>QXEO01000691.1:0-16071 GCA_007115705.1 Dactylis glomerata
TGACCCTGGAAGTAGTGGCGCAGCTTCCGCGAGCGATGAGCAGGTGTAGAGCAGCTTTTGCTGCATGGTGTAGCGCTTCCGCGCGTCGCGCAGTACCGTGCTGACGAAGTACACAGGCTTTTGCACCTTGACGACACCCCGGAGGCTCCTCCTCGGGGGCTTTTGAGCGTTGCTCTGAGAGAGCGGCTCGGTCGGCGAAGGCCGCGGGCGGCCTCTCGAGGGGGGGATGAGAGCCTCTTCCTCGCGAGGAGCCCCCAGCTTGGAGAGTGACCTCCCTTGGCGATCACCTTGGCGTCTCGCTCCGCGACGAGAACGGCACTTGCAGTCCTTGGAGTTGCCGCGATGTAGAGTAGCAAGGGCTCGCGGTGGTTGGGGCAACCATGATCGGTGGGCTCGTGAGGTACCTTTTTAACTCAGCGAAGGCCTTGTCGGCCCGGAGTCCACTCGAACTTCCCGCGCTTCATGAGCTTGAAGAAGGGCAAGCTTTTCCCCACTCCTCGCGATGAAGCGCCCCAGGGCCGCCATGCACCCCGCGAGGCGTTGCATCTCTTGAGATTGCGCGGGGACGCATTTCTTCGATGGCCTTGACCTTGTCAGGGTTCGCCTCTATCCCGCGATGGACACGAGGAACCCCAACAGTTTTCCCGATGGTACGCCGAAGGCGCACTTGGCGGGGTTGAGCTTGATGTTTACCTTTCTCAGGTTGACGAATGTTTCCTCCAGATCCTCGATGAAGGTGTGACCCTCGCGAGTTTGACGACGATGTCGTCGACGTAGGCCTCCGCGTTCCTTCCCATCTGAGCCCCCAAGGCCTTGCGCATGAGCCTTTGGAAGGTGGCTCCTGCGTTCTTCAGACCGAAGGGCATGCAGACGTAGCAGTACACCCACAGGCGTGATGAAGGCGGTCTTCTCCTCGTCCTCCTTTGCCATCTTGATCTGATGATAGCCGGAGAAAGCATCCAAGAAGCAAAGGAGGTCGCAGCCGGCGGTGGAGTCGACGATTTGATCTATCCTCGGGAGCGGATAAGGGTCCTTGGGACAGGCCTTGTTGAGACTTGTGAAGTCCACGCAGAGGCGCCCACTGCCGTTAGCCTTTGGGACGACCACCGGATTAGCAATCCAGGTGGGGTGGGCTACCTCGCGTATCAACTTGGCCTTCTTCAGCTTCTCTATCTCCTTGACGATGAAGTCCTGCTTCTCTTGCGCTTGCTTCCTAGTCTTCTGCTTCACGGGGTGTGCCTGAGGGCACACGGCTAAGTGGTGCTCAATCACCTCCCTGGGAACGCCGGGCATATCTGACGGAGTCCAAGCGAACATGTCAGAGTTTGCCCGCAGGAAGGTGACGAGCGCGCTTTCCTATTGGGGGAAAGCCTGCCCCAATGGTGATGAAGTTTTCGCAGCCCCCCCAGCCTGAAGAGGGACCTTCTTGGTTGCGGAGCGCTCTTGGGTAAACTGGGGCCCTCCTGCCTGAGGGTACCGCAGCTTCCCCAATGCTCATGTCCAGCATTGGATGGACCAGGTCCTCGCTCGGGGTAGGCGATGCAGAGGCGGCGAACTTCTCCCTGTCGAGCCTAGAGGGTGGGGATCAAGAGAGGCCCTTCTTCGCAGGCAGCCCGCTCTTGGGATACGAGCTGCTTCTTCCTCGCGAGGTCGCCGGAGTGTTCCAGCAGATCTTCGTCGGCGGGGAACATGGTGGCGGCCTCACGGTATAGACGTGCTCCACTGACCGGAGAGCATCCTTTTCATTGCAGCGCACGGTGATCGTGCCGTGGGCGCCCGGAATCTTGAGGACGTTGACGCCATGGTGCGTTGCTGCCATAACCGCGCCAAGGCCGGGTAGCCGATGATGGCATTGTACGGCAAGGCGATGTAGGCGACGTCAAGCGAGGCTTTCTGTCCTGTAGTTGTCCCGGGTGCCGAAGGGGACGGGTAGGCTTACCTGCCAATTGGCGTTGTAGACCCCTCGGTTACCCCGGAAGAATGGCCGAGTGGCATGAGCCGGTGGTACGGCCACCTGCAGTCTTTCGAAGATCTCAACCGAGATGATGTTGAGGCCCCGCCCCTCCGTCGATGAGAGTGCGATTGACGGCGACGTTGTTGATGTTGGCGTGCACAAGAGGGGGATTGTGCCCACGCCCCTGGTGGAAGCCGGATGATCTCCTCGTCGAAGCCAATCTGCACGTCGACCACTTCATTAGGCGATTACCGACGTTGGGCTGCGCCGCCGCGATTTCTCGCGACAGCTGCTTGAAGTGTCGATTTGACAGAGGAGCCTGAGCTCCACCCAGGAGGCAGGCGGCGAAGTCTCTGTGGCTCTTGATAGCCCCCCTGGTCCTCCTCCCGATGATCATTTGCTGGTGGGGGCAGCGGCAGCGGCTCAGGATCGGCTCGAGACAGACCCCGCGGCGGCGACCTTCCTCGCGTCGTCATCGCGGCGATCGCCCCGGGATCCACTATGCCGTGGCTGCGGCCGCCCCCGCGACGCTTGGCGACGCCATTTTCCTCGTGAAACTCCGGACAATCCAACAATGTTCGGTATTGTGGGTGTCCTTCTTGTGGATAAGGCAGTAGCAGCGACGTCGACCTTTATCGCGATCGGAGCGGTCCCCGCGGCGTTGCTTATGATCTGGCTCCGCCGCGAGGACAGCAGCCTCCTTTCGCTTGGGTCCTTGGACTTCGGCTTTGTGGAGGCGCCTCCGGCAGATTGTGCACGAAGAGCCTCCCCTCCTCAGCCTTGGCGCAGCGGTCGGCGATCTCAAAGAGCCTGACGACGGAAGTCAGCTCATCGTTCACGGCAGCTTCTCCCGCATCTTGACGTCGGAGACGCCCGTGGAGAACGCGGAGATGACCTCCTCGTTGGAGATCCTGGGGATCTTGTTCCTCATCTGACTGAAGCGCTGGATGTACTGACGAAGTGTCTCGCCCTTGTACTGACGCACCGCCTTAAGATCGTTCTTGGTAGCGGGGCGCTCGTACGTGGGCATGAAGTTGGCAACGAACTGACGACATAAATCCTTCCACGAAGTCACGGATTCGTGCGGAAGATTCATGAGCCAAGTTCGCGGAGCGTCCTTGAGGGCCATGGGGAACCAATTGGCCATGGCACGCTGATCTCCACGCGCAGCCTGGACGGCGACGACGTAGAGTTGGAGGAATTCGACAGGGTTTGTGGTCCCGTCATAGCGCATGGCGATGTCCGGCTTGAACTTGTCAGGCCAGACCACGTAGCGCTGCTAGCGAGTGAGGGCAAGACACCCGGGGTTGTAGATTGGCTCGCCGGGGGTCCTGACGTTCTTGCCAGCTTCACCGATGTCATCGATGGCGCGGTCATGATTTTCGCGGCGGCGCTCGAGGGAGACGCGTGCGTCTTCTAGAGCGCGTTGGACGATTTGACAGCTGGGCTCCCCGCGCGGCGAAGATGCAGCGCGGGAAACCACCTTCTTGGCCTTGTTGACCTTCCCATCTCCGGCGCGACGCCCCGCCGCCGGATCTGGATCTCCCGCGCCCTGGGCCCCTCCCTGGGCTGGGTCTTCGTTGGCGATGGCGACGAGCTCGGCGATTCGAGCGCGCCACCCCTCACGCCCGTCGTCGGTGGGTTGATAGCGTAGCAGCTCCTGCGCCATGGCGAGAGCCTGCGCAGGAGACAGCTGACTCCCAGAACGAGCGTGAGAAGTGGCGGTGGCGGTGAAGGAGAGCGAAGGCTCCGTACGCTCGGACAGGAGGTAGGAGGACTCCAGATCTTCCTCCTCTTCCTCCCCGGCCGAAGCTTCACGACGACGGAAGATGGGCTCGGTTTGCCCCGAGCAGCGTTGCGACGGCGAAGACGCTCGAGCCTTGCGTTGGCGTCGGCCATGTCGAACCAGATCTAGGAGAAAACACACCACAGCCCCCTACCTGGCGCGCCAAATGTCGATGGATTTCGTGTCGCAAGAACACGGGGTACCACGCGACGGACCCAAGGATTCGAACGTAGGGGGCTGAACGTGTGAGATCTTGGATTGCAATGAAACACGGTGACGGAAGCCTCGAGTGTCGACCGCGCTATGCACTGCAGAGAGAGAGACCGAGCTTTACCCAGGTTCAGGGCCCTCGTGGTGAGGTAAAATCCCTACTTCATGCCTTCTTGTATTGCAACGCGACACCTCGCGAGGAGTACAAGGCCTTGGTTACAAAGCTCTAGCTGGCCAGAGGTTGAAGAACCTGCGTGCCCAGCTAGCAACTTGGAGAAGATCAGATCCCATCTAAGGAGCGGCCTCCCTTCCTTTTATAGCGCCAAGGTCCTCCTTCCCCTTATCTTCTTGGGGAAGGGGTTGCCACACATATGGCCAAGGAAGGGTGGACAGCTGTAGACTACGCTCTTCTGTAGACATAGTCTTCGTAGGGTAGTGGCGCCGGTCCACAGGAGTGGGTGGAGGAAGCTGACGTCCTCCTCTGGCGCCCTGCACCGTCCACGCTATTTTTAGGGGGGTGGCCAACAACCATTGTGCCGCTTTGGGCAGGCACGGCGAAAGTTGGTCTCCTCCCTGTCGGGGGTAGCTTGGGCGGTACGCGGTCTTCTGCCCGTTATCTTCTTGCTCTGCACGCAAACGTGCTGAGCTGACGTGGGCGTGCTTCCTCTCCTCACCAGCGGGGGCTCGTGAGGAGGTCTTCTGGTCCTTAGTCGTTTGTGTCGTCGTTCTCCTCACGAGGCGCCTCCTCGTGAGGGTCTTCTCCGTAGCTTGGGTCGTCGATTCTGAAGATGGGCCGATGACACGGCCCAGGAGCAGGTGGACCGGGATACCCCGGTATCCATAACACCGACACATGCGCTTGAGCTTGTGTTCTGAGTTGCCTTTGGAGAAATCCATGTCTTTGACCTTCTCATGAATAAGGAGCATGATGTAGGGAGCATAAGGTGGAGTGCGCTTGGAAAGCATGGCATCATGCATCTCATTGAAAATGTAGTTCATCACATCCAGCTTGAAGTCTTCATTTGGGTCAGAACTCACAAAGCAGCGGTGAGAAAGGAACATGAGCTCAACAAGGGCAGCACGAATGGCATCCTGATTACCTCCTGAGGGTGAGATGTTCTCCCTGAACATGCGAAGCAGAATGTTGTATAGAGGGAGCAAGCCCTTAATAGTGCCAATCTTCCCTTAGAAGAGTAAAGAGGAGCCAAGCGATTCTTATCCGGTTGAACTCCATGCTGATGCACACGATGACCAACTGGCACACTGTAACCCTGAAAATCATAGTTCAAAAGCTTTGCAAACTCATAGAAGTTGGACTGACGCATAGTGTCCCCACACATCCACTTGAAAGTGAGAGACTCATCCGCCTGAAAAGCAAGAGTGGCATAGAACTGCTGAATGACCTTCTCATTGTAGTGACACTAGATATCCATGAGCTGAAACAAACCAAGCCTCTTCATAATTCCCAAAGCATCTCCAAAATATTCAGACTTCTGGCGGAGATGGGTGCGATCCAACACATGCATGTAGCAAACCCGCTGGGACATAGGGCGATAGACGTCTTCATAAATCCCCTTCTGAGCAACACACCAGAACCGAGTATCAGCAAGATCTTCACGAGGCTGAGTAAACCAGTCCGCCTGACGCAGAGCAATATAATCCACAGAACTCATAGTATCATAATTGACCCGAGGTGGCCTCGAGGGATGGCTAACAGCCCTCTTGGTCACCTTAGCTGCCTTCTGCCTTGCAGCCTCCCTAGCAGCCTCCCGTTCAGCCTGGTGAGTGACATGCTCATCAACAAGAATCCCTTCATCAGAAAACTAAAGGTTCTGCTTGCGAACGGCAGAACGGCCGCGCTGATCGCGATGAGGACGAGAACTAGAGTCACCTGTGAAAGAAGGTGGGAGAAACAGCATGGGGATGAGAACACACAAGTCAAAATGATGGCTAGAAAGAACATAGATAGGAACTAGATGGGCAGAAACATTCTAGAAATGGTGCATCTATGTTGTATTAATCTCAGCAGGAGGGGTGGAAATTCTGGCCACAGGGGCAGAAATTCCGGTGGGGGGCGGAAATTCTGGTCCAAAGGACAGAATATCCGGGCCCCCGGAATTTCCGTCGCCAGGGGCGAAAATTCCGCCCTGGTGAGAGCACTATGAAATAGATGCAAAAATTTCTAAAAAGAAAAGATCGACACCAACTAAGTTCAAATCTAGGTTCCCTAGACAGGATACAACCTCAAGAACATGCTCCTTTCAATAGAAAATGGATTGACCCAAACGAATCTAGATCTAGGGCATGAGCACCTAGGAAGAGAGATTTGAGACAATACCGTCGTCCATGGTGAAAACCGTGTGGAGGAAAGGAACCCCCACACCGAGAAGAGCACGGCCCGGCGAGATTCAGAGATTCCAGCAGCTAAAAAGTTGCCGGAGAGGTTCTTAAGAAGGCGGCGGTGGCGGTTTGGAGAGAGTAGGTCGGGGGAGAAAGAAGATGCCAAGAGGCATCTTCACCCCGCCCCCCCCTTTATATAGACTTACCACTGGGGGCGGAAATTCCAGCCCTAGGGGCGGAATTTCTGGCCCCCCAGAATTTCCGGGTTAAGTGATGGAATTTCCGGGGGGCAGAAATTTAACGTTTCCACCCAAATTTCTGGGGAAAATTTCTGGCCCATGTACAGAGACTTCGTGGGCGTACATGGAAGTAGGAAAATTGCTAAGGAAATAAGGGTTTCCACCCGTTGGGAAAATTCTATCACTTGTACACAGAAAAATCCGGCCATCTCATCAAGAACAAAGGTAAAACAAGAGGTTGACTTGTGTATTAGACGGAAGTGTTTTAGAGAGGATGGGGTCTTAGGCTAGAGAAACAAACACGGAGTGGTTCTTGGCACTTGAAGTTGCAAAAAGCAAAAAATCATCGAAAGACCAACTCAAGTGCCTTCCCATACCAAGAGATAAACAAAACCAAGAAAAACTCAAAAGATATTCAAGGAATGAACTCTTCAAAGGAAGAGGTCGGTGGCCGAAGCCACCATATATGAGTGTTTTGGCATTGAACCGTGAAGATGTATCTTGGGTCCATAACCAATACTCATCATTGAAGCTCACATATCACAAAATGATATTAAGAGAATGATTGCATTACTTTCGGCATTATGGGGGAGGGATAGTCCAATGAATTAGGACCGCACTCCCCCTATGTCCATGCCCACATCTAGATTAGAACACGTGCTTACGTATGGGAATGAGTGTACACTTTCAAGCCACATTGCAAGAATCAATGATATTTAACTCATGCCTCAACTCTCAGAATCTTGCTTCATCAAGGGGCTTCGTGAAGATGTCGGCGAGTTGATCATTTGTACCTACATAAGATAGGTTAATATCACCTCGATTAACGTGGTCTCAGATGAAGTGATGCCGGATCTCAATATGCTTCATCTTGTTGTGTTGAACCGGATTATGAGCAATCTTGATGGCACTCTTGTTGTCACACAAGAGTGGAACCTTGTCGCAATGAACTCCATAGTCCTTCAACGTTTGCCGCATCCAAAGGAGTTGAGCACAACAACTTGCCGCGGACACATACTTGGCTTCGGCGGTGGAGAGAGACACACAATTTTGCTTCTTAGAAGACCAACTAACCAAGGACCTACCAAGAAATTAGCAAGCCCCGGAAGTTGATTTTCTATCTACTATGTCTCCCGCCCAATCCGAATCCGAGTACCCAACAAGCTCGAAGCTTGATCCCTTTGGGTACCAAAGGCCGAAAGTTGGGGTATGAATCAAATACCGAAAGATTCTTTTCACGGCCATCAAATGACTTTCCTTTGGGGCGGCTTGGTAACGTGCACACATTCCCAAACTAAGCCTGATATCAGGTCTAGATGCGCAAAGGTAAAGAAGCGAGCCAATCATAGAGCGGTAAAGCTTTTGATCCACCTCCTTACCACTAGGATCGAGATCAAGAGTAACCTTTGTCGGCATGGGGGTTTTGGCTCCTTTAACTCTGGAATCCATGTTGAATTTCTTGAGCATGTCTTGGATGTACTTGGCTTGATTGATGAACGTCCCTCCTCTTAATTGCCAAATGTCAAACCCAAGAAAGAATTTTAACCCTCCCATCATGGACATCTCGAATTTGTCTGTCATTAGCTTTGCAAATTCATCATTGAAGATTTTGTTATAAGAGCCAAAAATGATACCGTCTACATAAATTTGGCATATGAAAAGCTCCCCGTTGACCCTCTTAGTAAAAATAGTTGGGTCAATGAGTCCTATTTCAAACCCACGGTCTACCAACAACTCTTTAAGATGCTCGTACCACGCACGTGGGGCTTGTTTAAGGCCATAAAGCGCCTTATCAAGTTTGTAGACATGGGTCAGGAAATGAGGATCTTCAAAGCCCGGGGGTTGCTTCACATAGACCAATTCATGTAGAGGACCGTTGAGAAAAGCACTCTTCACATCCATTTGATATAACTTAAAATTAAAGTGAGAAGCATAAGCAAGGAGGATACGGATTGACTCGAGATGAGCCACGGGAGCGTAGGTCTCCCCATAGTCAATTCCTTCAACTTGAGAGTATCCTTGAGCAACCAAGTGAGCCTTGTTCCTCACAACGATCCTATTGGCATCTTGTTTGTTCTTGAACACTCACTTGGTTCCGATGACATTGCGGCACTCCTTAGGCTTCTCCACCAAAGTCCAAACTTTGTTGCGCTTGAAGTTGTTGAGTTCTTTGTGCATAGCTTCCACCCAATCCGGGTCTTCAAGAGCCTCAAATACCTTTTGAGGTTCCACACAAGAGACGAAGGCATGATGGATGCTAAAGTTGGCTAATTGTCTCCTTGTGGAAACCCCTTTTCTCACACTTCCAATCACACTATCCAGGTATGGCTCCCCTTGCAAAGAGCCTCTTCCACTTCCCTTGCACGGCGAGCTTGAGCTTCTTCAAAAGACTCTTGAGAAGCCACTTGGTCATCACCACTATTTTGGTCCTCGCCTTGACCTTCAACTTGAGCTTGATCACCATCATGAGCATGCTCATCACTTTGAGCTTGGCCTTGATCTACCATTGGTGAGGAGTCACCACGGTCCACTTGGTCTTGATCTTGGCCTTGCTCGCTTGAATGAGGGTCTAGAGCTTGTCTTTGGTTAGCATCAATCGGACCTTGAGAAGCTTGTGGAGCTTGTGAAGGTGAAGGCTCCACTTGAGTAGAGCATAGTCCTTCTCCTTTTGCCAAAAGGTGTCCCTCAATGGGTATGAGATGACCCACACCCATTCTTCTTATGGCTTGAGGAGGTATTTCGTCACCTACATCACAAACACCACTTTGCTCCACACGGGAGCCGTCATTCTCGTCGAATCTCACATTAGAAACTTCAACAACATGAGCGGACTCTTTGTCAAAGATTCTAAAAGAATGAGATTTGGTGGCATAACCAACAAAGATACCCTCAAGAGCTTTAGAGTCAAACTTGGACAAATGAACACCCTTTCTAAGATAGAAACACTTACAACCGAATACTCGAAAGTATTTGATGTTAGGCTTGTTGCTGGTGAGGATCTCATACGGAGTCTTGTTCAAGCCCTTGCGAAGATATAGCCGGTTAGAAGCATGAAAAGTTATACAGAGACTTAAACTTCGCTAACATTGTCCTTGCCATGTCCATCAAGGTTCGGTTCTTCCGCTCGGCTACACAATTTTGTTGCGGAGTGTAGGGAGTGGAGTATTGATGATTAATTCCCTCATGACTCAAGAATTCATTGATGGTGTAGTTCTTGAACTCTGTCCCATTGTCACTCTGAATCATCAAGATATCTTGGCCATATTGACGTTCCACTTCCTTGATGAAGTCTTTGACGGTTTGTTGGGTCTCGTATTTGTGCTTGAAGAAGAAGACCCATGTATATCTTGAGTAGTCATCAACAATCACCAAGCAATACTTCTTCCCTCCTAGACTTGCATGAGATGGAGGGCCAAAGAGGTCCATGTGAAGGAGCTCTAAGACCCTCTTAGAAGAAATGATTGTCTTGCTAGGATGAGGAAGTTCATGCATCTTTCCTTCAATGCAAGCTCTACACACATGATCTTTGGCAAAGGTTAGGTCGGTTAGTCCAAGGATGTGGTTACCTTTGTAGAGACTTTGCAAAGTTCTCATATTGACGTGGCCTAGCCGGCGATGCCAAAGCCATCCCACGTCAACTTTAGCCATTAAGCAAGTCGTGGCTTTAGTGACCTTCTCCGAGAAGTCAATCACATATAAGGCATTTTCGACATGCCCAACAAAGGCTACTTTAAGAGACTTGCTCCACAAAGAACCACAATCCCAACATCAAAGAAAGTTGCAAAGCCCATATCGGCAAGTTGAGCTATAGAAAGTAAATTATAAGAGAGAGACTCAACAAGCATGACATTCTCCATGGAAACATCTTGAGATATAACAATTTTACCAAGACCCAATACCTTTGACCTTGAGGAATCTCCATAGGTGACGTAGCCCGCACTAGATGAACCGGTGCGAAGCTCCTTCACCAACTCTTCGCTTTCGGACATATGATTGGTAGCACCACTATCAATTATCCATTATCCCGCACCGGAAGTGTCGTCGTGGTGAAACAACATATGCCATAGGATGGCTTAAATGGGGGCCAAACTAGATGCTGGAGGATTCGGGAGAGGGGAACGAGCTAAAAAGCACGACAGAAAGGAACACAGATCTACCCAGGTTCGGGGCTCTCGTAAGGAGATAACACCCCTACTCCTGCTCTACTAGTTTTATATTTGGATCGATGGAGTACACAACAATGGTGCTTCCAAGCTCTCTGCTAGAGGAGGAAGATGAACTGCTAAGTGTAGGAACACAGAGTGACCAACCCTTTGCTAGGGCTCCCTGTGCCACCTTATATAGTGGTGGCCAGGGTTACAACGGTCACAAGAGACCAGAAGACACGGACTACACTCCAAACAGGACATGCTGACGAAGGCAGCGACCCTTGACTTTCTCCCTGATTGCTCTCGATGGGACTTAATATCCCTGTACCTTGTACTTCCTGCACTGTGACCTTACCTCTGTGAGGTAAGGGCTGTACTTGTGCACAGTGTGGGTAGGTAGACCACCACTGTGCACCCTGTCATCCTGATCCCTCTCCATACTGAGTAGAACCTCTCCTTGATTGTAGGGACATGACATCTTAGCTGACTTCTGTATCCCGGATATGACCATTGGCCATATCCGGACCTATATGCCGGACCAACGACTATGAAGGTCGGGTAATCCGGCCTCCCCTGCTCCTGCACAACACATCAAATAGATAGGCCGGCATATCTAAGCATATGCCGGCACTCCTCAGTTAGTATCCCAGTTAATCCGGCATATCCGGACGTTTTAGCCGGGATACATATATATGCCGGCCTGGCCGATGTTCCTGTATTCCGGCCAGGCCCTTCCTTGGTCAACCGGCATGAAGTCAACCATAGACCTTGTATCTTTCTAGTCTCTTGACCCTACCGGGGTCATCCCCCCGACACTAGTCCCCGAAGCTGCCGAGGTTCCCCAGTCATAACTGTGGAGCCTTGACAGGTTCAACATATCTTCTTTTCATTATACCCCGGTTCTCCGTTATATCCCGACGATCGGATTATATGCCGGGACATCCACACATATCCCGGCCACTGTTCCTTCTCAAAAAGTTAATCCGGCCGGCCCTGAGGTATTCCGGACGAAACTTATTCTTCGGGCAGTTATGCCGACATATAGACGAGACTTCCTCGAGAAGCCAGGCCTGACAGTTTGCATCGAAACTTGCAACTGCCCTGCCACCTCGAACGGTCACACGATGTGACGGTTCACAGCGCAGTTACTCCCCACCATCATTGCCTTGTGGCACGGTTACAATAGCCGCCGCCCCACTCCGTGCCGCCACGTGGCGACTCACCACAGAGACGGTCGGGGTAGTGGAGCACTACCATCCCCACGACCCTTACCTGGCAGGTATATAAATAGGGCAGCGGGGGTAAACTTATCTTTTTACCCCACACCATCGTCTTCCTCCCCTGTCCCCCTGCCTCCTGCGCTTCACCGCCAGACCGAAGAGCAGAGGACCAGCATCGCCGCCGCCGTCGATCTGCTCCACGCCGACGCAGACGCTCGGCGACGCCCGTCATCTTCATCGACGACGCCGCCGCCGCCGCCTCTTTCTGCAGCGACATTGCTGGGAGATTGGACCTTCTCCTGCACGTTCGCCGCCGCTGTTCCCCTGCCGCCGGCCAAGCTCCGGTGAGTTCCTCTTTCTCTGTTCTTCATCTTTTCTGCTTCTCTATAGCTTCGCATTGGTAACCATGGGCATATCCTGTTTGGCCCGAGACATTGCTATTTGCCGCCATATTCCTTTGTTTGATCAATTGACATTGCTCTTATACAGAAATTCAGCTTCCAGGCCATGGAGAACTCCCGGATCAAGATCGCGGCAGACCGCACTGTTGCGGATGTTGAAGATCCAGATCACTGGGACAAGCTACCCCGGAACACCCGTGCTGCAGCTGCCGTGGGTAAGGCCTCTTCACTCCGGCATTTCACTCAAGACTGGAGTGATGATGACTCCGATGAAGACTGCCAGATGTTTATCTGCCCGACACCTCTTGCTTATGCTTTTCCAGAAACGCCTGTTGCTTATGCCTTTCCAATGCCGTCCTCAGCTATCCCGGACGACATGGTTGTCGATGCCGCCCCTCTGAACCAGGGACCTCCTTCCACCGGCGGACGTGCCGGCCGGAAGCGAGGGGTGAAGCCCCAGCCCGACACAACCCAGCAGCAGAAAAGACAGAAGGTTGGCGTGCCCATTCCGAAGAAACAGAGGCCCTGTTGCCTCGGGGTAAGTCTCTTTTCCTTGTTTCATTTCCGACATATCTCTTGCCCAGATTACTAACTTGGTGTTTTCTCTCTTTCAGGGCTCCTCTTGCGCCGGAACAAGCTTCTGGCTCGAGTGGCGGCCCCAAGGTTACCAAGCCGGCGGAAACTGCCACCACTCCCTCCGACATACCATCTGCTAGTCACACGACCTCCCCGGCGCCAGCATCTTCGCCTGCGCCCGATAGACCTACCTCCCCGGCGAAGGACGATCCTCCGCCGGAGCAAGACAATTCTGCCCCCGACGTCCATATGGACTCGGGGGCTCAACAGAACCTTCGGCTTCTGATGTCCACATGGACACAGGAGCCCACCAAGATGCCCCAGACTCCGGCGCGCCCACCAACGACGCCGGCACAACTGAAGATGCCGGCGCAAGCAACAAGAGCGTCGGCACAGATATCAAGGGCAAAGGCCCTGCAGTGCCGGAAGTCCGGACTATTCCGGAACCTGCCCCTAATGGCCAAGATGCACCGGCCGCGCCGGAACAAACCCGCACCCAGACTCCAACTGTTGATAAGACTCCAGCACCAGCCAAGACCGCTGCCCCGGCCAAGACCTCCATCCGGTCAAGATCTCTGCCCCGGCCAAGTCCGACACCCTGAAGATCCAGCCGACCAAGTCCGGCACACCATCCGCCGCCACTGCTCCTTCCGAAGCAGCGTCTCGGCCCAGCTCTGCCCTGGCCCTACATCTTGGCAGGGCAGCAACCCGGCCTGGCTACCGGCCCAGTTTCTTCGACACGCCGGAACTTGAGGGCCGCGTCCCCCTGGAGACGAAAAGTGACCAGAGCCTTGGGTCCTCTCAAGGAGCACTATGTCAGGTGGAATGAGCCGGCAACATGGACACCGCGGATTCCAGGAGCAAGAAGATGGCCGAAGCCTCGGCCACCGGCAAACCATTAGACATCTCTGGGCCGCGAAGCCCATTCCGATTGCCTGCGAGCTCCTCAGCCTCCAGCAAAGACTTCATCAATTGGCTGATGCCACCAACGTAAGTCCTCTCTATCTATACACATATCCCCAGTCCCGAAAATATCGGCTGTCCGGGATACGGACATCCGGGATTTTCCAATACTCTTTTAATTTAGCCATTCTCCTCGAATTATCTGCCGACATATGAGCTCGTCCCGAGCTTCAAATCCTAGTCACCGAGAGCTGGGACAGGTGCGCAGCACCTGTGCCGGGTCTTTATCTATTTCACCTCTTAATTATTTTTTCAAATCCTCTTGGCCGAGATATAAGCTCAATTCGAGCTTCAAATCCTAGTCACCGAGGGCCGGGATAGGTGCGCAGCACCTGTGCCGGGTCTTCAAAAGAATGATCACTTGATAGAATCTTCAACTTAACTAACATGCTAAATTTTCTCTGGCTGATACTTCGAATCCCAACACTTTTGCAGCGCATGAACAACACACCGGGCCGACATGTTTCATGACTTGGTATGCGAGCATCGGAAGTTATCCGACGAGCATAGCAAGCTTCAGCTGGAGCTGTCCAAGAAAGGTAATCCTCGCCGACATACCGCTATATGCCGGACACCCTTCCTCCTTTGTTCTTCATAGACCTTTTTGCCGGCACACCTTAATATGCCGACACATAACCTTTTTCCGTCATTCCGCAGCTGGTGCCGAAGCCCAAGTCACCGAGCTTATCAAGAGAGTGAAGGAGCTGACAGGTATGCCGAATCCTGCTAATCTTCAACTAGCATTTCAAATCCTTTAATCTTTGTCACTGTTTTCTATCTTCAAATTCTTTTAACTTCAAATTTTTGCAAATGAGAAGGCTGGGTTAGAAGCACGCCACCAGGACTGTATGTCCTCAGTGGATGTGGCCAAGCAACTGGACGACCGGGATGCCGCTCACAAGGTCGAGACAGAGCAGCTGAAGGGCCGGATTGCCGAGCTTCTGGAGGAGAAGGAGCAGAGGGAGGGCCAACTGAAGAAGACCCGGGACTTGCTCGTTGCTTCCGAGACTGATGCCTCCACCGCCCATGCCGAACTGACTAGCCTGAAGGAGCAGGCAACCAAATGGGAAGTTACAGTCGCCCAACTCAATGCTGACCTCTCCAGTAAGCTTCAAATCCCTTTTCCCTATCCTGCCGACATATTTTCCTTTTGCTAACATTATTCCTATTTCTCAGACATGTTTCCCGCTTCCGTCGAAGACGTTGAGAGGGCTCTGCAGTTGGATCGAGAGAGCCGGGGTGTTCCGGTTGACTCGGCCAACTGGGACATGTCGGAGCAGCTGTTGGCCCTGCAATCCCGGAAGAACGCCATGACCCTCTACACAGAAGAACTCTTTTATGGCGCCCAGGAGGCATTCTCTGCCCTCTGGCCGGGACAAAGGACGCCCACTGATCCTGTTGATCTTGGCAATGATCTGCAGCTTGCTAAGGTTCACCTCCGGGAATGACGGGATTCCGGCGCGAGGGTAGGAGCTGATGAAGCTCTCAGCTACTTCCTCTCCTGGTATGAAAAAGCTGATCTGGAGACTTTGCGCACTGTGCGCGAAGGGTCTATCTGGACCACGGACCCGGAACACATCCGGCGTCGGCGAGAACTGGCCCACAGCTATGTGGACTATGCCGACACTGATGCCTTTGTCCGGGACATCCGCGAGTCGGAGAAGAATGCAGACGATGCCAAGGATGCTGCTGATGCTGAGGGCTCTGATTCCAGCCAAGACGAAGAGGAAGCCGAAGAGGCCGACACTGATGCTCCGGAACAGGCGTCTGTCCCGGGCGGGGGTGATGGCTCCATTCCATCAGCTGGGTCCGGCACTCCTGAAGCCGATACTTCTACTGCTACAGCTCCTCCAGCCGGCGGCTCTGCTTCTGCCCCTGCTCCTTGACTTTGCAGCACCAAAAACTTTAAGTTTTATCAGATCCCCAGAATGCCGGGTGCAATTGTAAGATATACGTTTAATTTCCTTTGGTTTGCTACCTAAACAAGTTTTATCTCGGTTTGCTTGTTATCAATGCCGGATCATCTTTGGCTAAGTCACCGAGTTTGTTTTCCTGTTTCCTCAACTTCACAACCTTGGCTACTTGTCTACCTTATTTGGCTTTTGACGTATGAGTCTCAAGGTTGCTTCATTGAACATACAGTACTTTAACTTTGAAACTTAGACTTCAAATCATCCGACATTTCATGTTCTATTTTTCGCTCTAACATAAATGTCGGTTCGCTTGCTATACAT
>QXEO01000692.1:1800000-2300519 GCA_007115705.1 Dactylis glomerata
GGCTACCGACGTCATGGTGGATGAGAGTTGCTTGGCAAGCTGACGATGATACGCCAACAGCTGCCAAGGACTATGGAGGCGTGCTCCAGAAGGGGGTCATCACCTCCTACGTGGTGGTTAGGCTGGATCAAGTACGCTCACCAGTCACCAACTACCTAACTGGAGATAGATCGATACACCAAGAGTTTGGTCAGTGGAAGGGAGAAATAAGCTTTGGTGCAACTACTCCTCAGATCAGTCTGCCACTCGTTCGCTACTGACAAAACAGAGACAGAACATGAGCACTTGCTGGTGAGGAGGCATCCATAGCTTGGGATTCCAGGATGCTCCAAGCCTCCGACTGACTAAACAGATATATACTATGTACCTGAACATGTTTTCAGAAAGGGGAAAAGAGTTTGGTACAGAAGGTGCCAATAATTTGAGCGCGGGAGAAGGAAACAGAGGTTCCCAAACAGTTCACCAAACTGAACATCTACTCATGAGCTACCTAGGCCTGATCGCAAGCCACTTACCTAATTAGTTACAGAATAGTGGACTACTTTTCTTTGACAGTGACGGATGGACTCAAAGCAATGATCAAGGATCTGGTCGTGGCGTTACCTTTCATGATCTGCTTGCCGCGGATGCAGATCTCCCCCGGCCGGTTGCGGCCGAGGGAGGCGCCGGTGTCAGGGTCGACGATCTTGAGCTCGGCGTTCCTGACGACGGTGCCGCAGGAGCCGGACTTGACCTCGAACGGCTCCTTGGCGAAGGCCAGGCACATGGCCAGCACAGGCCCGGCCTCGGTCATCCCATATCCCTGTTGAAAACGACGGACAGTTCAGTCGCTGGCAATCAAAACACTGTAATTTCAATCTAGGTGATGTTCAGTTGCAAGTTTAGAAAAAAGTTCAGACAACCGAGAATGACAGAACACCAGAAAGTTCAGGTGCACTGGCAGTGGCATCAGTGGCGAGACTTGCACACCAGAAACTGTGACGACGGGCAGTTGATGATCAAATGCTTATCTTGCAGAGACGGCAACCTGCCCGGATCACTGGTCATGGCCTGTGAGGGTGGCGTGCACTTCCGGCCTTGACGACTTGCCGGAGGAGAAAAGGCTGATGAGATGTCGCCGTAACATACAGCCCCCATCATTCATCGCTCTTTGGCACGAAAAAGGGGCCAAAAGCTCGATACCACCATTCCACCCACCACTACCAACTACGTCCTCCCTTAACTCGCGTGCCCACTACCAATCCAATCCAACGGATCATGGAGTAGGAAGCATGCTTCCCTTAAGCCCCCAACAACCATGGATCTGTCATCGTCAAGCTCAGTACAGTGAACTTTTGTAGAGTGTACTACCTAGTACCTACTTCTGTAGCCAGTACAATGGCCGACGTGCATCACACTCAGTTAAAACATAAGCAATCAATCAATGGAGGCGAACTCGTCACTCACGAACGCTCACCTGTCCGAGCACGGCGTTGGGGATCTTGGCCATGAACGCGTCCTGCAGCTCCTTGCCCATGGGCGCCGCCCCCGACATGACCATCCGGATGGACGCGAGGTCGGCCGCCGTGACCCGCGCGCTCTTGGCGATCTCTACCACGATGGGAGGCACGAACGGCGCCACGGTGACGCCGTGCGCGCGCACCAGGTCCACCAGCGCGCCGTGGTCGAACTTGCGCATGATCACGATCGCGCACCCGGCGCGCAGCCCCGCCAGCAGCACCGAGTTGAGCGAGTAGATGTGGAACAGCGGCAGCACGCACAGAAGCACGTCGTCCGAGCTGAAGTGCAGGTTCGGGTTCTCCCCGTCCACCTGCAAACAAATTCAAAAATCACATCAAATTTTGATGAAACCAGTTCGAAAATTATAAAAAATGCCCGATCACGCGTCAGCGCGAATATTGAGGCGGGTCGATGTGAGCTGACGCGTGGGTCCCACGGTGCGTTGAATCGGGATCGCGTCGGCCGATCCGGTAATAAATGTTGCGGAGTTATTGTGGGCAGTAATTGGTCACTCGCTCCGGCGCCGACAGAAAAGCGCGTAGGAAAAAGAACGTCCCGAGCTGGAAAGCGTAAAACGGCACCACGGGACACGGAAACGGAAATGCCCGAACGATCCGGAGCTTGGTCCAATTCCGATGGTAGCGTGGTGCTCTGGCCTAATGGAGATGGAAGCATGGTGAGTGAGTGAGCCAGTGAGCTGACCTGCTGGGCGACGCTGGTGACGAGGCTGCGGTGGGTGAGCATGACGCCCTTGGGGAGGCCCGTGGTGCCGGACGAGTACGGCAGCGCCACCACGTCGTCGGGGTCGACCTCCTCGTCGGTGAAAGCGAACTGCTCTCCGCCGTCTTCCCCCAGCAGCAGCGTCTCGCCGAACGGCAGGCAGCCGTCGACCCCGGCGTCGACGGAGACGACGGGTATCCCACGCTCGGCGGCGAACGCGCGCACCTTGTCGGCGGCGCAGGCCTCGGTGACGATCACCCTGGCCCCGGCGGCGCTCGCCTGGCGGTGGATCTCGTGGGGCGTGTAGAACGGGTTGGCGGTGGTGGTGGCGGCGCCGAGCCGTGCCGCGCCGAGGAAGACGAAGGCGAACTCGGGGCAGTTGCGGAGGAGGGCCATGATGACGTCGCCCTTGCGCACGCCGAGGCGGCGCAGCCCCGCCGCGCACCGGCGGGAGAGGGCGTCCACCTCGCCGTAGGTGTGCACGGCGCCGGTCGCCCCGTCGATGAGGCAGGGCCGGGCGGAGAGCTCGGGCAGGCGCTCGAAGCAGTAGTCCTGCAGCGTCAGGTGGCACGGGATCTCGATGTCCGGGAGCTTGGACCGGAACACCAGCTCCTCCGCGGGCGCGTCTGCCGCGATGGAGCCCATCGATCTCGCCGCTGGCGCCGGGTGGGAATCGATGGCCGGAGCTGAAGAGGGGGAAATGGTGGCCGGGATTTCGTGCTCCTCCTCCTCCGCCTTGGGAGAGCAGAGGAATTTGGGAGCGGGGGTAAATATACCGGCGAGGCGGGGGAGAAGGCTGGTGGGGGACAGGTCAGTGAGTGTGGCACGCCGGGCCCACATGGCGGTGGGAGGTGGTAACTTGTGCGGTGCCAGGGGGCGTGGGGCCCAGAGGTTGGTGAGGCTTGAGTGAGACCTGCACAGAGGAGTGAGCGGGTTGACTGCGACTACTACTGACACGTCAGCGGACTTCTTTGACTTTTTATTTGTTTAACCTAACCATGCATGTAGTTTCTTAGAGCAAGAACAATGGATCACAACAGTACAATGGGCAACCTATTAGGCTGGCTCTTAGGTTGGACTGAAGTATTTAATGGCTGCATGTGTATATCACCTGTTGTGATCCACTATAAGTTATATCTTTGTAGCCATTTCAAGCAACATACATATGTACCATACACACCATACCAAGACAAACTGATTGATAAGCAAAGAACAAACAAATTATACATAACACCATACCAACACTTAACATTAAGCGAGTCGGAAACATTAACAAGACACAACTAAATAAGATATCCAGCAAACAAGCCGCTAGGTTTGATCTTGACAATAATGTGCGAAAAAATAATGGCAGATAGCACCATGACATCGATACTTAAACAATACATGACTGAATATGGTCTTGGAGCTTTGGTAGAACGGAGCAGGTAACCATTCATCAACACCTGTATAAAGAGCAAACACCAATCAGCCGTAAATTCAATATAAGTGTACACTGCATTTTTTGCATATTAGAGATGCAAAGAAGATGTTCAGTAGAGAAGAATCCTAGTTACATCAGTTCTAATCTCCATGAATGTTGGACTGTTTTTTCAGAGCTGAACATGCAGTTTGAATCCTGATAAAACAGCACTCAAATGCATAGGCACGCAAATGCATAGTTGATTTCCTACTCGGTGTTCACTTGGTTTGTAAGAATCCAAATTATATTGTTATACTGAGCACTGCAGCGACCACCATTGAACACTTCGATTTTTAGTACGTAGTGTATCCTACAAACCACTTGAATATGTCCAGAATAAAAGATAAAGTAGAGTGAAACTAGAACTGAACATTTTGTGTCAAGTCTGTAGAGATTTTCATGAGTTTCAGTATGCTAGCAGCAAATTAGATATGATGGGGATACAGATTAACCAATCAAGATGAGGCCAGTAGCATATACCATGCTTGCAGATCGTACTCGTTAAGATTGCCGGCTAGGGCCGTAGGTTGTGCCGAGTATCCACTTTCAGCGGGCGGTGTCCACCAAGCGCCTTGAACAGAGGAACTGGCCATACCTTGTTGATGTACTCCGGCGGCCAAGCACGATGGGGAGGCCGCCATGGACTGTGGTGGGCATGGTGGTAACCAGACGCGAGCGCCGCCGGCGGCGGTCTTGGTGTCTAGGGTTCTCTGCGATTTGGGGATGATTTTGCTGTCCTGAGACTGTTGGCACGGGAGGACTCGATCTGAGAGGAGGCAGGGGAGATTAGCGCGGGAGAGCTCGATTAGGCGCAAGAACAACTCGATTTGGCGCGGCAATACTTCAATTTCGCGCGGGAGCACGGGATCTAGAGGGAAGAAGGAGCGCCGGCCTAGCGCCAGGAACGGGCTACAAGCGGGCTGCTTGTCCTCGTAGCGTGCGCTATCGCCGGGCGATAGACGGAGCGCCCGCTTCGCTCTCTCTCATCGCTTCTCTCACTTCCACGTATGCTTTTAATGAGGTGGCAGATGTTATAGCCTGCTGACTGTACACTATTGTACATGCTCTTAGCGTGGTATTATAAGCAAAGTGCTGATATGGCACCCTATTAAATGATGAAAGAGAGTGATGTTGTATCTTAGCTAAGCTACAATATTTGCACAAAGTCATAGACAAAAAGTATTGCTAGCCCAATCACATGCATGCATGAGATCAAAATCATTAAATTTAGATACAATCTCTAGAATCTAGATACAATGCATTGTGGTGATTGTATCTTAGTAGAATAAACACCTACCTATGATAGCGCGCTAAGAGCCAATGCATTGTGAAAGGCCTTAGGTACTCTGACTGCAAGAGCGAGATGTACTGTAATGTCGAGTCGTCGTCGGTGGGTGGGTGGTCCTGCCGTTTTCCTTTCTTCGACCTTGGGTGTGTAGCAGAGGCAGAGCATAGTGTTGAGACTTGAGAGCATGTTGGCATCATATTTTGACTAAAGTTATGCCAAATCAAATTTTGTTAGGCCATCCACTATGTTGAATCGACTCACAAAAAAAGGTGTTAGGATTTGGAATCGCCTTGATTTTCCTGATATGTGTAGGCCATTTATCAATCGCTTTCCTACAACACAATGACCGGTCTTCCTTCTCAAAACATACTTTCGTCCTGCTTTATAAATAAAACCATAACGGTCAAACCGATACAAGGTGGTGAGGAGCAGTGGCGGAGCTACAAAGAAATTTCTGGGTGGGCTAGACTAAAAGAGTGCAAAAAAAAATTACAGGCTAACTAAGTTCTTAGGAAAATTTTGAGCGAGGAAATCATGCTATTAAATCGCTAACTACCAATTCTGTAGAAAGAAAGAAAATTACACTTGCGAGAGTACCGAAGATAAAGATCCTTTAAACCGACTGAAAAATTAAGCTAGCTAGCTACCGTCCACATGTCCTTTCCCTTGGAAAAATGAACGAACCAAGTCAGCGCTGTATCTTCTTGGGCTATTTCTTATTGGCTGTTCTTCTCATCACCTAGTAGGCTAGTACGCATACCACATGTATCTTTTTTCTTGGCGCAGAATAGCTCTCAGTGCTCTGTGTCGCTTGGAATTACTGTGAAATTGATGACCTGCTTGGCGTTTGCTGGTCGTTAGCTTAGATGCCATGCGTAAATCCTAAATTCCAGGCGGGCCATGGCACAGTTTTGCTCCTACATAGCTCCGCCCCCGGTGAGGAGAACCTCTTACAAGAAGATCAAGGATAAAAAAAGAAAACACAAAAAAGCAGACCTACAAAGACATTGAAACGATACCAAGCAGTATCAGGGCTCCACGACGATGCTCCTAAGAGGATACCGACGAATAGCGCCGCCGTCAAGACCGTGAGGTCAAGCGTTTTCACCCAGAGATGTAGTGCTGGGAGGATAACCAAAACAGTGCCCTCAAGAGGGTTACAACACCCGCAGGCATCGCCGCCGTTGGCGCTGATGCGCTGAGCTTTCGCCCGGAAAAAATCCTCACACCGCTCTCGAGAACTCAACCGCCCGCTGTCTTCGAGTTAGGCCTCCGAAGCGCGATCTGCGAGCTGCCAAAGCCGAAGCACCGCCAACACCAGTATGCCCCACCGTCCGCTCCATGTCATCCACATGACCGAAGAGAGCACCACCGCCGCCACGTCGCTCGTCGTAGAGCTGTCCTCGCAGTCCACCTTCTGGGGCCGCCACCCCGGCATCCACGCACTTGAGCCCATGGCCCGACCAACATTACACCGAAAATCCGACTAATTGGACTAGAAAGGGTCGCACCGTAGCTAGCAGCTATCAAGCTGCACAGCTTCCTAGGAGAGGGGAACCACCCTCTACCACCAGAGGTGGTCGCCATCCGGACGCTGTAGGGCTTACACTAGTGGAAAAAGGGTCTTATGTTCAGGACCTTTAGCACCGGTTGTGTATTAAACCGGTGCTAAAGGTGCCTCCAGGGAAGCCAGTATGGCCGTTGCAGTACGGCAACAATTAGTCCCGGTTCGTCCGGTACCTTTAGTCCCGGTTGGAGACACCAACCGGGACTAAAGGGGTTCGCGGCCAGCTGGCCTGCTGCCAGACCCCTTTAGTCCCGGTTGGTGACACCAACCGGGACTAAAGGTCCCGGTCTATTTAAGCTGGCCGCGCCCTCTCCCTCTCCCCTGTTTTTTTCCTCCTAGAAGAGTGGTGGGGGGTGTTAGAATTGGTTTCCCCTTCTATGCACAAGAGGTGTTTGATGAAATGTGTGAGTGAATTTTTTCCACTATTTGTCAAGATTTCACGCGGTCCCATCTATTCAAGTGTTCTGAGAGGTTGGCAACTATAAGCTCTTGAGTAATTTTAGTAATGGACTAATTTTAGCATCGTGATTGCGTTTGATATACTTATAACTTGCAGATGAGCCATCCATGGATGTACGCTAACCCACGCTCTGCTGAATTCATTGAAGGCGTGCGTTCTTTTCTCAAAGTGGCTGAGGCAAACAAGCGGAATGGTTTTATATGTTGTCCTTGCAGTTCCTGTCGAAATGAGAAGGATTATTCTAGCTTAAGCACCCTTCACTTCCACCTGATTCGGTGGGGTTTCATGCCCGGGTATAATTGTTGGACCAAGCACGGAGAAAGAGGGGTTATGATGGAAGACGGTGAAGAAGAAGAGAATGATGACAACTATCGTCAAATGTTCCCTGAATACGGTGATACTGCAATGGAAGAAGAAGAAGGTGACGAATGTGCATCAGTTGAGCCCGCTGATGATCTTAGTCGGGTCATTTCTGATGCGAAGTGAGACTGTGTAACAGAAAAGGAGAGGTTGTAGTTCGAGCAGATGTTACAGGACCACAAAAAATTATTGTACCCAAATTGTGAAGATAGCCAGAAGAAGCTGGGTAGCATATTGGAATTGTTGAGATGGAAGGCAGAGAACGGTGTGACTGACTCGGGATTTAATAAGTTGCTGATAATGATGAAGAAACTGCTTCCAAGGGATAACGAATTGCCCGTCAGTACGTATGAAGCAAAGAAGCTTGTTTGCTCTCTTGGATTAGACGTACAGAAGATACATGCCTGCCCTAATGACTGCATTCTCTACCGGGGTGAGGAGTACAAGAATTTGGATACATGCCCGGTATGCACTGCACTGCGGTATAAGATCAGACGGGATGACCCTGGAGATGTTGAGGGCGAGCCACCCAGGAAGAGGGTTCCTGCCAAGGTGATGTGGTATGCTCCTATAATACCGCGATTGAAACGTTTGTTCAGAAATGAAGAGCATGCCAAGTTGATGCGATGGCACATGGAGGACCGTAAGAAAGACGAGCTGTTGAGACACCTCGCTGATGGGTCGCAGTGGAGAAAAATTGAGAGAGAGTTCCCAGACTTTGCAGGTGATGCAAGAAACTTATGGTTTGGTCTAAGTACAGATGGCATGAATCCTTTTGGGGAGCAGAGCTGCAGTCACAGCACCTGGCCCGTTACTCTATGTATCTACAACCTTCCTCCTTAGTTGTGCATGAAGCATAAGTTCATTATGATGCCAGTGCTCATCCAAGGTCCGAAGCAACCCGGCAACGACATTGATGTGTACCTAAGGCCATTAGTTGATGAACTTTTACAGCTGTGGGCCAAACCAGGTATACGTGTGTGGGATGAGCAAAAACAAGAGGAATTCGACCTACGAACGTTGCTTTTCGTAACCATCAATGATTTGCCTGCTCTTAGTAACATTTCAAGACAGTCAAACAAGGGATACAATGCATGCACACACTGTTTGGATCAGACAGAAAGTATATATCTGGAAAAATGTAGAAAGAATATGTACCCGTGGTATCGTCATTTTCTTCCGAACAAGCATCCCTGTCAGAAAAAAGGCAAGCACTTCAATGGCGAGATAGAGATCCGGTCGAAGCCAACCCGCCGTACCGGTGATGAAGTCTTTGATATGGTCAATGATTTAAGAGTAATCTTTGGAAAGAGTCTTGGCAGACAACCTGTTCTGAATGACGCTGACGGACACGCACCCATGTGGAAGAAGAAATCTATATTTTGGGAGCTTGAGTATTGGAAAGTCTTGTAGGTCCGCTCTGCGATCGACATGATGCACCTGACGAAAAATCTTTGCGTGAATCTGCTAGGATTCTTGGGCTTGTATGGGAAGACAAAAGATACACCAGAAGCACATGAGGACCAGAAACGTGATGACTATACACGCACACTCAAGAAGCAATATGAGAAAAGAGACGTTCCCCAGCTCGGACAGCAGGAAAAACAATTGATCACCCCCTCCAGGTATATCCAGAAGTTCCCCAGGGGGTAGACATGGACGAAGCCGTGAGACTAGCGGCCCAAATGAATATCACTGTGGCTGAATTGCTAGGTGGCGCAGAATTACCCAAGGCTCCTTTAGCATGGCAGTATGTCTATGGGCAACCGTTGGTCGACGCCGAGAAGTTGCGTGAAATGGCAACAATGATGTGGAGATTCTATGACTGGTACATGAAGACGTCAGAGCGTGGTGAGCAAACAATGCTCGTGGCAAAAGTTGGATCAGAGTATTACTTCCGTGAAGACGAGATCCATATTAAATTTTTAGAATTCTTCCAGTTCATGAATCTGGACGCCCTCGACAAATCTCTCATGAGTTGTTGTTGTCCATAAGTTGATCAATTCTTTGTTTCTAAGTTGTTCAATTCTTTGTTTCTAAGTTGATCAATTCTTTGTTTTGCAGAATGAAGATGCTGGAATGTACAAGGACAACCGCAATCAATGTTGGATTCATTGATCCAGATAAAGTTTATATACATACGCTACAGACGAAACCTAAGGAAACAGCGCGTAACATTCTAAAGTTTTTAAAGGAGCAACATTTCTGTAATAGCATACTGTTTCCTTACAACTTCGGGTGAGAATCTTACTCTCGATATTAAGTGCAATTGATAAGTTACTGACATATATATAAATATGTGCAGGTTTCACTGGATTCTGTTTAATATTGAAGTTGACAATGAAAGAGTTGAAGTACTCGACCCATTAAGGAGAGACATGGAAGAGTTCCGCGACATGCAGAATATGCTCCAAGAGTAATTTTCAATCATTTTAGCACTATATCGGCCTCTTTCGTTGAAAAGCTAAGATATCATTTAATTCATAACTCATTGATTTATTTGTATTTCCTGGGCAGTGTTTAGGAACGGTTCAAAGGGGTGGTAACGGGACCATGGCGTGATCGGCTGATCTTTACTAGAGTCGACGTAAGTAGTAGGAGCTAGTTCCGCACATCTGTTTACTTCTAGTTTCAATACAATTATGATGCTTGATATTATTTTTGATTGAGTTCTATTCTTATAAAGTGTGCGCAGCAACCACAGGGGACCAACTTTTGTGGATACTATGTTTGCGAATTCATTCGCGGATTTACCACTGAGCGCAGGACATTAGCTGTGAGCAATTTATCAATTGTGTTGAGTTTCATTCATAATTTTTGTTATGATAATTAATAAATTTATATTGATCTCTCTTTTATTGTAGAATGATCGCATGCGGGAGAAGCTCCTACCACATCAACATCTACTACCAATTCAAGAGGAATTGGCGGGATTTTTGTTGAAAGAGGTCATAGATGAAAAAAATGGAAGATTTCATATAAATAGGCGGAATTCTTAGATGATTACAATGATCTTCATGTAATAGAGGTAGCCTCTGTGTTATCGAATAGACGGATTTAGTCTCGATAATTATGATGTCCATGTAACTAACACAATTATATATATTTGTTCGCTTGTAAGACAAAGTATGTTATATATGCATGCATGAATATTTGTACAAGTTATCTTATTACAGTATGTAGTACCATAAAATATACAAAAACTTTTTTAAAATAAAGAAAAACGAGTAAATAATACAAAACACCTGGGACTCTTTAGTTCTGATCGGTATTACAAACCGGGACTAAAGGTTCCTGCCCAGACGCGCGGTGGAGAGGCCACGTGGTACCCCTTTAGCACCGGCTCGTAAGGCAACCGGTGCTAAAGGTGACTTTTAGCACCGGTTGCGAAACCGGTGCTAAAAATCCTTACGGACCGGTGCTAAATGCCCTGTTTCCACTAGTGTTAGTAGGTCTAGATCGCCGTCCGGAGAAAGCTTCAAGATATATCAATGCAATATCCACGGTCTTCATTATATAATTTTCAGAAATATGGAACAATAGCTTCTTCACTGAAAAACCTTCATGTTGGCATATTCCTGAAACATTAGTAGCTAGAATCTTATCTGCATGATCAAGCTTGTCGATTGATCCGTGGTTTACCTGACTGTTACCTGACTGTGGTGTATATCCTGATTGCTTTTTTTTTTTGACACTGTATATCCTGATTGCTCCGGAGTGCATCTTCGGATATGTTTTTTTTTTCTGGGACCATGGATATCGATGGTTCTGAATACGGATTCTAGGATGAGAAGGGCGCCATGAGGGATACTATATGAGGAGTCTGGATAAATGGACAACAACTTTTTTCTAGAGAAAGCCATGCACGGATGGACAACTTCAGGGAATATCAAAATTAAGGAGTCTCGTGGGATTGTAAAAGTAATTAACCTTAGCATTTTATTTCGTATCCAAATCGTACGTTTTTTATAGGACAATTAATTTCATTAAATACTATCCATTTTAGATCCAAACTATGAAAATAATTTGGATGATGTGGCTCAACTTGGTACCTCTATTAGATCCCCATATATGTTGCTTTTAGTATAGAAAATAGACATAATCTTTCATTACCTATTTTGATCTACGGTAATAAAGTTTAAGCATATATATACATATTTATAAGGTAAGTATTTTTGTATGTATATAAAAAAGATTTCTAGGTGTAATTAGTATCATCTTGATATTAATATGTACTCTTTATAAAAAAAATAGGAAAAATATTTGGCATTAATTCATAAGTTTTCTCTTCATAGGAGATGTGGCCCGTTATTAAAAGTTGATAGTTTTCAACTCGTCCAAAATAACATTTTAAGTTGTAAACATGTACGACCGACTCCTTCTGCGGTTTCATATGTTCGATTGAGATACCTCATGACCCCAAGTCTCACCATAACTTGTACGGACAATTTTAACATGGAATTTAACAAATGAAATCTCGCAAATCCCATGTTTGATTCAAGATTTTCATCTAATAATAATTAAATTATGTAGGGATGCAAATAATTTGATCGAGTTTAAAAGAGCAAGACAGGCCTCATCATAATTTGTTGTTAACACAATGTGAGACGAATATGCGCTCCTCACACACCCCATGGATGCATGGTGCTGAAAGTGTTGCCTCATATGTTTGTGTCCCTAGTATACTAGAGTAAATTTTTAGTTTCTTGTCAATTGTCGCTGCCAGTATCATCTACCTCCTTTAATCCCCACACACATGGGAGGAAATATAATGAAATAGCGATTATGTACGTCTTTAGCAACAATAATGATGAGAAACCATTTATATTTACCTTGTATTTATTTATTATTAGCGTATTCTTTTTAGAGGTTTTTCCACTTTGCTTGGTGTTGGATTAGCAATTGATGCGTGTCATCGCTAACAAGCCGACCATAGCCGAAATTTGGCTCAAAATAATGGTCCATTCTTCTGTTGTCATGCCATCTGTGTAACCTAGATCTAAAAAGAATTGCGTAACCTGACAAAAGCTATACACCGACCATGTCGACGCGTACCGTTGATCGCAGTGAGGTGTTTTCGCCTAGTTTGGCCCATGCCATTGATCACGGGAGGTGTTTTCACCTAGTTTGGGCCGTCCCATTGATCACGGTGAGGTGTTTTCGCCTAGTTTGGTGGTTTCTTGTCTGTTTTTTAGGCTTCTCTAATTTTCTATGCGTGGTTAGTTTCAAAAAGTTTTTATTTTAGATAATTTCCAATTTTAAAAATGTTCAATTGAAAATGAAAATATGTTTTTTTTTAGAAACTGAAACTGAAAATAGATAGACAACTGCAGGCGGGTGTTACTGCTTTGAGCGGCCTATAGAGCGCCCACGTAGCCCGGCCTACAAGTACATGGAGGCTCTTAATCAATAATCATAGTATGGGCCGGATATCTAGGACAATTCTGGTCTGTACTACATGGGCCAGTAGCCGACTTACTTCATAGCCCCAGCCCAACAAACAAATCTCCTATCCCCTCCTCACAGAACCCTAGACTCGCTCCCGCAGGAACCCAGCACGGCCGCTCCTCCTCCTTCTCGTCGGCGCCTTCGTAGTTCGCCTCCGCCTCCGCCTCCGCCTCCGACCAGCCGCGCGGCCGCGCCACCAGCTCGTCTCCTCCGATGGCGGTACGTTCTCCCTCCATCCCTCCCTCCCTCTCTCTTCTTCGTCTTCCCGGAGCAGACCTCTTCGTACAAGCGCAAATCACCGGATAAGTGCGGAACCCTAAATTCGTGCGGTCGTCGCGCGGCAACCTGCGGCAGGATGTAGGCTAGTGAAGGGTGCGGGAGGGGTTCGGGGGCGGGGCCGCCTAGGTCGTCGTTTCGTGCGTGCCACTGGGTGGACGCGCAGGGGGAGATCGAACTCGAATAGAATTTAGAACTATTCTCCCTAGGTCGGATTTTGAATGGACCCTTCCGATTTGTTCTATAGCTGTGTGATATTTCTCTGCACAAGTGGCGAAATCAAAACATCACAGTCTGGTCACTATATTGCTATTCAGAATCGAGAAGCAGTAAAAAATTCTATTTGAAACTGATTTCTCTGTCACAGCGCAGATTTGGTTCTGTGTGATACTTCCTTGTCTGAATTTGGCATCTGGCATGAGTACTATCTTGTTGGTTCTATAAGCTTAGTGTAGGCATAGTTCTAGTTGTGGACTTGCAGCAGCTGGTTCGCAACTATTTTTCCTGAGTTAATGTTTGAGATGGTATTTTCCGGGTGCTTGCTGGGTAGCTATATTTGAATGATCATCAATTGTTGATTTGTTTTGTACTCCCTCCTATCTGAAATAAGTGTCGGTAACTTAGTACTCCCTCCGACCCATATTACTCTTTGCTAATACGGATGTATCTACCACTAAAATGTGTCTAGATACATCCGTATTAGCAAAGAGTAATATGGGTCGGAGGGAGTACTAACTTTATACTAAGTTTGTACTAAGTCACCAGCACTTATTTCCGATCGGAGGGAGTATGAATCTTTCTGTCAAGGTTAGTACCTATTGTACTTGCTTCATTGATTTGTGTTGTGTCGATTTAATTCAGTGCCCACACGACCTATTGTACTTGCTTCATTGATTTGTGTTGTGTCGATTTAATTCAGTGCCCACACGAATGTATGTGTAGGGAGTTCTTTTTTGGTTTGGGTTTTTAAGCTGTAGGAGTTGGATGTCATGTAGTAACGTATGTTGCAGTATCCATGCTTTAGCTCAAAACTTACCCAATTGTGTTAAACATCTTTTTGCATATTTTCGTAAAAAATCACAAAGTGACATTATAGGTTCTACACTTGTACTACTTATTTCCTTGCATATTATGTGTTAATTGCTCATGTTTCTTTACTCTGCTGCAGACTGTCCCTGTAAACCCTAAGCCCTTCTTAAATAACTTAACTGGGAAGCCTGTCATCGTCAAGCTGAAGTGGGGCATGGAGTACAAAGGTACTTTTATGGGGATTTCTCACTTGGAGTTGCACATCATTGATTTTCCTTTCCAGATGTTTTATTCCTGTACATGGCTTCAATTGTACTAATGAATGAATTGTTCATTTTTCGTACCCAGGATATCTTGTCTCAGTGGACTCGTACATGAATCTGCAGGTAAAGTTCACATTGTTTGTGGTTAACCATTTTACATCATGGAGGTCACTCACAGTGCTTCAACATTTCACCATACTAGTTTGTTACTTACACTTCCTTGCAATTGCAGCTTGCTAATACTGAGGAATACCTTGATGGGCAATTCTCTGGAAATTTGGGTGAGATACTGATAAGGTAATCCATTCTCCGATCTTTGACCACAGCTAGAATGTATCAGTAGTCTGTAGCTATATAACTGCTGAAATTACACATCCCATCCTCTTATTTTGTGAAGTCTTTATCTAATATTTGATGAAAGATAAATCCACAACTGGTAGCACTCTTACAGCCCTACGATTTAATAAGCTACTCCCTCTGACCCATAATACTCTTCATTAGTATGGATGTATCTAAAAGTATGGATGTATCTAGCTCTAAAATGGGATTACATATGCACAACAGCTTAAGTGAATATGATTTGCTGCTTAATCTTATATTCTTATGGTGCCATCAGTATTCTGATAATCTGATTTGCTGCTTAATCTGCAGATGCAACAATGTTATGTACCTCCGAGGTGTTCCAGAGGACACAGAGATTGAAGATGCAGAGTGAAGGAGTACATGGACTGTTACTAGGTCGATGCTTGTTGTTGGCTGCTGAAAAACACCTCTGTAGTTTGTCTCCATCAGCGCAAGTGACTGTATCAACAAGCATTGCGCTAATGTTAACTCAAATTCTGTATCCTGATTGAATGCGTGATTGACTGGCATGACTTAAAACGGCTAATTGGTTATTGCTGGTAAATCCTGCTGGAACCGCTGGATATGGTTTGATGTTTGATATGTGATGGGCTCCAGTGCTGAACCCTGTAAGACATTTTAGCCACGCATTACCTTTTTACCAGTCCCCAAAAGTACTTTGATCTTTTGATCACCTTCCCGTTTTAACCTTGAATCTACCAGTTGATTTTGTGTTTCAATGTTTCAGAACCAAACAAAAATCATTGGTAGGTCGGTCGTCCCATAGATATTAGCTAGATTGTCCGTCAGCCTCCGCAGCTTAACTTTTTCAGTCGACGACAAGGTTTCTCAGTGGCGTAGCGTTGAAGTTCGGTGACACACATAACAATGGGATTGCATGTACAAAATTGGGGCGTACGAAATGTGCAGTTTAGTCTTGTTTGTAAGGAGAATGAATCATCAATAAAATCTAAATGTAGTCTCTGGCTGAATCAGCACGGTATCTGAATTTAGCCATTTTTGTGAGTTATCCTAAATTCCAAAGAGATGCCTCTCAAATGGGTTTTCTACTTGTTGGCTAGGACGAGTGATTAGTAGTAGTGAGCTTTGGGGGGTTGAGCGTGGTATGGTCGTTTTGGGAGTAAAAAAACCTAAGTTTCGAATTATTCCAATTTCAGGTTCATGTAGTACTTGTTTTCTTAGGTTGGTGTATATACATTCGTATATTACTTTTCTGCCAAAATTAATGGGTATACGGTAGAGCATTTTAGGTGGGAGTTGTAGTGTGTGGACGTTGTCGGACTGTCCAACCTTATTCTGATTAAGATTCAATTGGAACCTCTGAATTTGTTTTTTTAGGGCAAACAACGGAGGGCGAACAGCACACCTGAACTTTTTGTGTTAAAATCCTACTCCCTCCGTCCCAGTTTCTAAGTCTTGCATGTATATTTAGGTCATTATTTTGATAAATATAATCTAAATTTTACGACATAAAAATTATACCATTAGAAAGTATAATATTTAAACTTTTCAATGATATGTATTTTATAGTATATAAGTTGTATTATATTGATCAAAATGACGATCTAGGTATACGTGCAAGACTTAGAAACTAGAACGGAGGGAGTAGTAAAAACATTACAACCGTTGGGGGGTGTTCGAAGGCAGGGGAAGTACAAAGAATAAGAAGGGTCATGGGGCGGATCACACCGCGGAGGGCCCTAACTATCCATAGCATGAGGTGCTGTTGCACCAATGCGAAGAACTCGGGTTCCGTGACACGCATGGCGTCAAAGATGAGGCGGTTTGAGATAAGAAAAAGATTAACTTCTGAATTTCTGATACAAATGAAGCTCAAGAGATAAGAAAAAGATCAACTTTCGATAACCAGTCGGTTGATCCTTCTAGCATTATTCTTTCCCAGAGAAGTTCCATTTCTTCTAGTGAGAATTGACCCGTTATAGAGCTTGGCAGGGGATACCGGATTTTGTCTCGGCCGTGACTACAGCAGTAGATAACAGGAGAAAATAACTGATGTCTTGTGCCAAAGTGAGCTACATCTACCAGTGTTTTGTTCTTCAAATCAAGTGCGAGAATCCATGTCTCGTCTCCTCCAAATTGACCACTGGTGAGCAAGTAAACAACCTGTTTATGGTCGATGCTGAGAGCAGGTTGAAACACAAAAGAGGTCCCGTAAGGTCGGCTCTGCCACACCCACATCCCCATCATGACGAGAATGCAGGTCAGAAATCACCTGAGAATTCAGAGCCGATTTTGATGTCCTTAGCTTCAGCCTGGACGTCCTCCTCCCAGTCCTCCCACCAGTTGGTCATCCTCCTATTGACGTACGTCTTGACGGACCAGTCCAGCATCGTTTTAATGGGTGACCCGTTTTTACCATCAGTGGAAGAATGATCGAACAGGATCTCCACGAACCTGAGGCAGCCCTCGGCCTCCATGTAGGCAATGCCCCGACAGGTCCTTGAGTATCCTAGTCCGATTCTTCCACGACCTTCATGAGAGTTCAGCTGCTTCTCCGGGAATGGCACAGGCACGGTGTGGAGCTTAGGGGAAGGATGGAGCACGTCGCAGTAGAGAACGTCGCGCCACAGATCGGCCCAGCCTATGAAGCCAGTAGCAGATTCACCTCCGAATGTGATCACACTGGATGTCCTGTGGACAGCGAGATCAAACCACTTGTCTGAGATTTCTATCGGGAACCTCCTCCAGTGAGATCTCATCCGCACACTCTTGGATTCCCAGGACCCCGCCTCGGAATCGGAATTGAACAAGTAGAGATCGTACATGAAGGGACCGCGGGTCGGGAGCAGGGCGGCAACAGTGTATCTGTCGCCGCGGGGCAGGAGGCCGACCTGGTGGGGGTACAAGACGAGCGGGTGGGGGTGCGGGAGCTGGTCGAGGATGCCGTGGGTGGGGTTGTAGACGAAGTAGTCGTACTGCTGATCCGGGCAGGTGACCAGGCGGCCTGGCCACATCATGACGAGCCTGACGAGGAAGAAGTCGTCCACTATGGACAGGATGAGGGGCTTCTCGTTCTCGAAGCGGGGTCGCGTGTCGAGATTGGGGCAGTGCACGAACAGCTTGGAGGGGATCGGCGGGCGCCCAGCCAAGAAGGACATCTCGATGCTGATGCCAGGCTGACTGGTTGGGCGGGAGACGGTGGTGTGGTTGGGGTGCTTGCCGATTTTTTTTTAGATAAAGGGGACTCACCCCCTGTTTCATTAACGAAACATACTAGCTACAGAGTAACACACTTCACGTTTTATGTCGAAACCTTGCCTCAGCAAAGTTTTTTCGTTATTACAAACCAGAGAGAGTTTAAAACCTGACAACGACAACGCACCAGATACAAAACGCACACGTTCCTGACGAAGCATATCCACTGGTTACCCTTCGACATAGCAGCGCTCAACCCCTTGATCGATTGAAGACATCTTTGATCACCATCTTCAGCATCTCATTGCTTCGCCGTAGCATTTTTTGCACTCCTGGTTTCTGCAATTCACTCAAAAATTCAATCCAATGACAAATCTGATAAATGATTTCACAAGGATCATTTGAAAGTATATTATCAAAACAAGCTTTGTTTCTAGTTTTCCAAATGGACCAGAACATAGCTGCTAAACATATTTTAACAGTAGTCTTTTCCAGCCCAGCAAATTTATTCACCAATCTTCCCAAGTCACTACTGCTCCTAGGTTGAACAGGAGAACTGAAGGTGCAGAAAAACAGGCCATATATATCTAGCAACCGGGCAGTTAAAGAAAAGATGAGAAATGCTTTCATCAGATGCACAAAACATGCATTGAGTAGAACCCCCCACCCTCTCCTCCCCAGATTCACTTTTGTTAGAATTTTCCCCCACATCACCACCCATAAGAAGATCTTGATCTTCCCAGGCAATTTCATTTTCCACAAGTCCTTGAAAACCTTAACAGGTTGTCTCACCTGTAAAGCATTATACAGATACTTAACAGTAAAACCCTTATCACTCAACTTCTAAGTTACCTGATCATTTCCCTCTCTCAGCACAACATTATGGATGATTCCCAACAAATCAAACCATTCCCCAGCCAAGTCCCCCCATTGGGTCCTTCTGAAACCAAGACAGGACCCATAGAACCTGACCACCCTATCCACTGTTATATCCTTATTAAAGGATAAATCATATAATCTGTTAAACCTCTCACATAGAGGTTTCTTCTGATACCATGCATCTCTCTAGAAACTGGTTTTATTACCAGAGACCAAGACCCTATCACAGTACTTGTAAAAAATGTTCTTGACTTGCATTAGCCCAGACCAGAACTGGGAATACCCAGGTTTAGCATCCATATGAGCTAAAGTTCAAGTTTGTAAATATTTATTTTTTAACACATTCTGCCATAAACCTTCTGACGAGGGTTAACTCGACAAATGTCCTAGATGAAGGACTTAGGATCGGGGAAGTAGGGCGTCTGATGAACTCGAAGGTAAAATCAGTCAAACAAGGTGTGTATCGAAAGTAAACGTGGTGGTGAACTTTGGCCTACTCTCAATCTGTCCCTTACCATCCTCTCCTGGCCCCTATATATAGGTGGCCAGGTCTCAAGGTACGGGGGGGGGGGGGGGGGGGGGGGGCGACACAGATTACAATATCGATATACGACATGAACTCGTATTTCAACTAGGATTACACTTGGGCCTAGCTTAACGGGCCTCAGGGGTACTCAACTAACGGGCTCTATTATCTTTACCCTTGTCAGTAGCCCCCGAGATTCTATCAGAATTGCAGATTCGGGTTGAATCTGAAATCTTTAAACCTTCGACTTGATCAATCTTTCGACTTCTTATTCTTCCTATACTAAAAAATAAACAACTTTTATTATATTATCTCGCAAGGGGTCTTGATGAACAAGCCTGACAACTTTGACAGATCAAGAGGTCAGCTAACTGCCGGAACAGATACTTGTCACCTACTTCAAATTCAATCCCCTTGGACTTGAATCCGGGAAACTGGTCAAACCCATTCTTTTGCTCCATTTAGGACTTACAAAGAACGAGTCCCAGTGGTTCTCAGGGTACCCAGTGCGTCCACCAGGATTTTCTTCGCGTCGTAGACACGGATAATTACTAGCAGAGCGCATTCATGTGCGTATACCAGGCCACACAGGATGGATCCTGGGGTCTTACCTTCACGATATGTTTCAATCATGGCATTCAAGTTTTGTCGCGATGACGCAACTCGAGAATTATATGCCGTAGCCTTGTTTGACTGTTGGAATATACAAGATATTCGAGTTGTTCTTTTATAGATAAAATGGCTCCCGATGGGAGTGATTGACCTTTATTTTGTCGACAATTGATGTCTACGCACGCGTCTGTTCTTGTAGACAGTGTTGGGCCTCCAAGTGCAGAGGTTTGTAGAACAACAGCAAGTTTCCCTTAAGTGGATCACCCAAGGTTTATTGAACTCAGGGAGGAAGAGGTCAAAGCTATCCCTGTCAAGCAACCCTGCAATTATGATACAGAAAGTCTCTTGTGTCCCCAACACACCCAATACACTTGTCAGATGTATAGGTGCACTAGTTCGGCGAAGAGATAGTGAAATACAAGTGGTATAGATGATTATAAGTAGTAAATGCAATCTGGAATAAAAATGGCAGCAAGCAAACAAGTAACAAAACAACAAGTAAACGGTGTGCAATGCTTGGAAACAAGGCCTAGGGATCATACTTTCACTAGTGGACACACTCCCAACAAATATAACATAATTGAACCAATAGATAACTTCTCTTCACTATGGTACTCTGAATTACTCTCCTATTGAATAACACTAATCATTGCGTAGGGCTACGAAGCACTCCTCAAAGTTCATCAAGTACTTGACAAACACCACTCATAGAGATATCCAAATCAAATCACAACTCAAGATAGATATTATTGCAACTTAGACCAAGTACTAACACGGTGCACACACTGTCAACATTACACCATGAAAGGAGGAATAGATCACTTCAATACTATCATAGTGATAATTATTCTCATAATCCATAAGAGATCACAATCGTAGCCTAGACCAAGTACCACCATGATGCACGCACTGTCACCGTTACACCATGGCAGGAGGAATAGATTACTTTAATAACACACTAGAGTACACATAATGAAGAAGAGTAACATCTACTTATTCAACATGATACAAAGCTCACGATCACATAAAGATCACATCATGGGAGAGAGAGGTGAACCACATAGCTACCGGTAGAGTCCTCAGCCCCGGGGATGAACTACTCCCTCCTCATCATAGGAGACAGCAAGGTTGATGGAGATGGCGGTGAGGTCGATGGATACGGCGGAGACGGCGATGGAGACCGATGGAGATGGCTCCGGGGGCACTTCCCCGTCCCGACAGGGTGCCGGAACAGAGACTTCTGTCCCCCGAAATTCGTCGATGACGGCGGGGGCGCTGCGGAACTGTTCTGGAAATTTCGCCGACTCCCTTAGGGTTTTCCGTCCCGAGGCTTCTTAGGCGAAGGGGTGTCGTCAGGAGTGGCCCCAGGCCTCCTCACACCTAGGCGGCGCGGCCAGGGCCTGGGCCGCACCGGCCTAGTGTGAGGCTGGCCTGTGGCCCCTCTCCTTCGCCTCTTCGGATCTCTGGAAGCTTCCGTGCAAAATAAGACTTCAGGAACTTGTTTCGTCCAATTCCGAGAATATTTCATGTGTATCACTTCTGAAACACAAAAACAGCAGAAAACAGGGAACTGGCACTGTGGCATCTTGTCAATAGGTTAGTTCCGGAAATCGCATAAAAGTGCCACGAAGTGTAACGAAACACTAAGCAAATGGTGTAAAAACAAGCATGGAGCATCAAAAATTATAGATACGTTTGAGACGTATCAGCATCCCCAAGCTTAACTCCTGCTCGTCCTCGAGTAGGTAAGTGATAACAAAAGAATAATTTTTGAGGTGACATGCACCTACACAATCTTGATCATATAGGTAAAGCATTGAGTGCTGAGATCAAAGAACTTAAAACATGGGCATGAAAGACATAATCTTGATAATAGAAACTTAGCAACCATGTTATAACATGAAAAAGAACACAAACAAAAGATCATGAATAATGAAACAATGAAAGTCAAACGTGTGTTCAAATCATAAGGAAAAACATACAAATGGTTTTCAGCTTGTCCTTAATAGAGAGCAAAACATAAATGCATAGGACACCTTCAAGTTTAAGAGGGCGACTAGATACAAATAATTTGAGAACAAGTGAAACCAACAATATGAATCAATCAATGAAAACTTTGGGACAATGCACATTATACTAAGAATGACAACTATGCTCTCTTAATGGTGCATAAAGGTAGAAGGTGGTGACTCAACATAAAAGTAGAAGAAAGGCCCTTCGCGGAGGGAAGCTGTGATTAAACATGTGCTAGAGCTTTTCATATGTAAAACAGAGAGATAAAAATTGGTTTTGAGAGGTGGTTGTCTTTGTCAACGACTGGCAATGGGGTTCTTACTATCTTCCATACAAAAATAAAGCAAGTTTTTGAGAGAGAGATTGGCACTTTTGTGCTCTTTTTATAAAGCTTGGCACTCCTCCCCACATTTTTTCCTTTCTCAAACCATGGCTAACTGATTCCATCGGGTGCCCACCAACATTCACATACCATGGAGGAGTGCCTTTTTTCTTTTTTTTTCTTTTTGGAATAAGCAATATGGAAGATAGCAAATCCGACCACTACGTCCCCATGAGCTAAAAACAGTGGTACAAAACGAGAAGTAGTTGAAAGTTTTTGAAAGGTAGCACATGAAAAATTACTTGAAATGGCTTACAAATACCATGCATAGGAGTTTATAGTGGACACAATGGCAAACTTGGTTTTTAGGAGTTGGATGCACGAGTAGAGCTCATACTCAGTACAAGGTGAGGGCTAGCAAAAGACTGGGAGCGACCAACTAAGAGAGCAATAACGGCCATAATCATGCAAAGCGACAAAGCAACATTAAAAGAAGCATAAGATGGCATCAAAAGTCAAAAACTAAATGATCATAGAGGCTATAGGCGACTTATTTTGTAGTCAACATGTGTAAGCATGTGCCAAGTCAACCCAAATAAAGCATCAAGGAGAAAACCAAAATAATGCTTCCAAATAATTAAAACAACGCATGATTTTTTCAAAGGCTCATTAAGCAATCTCAGTCATTTGAGACAAGTCATGCTACAGCAAAAATCACTAAGCATACTATCAAAACGACATCAAACATGACATGCAAAAGTCTAAGCCGCAGTCTACACAAGCTCCTTCTTGTACCACTTTTTTGCATGAAACTTTTTCTCTTTTCCAACACCATTAAAACCTTTTTGAGGAAACTCTTTTGAGGAAAACCAACATATACCAGAGGTCCAAATACACCTTGATGCAAAGATAAAACAAGATCTGAACAAAAATCAAGGTGAAAAATGAAAGCTAAATTCGGTAGCAGAAAAAGAGAACACTCGTTGAAACGATAGGAGTGAAAAATGGAGTGTTCTTGGCAATGAAAAACGGAGCATAGCTCTCTCCAAAACAAACATGATGTGATATAACCATTTATTGCAGAAAACAAAGCAAAACAAAACTGAAAACAAAAACAACTGACGCTCCAAGAAAAACGCATAGTGCATGAAGCAATAAAAATATAGTGTCTTGAAAGGTGACCTGATTTTTGCCGATGAAGAAGGGGTGCCTCGGGGGCATCCCCAAGCTTTGACGCTTGTACTTCTTGGATATTTCTTGGGGTGCATGAGCATCCCCAAGCTTGAGCTTTTGTCCATTCTTCATCTCATCTCATCATTCTCCAATCCCTATACTTGAAAACTTCCTTCATACAAAACTAAACACAAATCTATTAACAACATTAGTGTAAGCATAGCATAGAATCAACCCTTTTTGCTTCAGGTTTCAACCTAAAACCACCACATATTAAGCATATACTACTGTAGCAACTTCCCCAAAAGTTCTGTGATCAAAAGAACTAAAAAAGAAAGCGATAAAGCGGCAAACACAAATATTGGCAGAAATCTGTCAAAACAAAACAGCTGACAAAGGTCGAATTTTTGAGGGGTTTTATGTTGCTCAAATCAAAAAGTGTTCAACTAATGAAAGTTTGGATATAACCTGGGGCATATGCACAAGAAATCGCAGGTCCAAAAGATATACAGAGAATTTACACGAATTTTTACGGTGCAGCACCAAAAACTGTTTCAGGACAGCAACATCCCCAAATCTTACCTCACTCAAATTAGAGGCTTCTCTTGGCACAACAACGAAATAAAAAGGATAAAGAGCGGTTATTACAGTAGTAATAACTTCCAAGACTCAAATAAAAGAAAAATTACTGAAAATAAAATAATGGGTTATCTCCCAAGAGTGCTTTTCTTTAACGCCTTTGAGCTAGGCGCAGTAATTTGCAAAGATGCTCATGTGGGCGCCATATAAGAGCTTGAGGCAAAGGCGCCATATAGGAACTTAAAGCAATAGAGAGCATCAAAAAGCAAGTATGGAACACATTTAAATCTAAACCACTTCCTATTCATAGGAATCTTGTAATAAAATAAATCAACGAGGCACATAGTAGCAAGCGTGGATAGATAAAACAAGTGCCACTTCAAGATTTGCAACATAAAGAGGGGAAACTTAATATTATTGAGATCCATCAAACCATGTTTCCCTCTCTCATAATAACTTTCAGTAGCATCATGAATAGAACTAACAATATAACTATCACATAAAGCATCCCTATCATGAGCCACATGCATAAAAGAATTAATACTCACCACAGGAACAATCGGAGTAGGAGCCAATTCAATAGAATAATTATTCTCATCACCATAATCATCATAAATAGGAGGCATATTGTAATCATAACTATTTTTCTCCTCAAAAGTAGGTGAACTGAAAATATTATACCCATCATCATAACCATCATAGACTAGTGGTTTAGTATCATCACAAGCTAAAGAACAGCTATTTCGCAAAGAATATTCTTCAAACATATCATCATAAGAAGGAACATCACATATGGGAGATAAAATATTATCAGAACGAACTTTCTCCACTAAAGCTGGGGAACTAAAAATATCATGCTTAACAAAACTAGCTTCCCCAAGCTTAGACTTTTCTATAGCATTAGTAATAACAGTGTTCGAAACATTCATACTAACAACACTATTAGCATGCAAATTAAGCTCCAAAGGTTTTTCAACTTTCTCTTCAAACACTTCATATCTAAACTCAGGAAAAAGACTAAAGAACTCTTTATTTTCCATTAAGCCTAACTAGTGAAAATAAAAAAAATAAAAAAAGATGTAATTGCAGAATCTAAAGGAAATAACTCTGAGCACTCACACAGGAGGATGCGAGTACCTTTTACCTTACCTCCCCGGCAACAGCGCCAAAAAAAGAACTTGATGTCTACGCACGCGTCTGTTCTTGTAGACAGTGTTGGGCCTCCAAGTGCAGAGGTTTGTAGAACAGCAGCAAGTTTCCCTTAAGTGGATCACCAAAGGTTTATCGAACTCAGGGAGGAAGAGGTCAAAGCTATCCCTCTCAAGCAACCCTGCAATTACGATACAGAAAGTCTCTTGTGTCCCCAACACACCCAATACACTTGTCAGATGTATAGGTGCACTAGTTCGGCGAAGAGATAGTGAAATACAAGTGGTATAGATGATTATAAGTAGTAAATGCAATCTAGAATAAAAATGGCAGCAAGCAAACAAGTAACAAAACAACAAGTAAACGGTGTGCAATGCTTGGAAACAAGGCCTAGGGATCATACTTTCACTAGTGGACACACTCCCAACAAATATAACATAATTGAACCAATAGATAACTTCTCTTCACTATGGTACTCTGAATTACTCTCCTATTGAATAACACTAATCATTGCGTAGGGCTACGAAGCACTCATCAAAGTTCATCAAGTACTTGACAAACACCACTCATAGAGATATCCAAATCAAATCACAACTCAAGATAGATATTATTGCAACTTAGACCAAGTACTAACACGGTGCACACACTGTCAACATTACACCATGAAAGGAGGAATAGATCACTTCAATACTATCATAGTGATAATTATTCTCATAATCCATAAGAGATCACAATCGTAGCCTAGACCAAGTACCACCATGATGCACGCACTATCACCGTTACACCATGGCAGGAGGAATAGATTACTTTAATAACACACTAGAGTACACATAATGAAGAAGAGTAACATCTACTTATTCAACATGATACAAAGCTCACGATCACATAAAGATCACATCATGGGAGAGAGAGGTGAACTACATAGCTACCGGTAGAGCCCTCAGCCCCGGGGATGAACTACTCCCTCCTCATCATAGGAGATAGCAAGGTTGATGGAGATGGCGGTGAGGTCGATGGATACGGCGGAGACGGCGATGGAGACCGATGGAGATGGCTCCGGGGGCACTTCCCCGTCCCGGCAGGGTGCCGGAACAGAGACTTCTGTCCCCCGAAATTCGTCGACGACGGCGGCGACGCTGCGGAACTGTTCTGGAAATTTCGCCGACTCCCTTAGGGTTTTCCGTCCCGAGGCTTCTTATAGGCGAAGGGGCATCGTCAGGAGTGGCCCCAGGCCTCCTCACACCTAGGCGGCGTGGCCAGGGCCTGGGCCGCGCCGGCCTAGTGTGAGGCTGGCCTGTGGCCCCTCTCCTTCGCCTCTTTGGATCTCTGGAAGCTTCCGGGCAAAATAAGACTTCAGGAACTTGTTTCGTCCAATTCCGAGAATATTTCCTGTGTATCACTTCTGAAACACAAAAACTGCAGAAAACAGGGAACTGACACTGTGGCATCTTGTCAATAGGTTAGTTCCGGAAATCACATAAAAGTGCCACAAAGTGTAACGAAACACAAGGCAAATGGTGTAAAAACAAGCATGGAGCATCAAAAATTATAGATACGTTTGAGGCGTATCAACAATGAAGTCGCAGTTTCGTTGTCAATGAAAAAGTAGTCGATTGCACATGTTGTATTTTTCTTCTAGTCGGTCTATTGCCATCAGGCATACGACAGTGCTCCTGACATAAGTAGCTCCCGAGGCTATGGGCGGATACTTGTGGCCGATCATAGTCTCCAATTTATTCTTCTCTTCTTGTCGAATTTTTCCTCAAAATTGTCTTTTTTGTTTTTACCGGGTGCGTGGCCAGCGGTCCCGATGGGAGTAACCCCCGAGGCTATAGCCGAAAGTTTTTCGGGTATAGGCTCAAAATATAATATTGTCGCCTAATAGCTTGCCTCCTGTGATAGTCTTGGCACAATTGTGCTTTAAATATTCTTCATGTTCTTTCTGACGATATAAGCCCCCGAGTCTATGACGAGATGCGGTTTGCTCCTGACATACTTCTGTAATTTATTCGTCCATACTGCATGTTTCTCCTATGCGCCTTGCCCTTGATATGCTGCTGTTGTCTTATCTTCTGCTCGTGGGCCCGTAGATGTACTTGGACCTTTAATTTGCGGAGGCCCATTAAAGTTTACTTATAAATAAATCATGTTGGCGAGGGTAAAAACCCTAATTCTTTCATTACTATCTTCCTCCGCCGCATCGTCTTCTTCTTCCTCATCTCATCTAGGGTTTTTTCTCCCAGCACCTGTCTCCATGGCCGATGCAGGTGGATCGCACCTGAACATCGGTGCTCCGGTAGAAAAGCGAGATCGCGGCCGCCCTCGTGACAGTAAGAACAAGTCCAAGGACCCTGCTGTGGTAGCCTCGTCATCCGCTCCTGTGAAGCGGCGCCCTGGCCGCCCTGTGGGAAGTAAGAACAAACCCAGAGTTTCTACTGCTGCACCAGGTCCGAGCGCTCCGCCACATAATGCTTCTCCTCCTCCTCCGCCCAAAATATATTCCTTCTTCTGCATCACCGGCGCTCAATGCCGCGAGATTCAGCGTGTACCGCTGAAGTTCACCAAGTTCATGGATGGGCGGGAGCTGCGGGAAGCAGTTCTCCGCGAACACTCTGGAGGAGGAACTCCCTATGAAGTGGATGTCTGGTACGATGGAGATGACGAGATGTACTTCAAGGGTGGCTGCTCTCAGTTTGCAGAAGACCATGACCTCCATCAAGGTTTCTTCATGATCTTCGACTACCACTGCGGTACGTCAAAGTTTGATGTGAAGATCTATGATTGTACTCAGTGCCAGAAGGAGTACGAAGCTGAAGTGCACTTTCAGTAGATACTCCTTTTATGTAATCTCTTGTTCTGGTTATCCTTTTGCGTGTTATATGTAATAAGTAGTCGTGATGAATTTTATTTTGTACCATCTCTATTAATAGACCATGGGAACGAATCGTCGTTCCGAGGTATGCCTTTTGATTTATTATCGGGTTATCTTGAACCGTGCTTATTTTGTCGAATATCGGGTTGCGAACAACCTTGTAATATTCCTCAGATAATCGCAGATACCGGATCTCAATAATTTGTTTACTTTATTTCATACGACTCGAGGGTCGGAGCCCTTGGGTGGAAAAATAGAAAAATGCTCATACATATTGTCGAGTTGACCCAAAGAACCCGACCTGTGGCCTCATGTTCTGGGTTCAGAGGGTTATGACTCGAAAGTTTCTTGTTGCCATACTCCTTCTACGCATAGAACCACTGTAGTTGCTCTGCATTCCATGGATTGCTCTCATCTTTCCCCGTTTTCTTGTCTTATAGTCGATAAGCTCCTCCTGGTATTACTTCTGTCACAATGTAGGGTCCCACCCATGGGGACTCTAATTTGCCATGACCGTCCTGCTTGAGTCGTAAGACTAGATCTCATACCATGAAAAATCGCGGACGAACTCGGCTGCTATGATAGTTTCGTAGGTTTTGGTGATATTGTGTGGCTCTGGCGAGTGCTACATCTCTTGCTTCGTCGAGTGCATCAACGTTGTCTTGTAATGCTTCTATGGAAGTTGTCCCGTCGTAAGCCGAGATTCTTGGGGCCTCATGGGTGATTTCGACTGGAAGCACGGCTTCTGTGCCATGGACCAGGAAAAATGGAGTTTCTTGGGTAGCTGCGTTGGGCGTTGTTCGAAGACTCCAGAGCACGGAGGGTAGCTCGTCTACCCAGGCGTGTTTGGCTTTCTCCAGGGGTGCTAATAGTCTCTTTTTTATCCTGTTACATATTAAACCATTGGCTTTCTCCACTTGTCTGTTCGTCTTTGGATGTGCTACAGATGCGAATTTTAGTTTGATTCCCATACTTTCACAGTAACTCTTGTACTCCTTTGACGTGAAGTTTGTCCCATTGTCTGTGATGATGTTGTGCGGTACTCCGAAGCAGAATACTATAGACTTGATGAAGTTGATTGCCGCTATGGATTCTTGGGTTGTTACTGGGGCTGCTTCTACCCATTTGGTGAATTTATCTACCGCCACCAACATGTAGGCATGCCCTCCTGGCCAAGACTTATGTAATTTCCCTACCATGTCGAGACCCCATTGCGTGAAAGGCCATGCTAGTGATATCGGTTGTAGCTCTGCTGCTGGCGCGTGTGGTCGAGATGCGAACCATTGACAAGCTTCGCACTTTCTGACTATATCTTTTGCGTCTTCGATGGCTATTAACCAGTAGAACCCTGCACGAAAAGCTTTAGCTGCGATAGCCCTGCTGCTAGCGTGATGCCCACATACTCCTGCATGGATATCTTTTAATATTTCTTGTCCCTCCTGGGGAGTGATGCACCGTTGTAAAACGCCAGTTATACTTTTCTTGTACAGCTTCCCTTGTAACACGACAAAAGCCTTAGATCGTCGTATTATCCTTTTTGCTTCTACTGTGTCTTTGGGTAGTGTTTTGTTTATCATGTACGCCAAGTATGGCTGCATCCAAGTTTCTTCAATCATCATAACTTCTTCTGGTTCCGCTGTGCTTCTTATGCCAGCCTTGCCAGCCCCCGAGCCCATTGTTGGGTGCTGGCCTTGCCCTTCTATAGTCAAAGTTTTGTTATTCTTTATTGATCTTTCTATGATCTCTTCCCAAAAGACTCCCGGTGGTACAGGCAGGCACTGGGACCCAATGTTTGCTAAGTTGTCGGCTTCCTCATTGCTGGCCCTGCTGACGTGTGAAACTTTGCATCCATCGAATGTTCCCTCGAGATAGTAGTATAAGTTTCTATATGCTATCATATTGTCACTGATGGCGTCACACCGGTTCATTACTTTTTGGACGACGAGATTCGAGTCCCCAAATATCTTTAATCGGGTTGCTCCGCATGCTTTGGACATTTTCATGCCATGGAGCAGAGCCTCGTATTTGGCTTCATTGTTAGAAGCTTGAGAAAAACTCATCCTTAAAACGTACTTTAATTTGTCGCCTTGTGGTGATATCAGAACTACTCCTGATCCTGCACCTTGGATTCTTTTTGATCCGTCGAAGTACATTATCCACACACTTGATAGATCTGGTGGTCATGTGTTTTGTAGCTCTAGCCACTCTGCTGTGAAGTCCGGCAATACTTGGGATTTGACTGCCTTTCGCTTTTCGTACGTGATGTCCAGGGGTGACAATTCGATTCCCCATAGGTAGACACGTTCTGTTGCTGACGGGTTGTTGAATATATTGGATAGTGGTGCTTCATTAACCACTATGATTGGATGCACCGCGAAATACTGCCGTAGCTTTCGTGCTGTTGTGAATACGCTGTACGCGAGCTTCTGATAGTGTGGGTACCTCTGCTTTGTTGGAGATAGTACTTCACTGAGGAAATACACTGGCCTCTGTACTCCATGAGCTTTTCCTTCTTCGCTTCTTTCGACTACTAGTACCGTGCTTACCACTTGATGTGTTACGGCAATATATAGTAGTAGCGGCTTGATACGTCTCAAACGTATCTATAATTTTTGATGCTCCATGCTTGTTTTTACACCATTTGCCTATTGTTTCGTTACACTTAGTGGCACTTTTATGCATTTTCCGGAACTAACCTATTAACAAGCGCCACAGTGCCAGTTTCCTGTTTTCTGCTGTTTTTGTGTTTCAGAAGTGATACACAGGAAATATTCTCGCAATTGGACGAAACAAGTTCCCGAAGTCTTATTTTTCCCGGAAGCTTCCAGAGATCCGAAGAAGTGTCGGAGGGGGGCCACCAGGGCCCCACACGCGTGGGTGGCGCGGCCAGCCCCCTGGCCGCGCCGGGCCCACGTGAGGGCACCTGGCCCCTCCTCTGACATCGTCCCTTCGCCTATAAAGACCCCCCGACGGAAAAAACCTAAGAACCCGATCAGATTTCTAGAACACATCGCGATCCACCGCCACCGTCGACCCGAAGATCGGGAGGGTCCAGAAGCTCTTCCCGGCACCCTGCCGGAGAGGGGAATCGCCACCAGAGGTCTTCTTCATCGCCATGCTTGCCTCCGGAGCGATGAGTGAGTAGTCTACCTTGGACTATGGGTCCATAGCAGTAGCTAGATGGTTGTCTTCTCCACCATGTGCTTCATGTTTAGATCTCATGAGCTGCCCTACATGATTGAGATCACCGTTATGTAATTCTATGATGTTGGTTTGTTGGGATCCGATGAATATTGGTGTTTATGATTAAGTTGCTGTACTGAATTATATCTTTTGTTATCTCTATGTTGTTTATGATCTTGCATGCTCTCCGTTGTTAGTAGCTATCTTGGCCGAGTAGTTGCTAGTGACTCCAAGAGGGGGTATTTATGCTCGATAGTGGGTTCATGCCTCTATTTCACCTGGGGGAGTGACAGAAACCTCTAAGGTGGTAGATGTGCTGTTGCTACTAGGGAGAAAACAACATTCATATGCTCAAGGGCATATGCTTTATTTACATTACACACTTTGCTTAATGCAATTATCTGTTGTTCGCAACTTAATACTACTGGGGTGTTCGGATTGATATCCCCGGGAGTGGATTATTAGTCATAGATGCAGTTGGATGGCGGTCTATGTATTTTGTTGTAATGCCCAGAGTAAATCTCATAGTGATCTTCTTGACATATCACGTTATCTTTATTCTATCAATTGCCCAACTGTAATTTGTTTACCCAGCATGTTTTATCTATGGAGAGACACCACTAGTGAACTGTGGACCCCGGTCCTATTTCCATCATATTGCTATCACCTGTTTACTTTACTCGTACTGTTTACTTTACTCGTACTGTTTACTTTACTCGCATACTATATTATTTTCCACTCGATACACTCATAATCTTTGTTTCAAGCAAACCGGTGAGATTGACAACCTCATCGCAAGTTGGGAACAAAGTACTTGGTTGTGTGTGTGCAGGTTCCATATCACCTTCAGTCGTCACCATCTCTCCTCTCCTGATCGATAAACCTTGGTTTCTTAACTGAGGGAAAACTAGCCGCTACACTCATCATACCTTCCTCTTGGGGTTCCCAACGGGCTGGTCATTCACCACGCACAAGGACTTACTGCTCCACGTCAACTACACGCCACCAGCTCTTTTCTGGCGCCATCACCGAGTAGCAGCTTCTTTTCTGGCGCCGTTGCCGGGGAGGAAGAGAAGACTTCTGCGAGGGGAGTTTTTCGCACACACATCCTTTACTTTGTTATTGTTTTGCTTTACTTTATTTATTTTACCTGCATTGTTTTATATCAAAAAACCCAAAAAAAATTAGAATCCTTGGTAGCTGTTTTTACTTGTTTACTTTCGTTTTGCTGAAATGGCCAATCCTGAAAACACCAAGTTGTGTGACTTCACTAGCACAAACAATGGTGATTTTATCTGCACTCCTATTGCACCACCTGCTACTGCTGCAAACTTTTATGAGATCAAGCCTGCTTTATTGAACCTTGTTATGAAAGAACAATTTTCTGGTGCTAGTACTGAAGATGCTGCAGCTCATCTCAACAATTTTGTTGAGCTATGTGAGATGCAAAAATATAAAGATGTTGATAGTGATATTATTAAGCTAAAGTTGTTTCCTTTTTCTTTGAGAGGAAAAGCTAAGGATTGGTTGCTGTCTTTGACTAAGAATAGTATTGATTCATGGGCTAAGTGTAAGGATGCTTTTATTGGTAGATACTATCCTCCTGCTAAGATTATAGCTCTGCGTAGCAATATTATGAAGTTTACTCAGTTTGATAATGAACATGTTGCTCAAGCTTGGGAAAGAATGAAATCTATGATAAAGAATTGCCCCACTCATGGACTGACTACTTGGATGATTATCCAAACTTTTTATGCAGGACTGAATTTTTCTTCAAGGAATCTACTTGATTCAGCTGCTGGAGGCACTTTTATGACCCTTACCTTGGGCGCCGCATCAAAGTTACTCGACAACATGATGGTAAATTATTCTGAATGGCACACCGAGAGAGCTCCACAAGGTAAGAAGGTAAATTCTGTTGAGGAAACCTCTTCCTTGAATGATAAGATTGATACAATTATGGCTATGCTTGCTAATGATAGGACTCATGTTGATCCTAATAATGTTCCTTTGGCCTCTTTGGTTGCTCAAGAAGAGCAAGTTGATGTGAATTTCATTAGAAACAATAATTTTAACAACAATGCTTATAGGAACAATTTTGCTAGTAACAATTATAGGCCGTATCCTTCTACCAATGGTAATGGTTATGGTAACTCTTATGGTAATTCCTACAACAACACTAGGGCCGCGCCCTCCGAGCTTGAGGTAATGCTCAAGGACTTCATCGGTAAGCAAACTGCTTTTAATAAGTCTGTTGAGGAAAAGTTAGGCAAAATTGATATTCTTGCTTCTAAAGTTGATAGCCTTGCTCATGATGTTGAACTTCTGAAACTAAAAGTGTTGCCTAATGATGTGAAAGAGAACAATGTTTTTGCTACCGCTAATGCTATCCAAGTTGGAATTGATGAAAATATTAGATTGTTAGCGGAATTGCATGCCAGGTGGGAAAGAGAAGATGAGATGGCTAGAGAGATGAAGGTATGTACCATTACTACCTCTAATGATGTTGCTCCTATTGATAGCAACCCTCTTACTTTGATTGGTATAGATAAAACTCCCACTCCTTGTGTCAAAAAGCCTAAAACTGCCAAAACTTTTTCTCAAAAGAGTGCTGAAATTTTTCGGAGTGTGGGAGATGATAGCTCTATTTCTTTTAATGATTTTGATGTTGATGGCTGCAATATATCTGAAGTAATTTTGTTCTTGTGAAAGCTTGCTTTGACTCCCAATGCTAGTTCTTTAAATATTGCTTTTACTAAGCATATTACCAATGCTCTCATAAAGATTAGGGATGAAAAGTTGAAGCAAAAAGCCTCTGTTCCCAAGAAGTTAGAAGATGGTTGGGAACCCATCATTGATATGCATGTTAATGGTTATGATTTCCATGCTTTATGTGATCTAGGTGCTAGTATTTCTATCATGCCTAGAAAGATTTATGACATGCTTGATTTACCACCGCTTGAAAAGTGTTATTTTGATGTTCCTATTGCTGATGTTGCTAAGAAGAAACCTTTGGGAAGGATTAATGATGTTCTTATTGTGGTTAACAATAACCTTGTTCCCGTTGATTTTCTTGTTATGGACGTTGAATGCCATGCTTCATGTCCTATTATTTTGGGAAGACCCTTTCTTCGAACTGTAGGTGCTATCATTGATATGAGGGAAGGCACTATCAAATATCAATTCCCACTTAAGAAAGGTATGGAACAATTCCCTAGGAAAAGAAAGAAATTGCTTTTTGACTCTATTCTTAGAGCAAATTATGAGCTTGATGCTTCATCACTTGATATTACTTGATTCGCAATTTTCTGCGCCTAGCTCAAAGGCGTTAAAGAAAAGCACTCTTGGGAGATAACCCAATATTTTGTTTTCAGAAATTTTTCTTTTATTTGAGTCTTGGAAGTCATTACTACTGTAATGACCGCTCCTTATCTTGTTTATTTCGTTTTTGTGCCAAGAGAAGCCTCTAATTTGAGTGAGGTAAAGATTTGAGGATGTTGCTGTCCTGAAACTGTTTTCGGTGCTGCACCGTAAAAATTCGTGAAAATTCTCTATTTATCTTTTGGACCTGCTATTTCTTGTGCATATGCCCCAGGTTATATCAAAACTTTTCTTAGTTGAACACTTTTTGATTTGAGCAACAGAAAATCCCTCAAAAATTCGACCTTTGTCAGCTGTTCAGTTTTGACAGATTTCTGCCAATATTTGTGTTTGCCACTTTATCGCTTTCTTTTGAGTTCTATTAATCATGGAACCTTTTGGGAAGTTGATACAGTAGTATTTACTTTATATGTGGTGGTTTTTAATTGAAACCTGAAGCTAAAAGAGGTTGAATATATTTTATGCTTACACTAATGTTGCTAATAGAATTGTGTTTAGTTTTGTATGAAGGAAGTTTTCAAGTGTAGGGATTAGAGAATGATGAGATGAGTTGAAGAATGGAAAAAAGCTCATACTTGGGGATGCCCATGCATCACCCCAATAAATATCCAAGAAGTACAAGCGTCAAAGCTTGGGGATGCCCCCGAGGTACCCCTTCTTCATCGGCAAAAATTAGGTCACCTTTCAAAACACTATATTTTTATTGCTTCATGCACTATGTGTTTTTCTTGGAGCGTCAGTTGTTTTAGTTTTCTTCGTTGGTTTAGTTTGTTTGTTTGCTGCAATAAATGGTTGGACCCCAACAAATTTCCTTTGGAGGAGATGTACTCGTTTTTATTTGCCAAGAACGCTCAGTTTTTCACTCTTATTAAAAATCATGCGTTCTACTTTTTCTGCTACTGCTTTTGGTTTTTGTTTTCGCCTTGATTTGCGTTCAGATCTTGTCATATCTTTTCATCAAGGTGTATTTTTGCCTCTGATCTTTATTGGTTTTCATCAAAAGAGGTGTTTATAAAAATTTCAAATGGTGTTGGAAAAGAGAAAAAGCTTTGTGCAAAATAGTGGTACAAGAAGGAGCTTGTGTAGACTGCGGCTTAGGCCTTTTCATGTCATGCTTGATGTCTTTTTGATAGTATGCTTAGTGGTTTTTCTGTAGCATGACTTGTCTCAAATAACTGAGATTGCTTAATGAGCCTTTGAAAAAAATCATAAGTTGTTTTTATTGTATGGAAGCATTATTTTGGTTTTCTCCTTGATGCTTTATTTGGGTTGACTTGGCGCATGCTCACACATGTTAGACTCTTACAAAGTCGCCAACAGCCTTCATGATCATTTAGTTTTTGACTTTTGATGCCATCTTATGCTTCTGTTAATGTCGCTTTGTCGCTTTGCATGATTATGGCCATTATTGCTCTCTTAGTTGGTCGCTCCCAGTCTTTTGCTAGCCCTCGCCTTGTACTGAGTATGAGCTCTACTTGTGCATCCAACTCCTAAAAGCCAAAGTTTTCCAAAGTGTCCACCATACATACCTACTAGCAATTTGCTATTCCAAGTAAATTTGACTTGCTTTTATTTTCTCTTCAAATTAAACTCTTACCAGTGTTATGTGAAATTCGGTCAGTAAAGCTCTCACGAACCGGAAGGCACACTTTACTTTTTCCTGTTCTAAAAATTTGACATTGTGGTCTTTTATGTTGAGTTGTTATGCTTGCAAGTTGTAAGTTGGATTCTAGCCCAGCCATGCTGTCATGGGGCAAGCTTTCAACATTGCACTTCTTATTTGAGTTGATATCGTGATCTTTTGTTTATGGATGCCCGCGGTGTGAAATGAATTGGGAATCTTGTGGGGATCATGGAGTTTGTATATGTGTTAGGGAAACTCTGGGCCGCCAATCTAAGCCATGCATAATTCATGGTGGAAATTTGCAGCACACCCATGGTGAACATTCGACGACGCATCTCATAATAAAAAGCTAAACAATATAGCAAATAAAAGAGATGTCGAGGTGTTCATTGTCTGCTTGTCCTGTCATTTTGGTGTGGGCTTGTTCCATGTCATCGGGCACGGAGGTACCCCATTGGCGGTTCTCAATGATATGCATATACTTACAATGACAAGAGCCTTGCTTGGGACTCTAAGTAAAGTAGCATTAGGTTTGGGTACTCGTATTCACGGGGCACGAGGTCTTCAACTTATGATTTGTCAAGCATATGCATCATAATTGTTCTCGCATTAACTTTAACCATTCAAGATGCTTATGATGGGGGCAATGAGAGCTCAAAGCCGGTAAGTACCATAATTTTTGAAGGTTATAAAACTTGCAATCACTGCTTCCCTCTGCGAAGGGCCTTTCTTTTACTTTTATGTTGAGTCACCACCTTCTTTCTTTATGCACCATTAAGAGAGCATAGTTGTCATTCTTAGTGTGATATGCATTGTCCCAAAGTTCATTGATTGATTCATGATGATTGGTTTCACTTGTTCTTAAATTATTTGTATCTAGTCGCCCTCTTAAACTTGAAGGTGTCCTATGCATTTATGTTTTGCTCTCTTTGAAGGACAAGCTGAAAACCTTTTGTATGTTTTTCCTTATGATTTGAACACACGTTTGACTTTCATTGTTTCATTTTCATGATCTTTTGTTTGTGTTCATTTACATGTTTACAACATGGTTGCTAAGTTCTTATTGTCATGATTATATCTTCATGCCCATGTTTTAAGTTCTATTGATCCCAGCTCACCAATGCTTACATATATGATCAAGATTATGTAGGTGCATGTCACCTCAAAAATTATTCTTTTGTTATCACTTACCTACTCGAGGACGAGCAGGAGTTAAGCTTGGGGATGCTTGATACGTCTCAAACGTATCTATAATTTTTGATGCTCCATGCTTGTTTTTACACCATTTGCCTATTGTTTCGTTACACTTAGTGGCACTTTAATGCATTTTCCGGAACTAACCTATTAACAAGCGCCACAGTGCCAGTTTCCTGTTTTCTGCTGTTTTTGTGTTTCAGAAGTGATACACAGGAAATATTCTCGGAATTGGACGAAACAAGTTCCTGAAGTCTTATTTTTCCCGGAAGCTTCCAGAGATCCGAAGAAGTGTCGGAGGGGGGCCACCAGGGCCCCACACGCGTGGGTGGCGCGGCCAGCCCACTGGCCGCGCCGGGCCCACGTGAGGGCACCTGGCCCCTCCTCTGACATCGTCCCTTCGCCTATAAAGACCCCCCGACGGAAAAAACCTAAGAACCCGATCAGATTTCTAGAACACATCGCGATCCGCCACCACCGTCGACCCGAAGATCAGGAGGGTCCAGAAGCTCTTCCTGGCACCCTGCCGGAGAGGGGAATTGCCACCGGAGGTCTTCTTCATCGCCATGCTTGCCTCCGGAGCGATGAGTGAGTAGTCTACCTTGGACTATGGGTCCATAGCAGTAGCTAGATGGTTGTCTTCTCCACCATGTGCTTCATGTTTAGATCTCATGAGCTGCCCTACATGATTGAGATCACCGTTATGTAATTCTATGATGTTGGTTTGTTGGGATCCGATGAATATTGGTGTTTATGATTAAGTTGCTGTACTAAATTATATCTTTTGTTATCTCTATGTTGTTTATGATCTTGCATGCTCTCCGTTGTTAGTAGCTATCTTGGCCGAGTAGTTGCTAGTGACTCCAAGAGGGGGTATTTATGCTCGATAGTGGGTTCATGCCTCTATTTCACCTGGGGGAGTGACAGAAACCTCTAAGGTGGTAGATGTGCTGTTGCTACTAGGGAGAAAACAACATTCATATGCTCAAGGGCATATGCTTTGTTTACATTACACACTTTGCTTAATGCAATTATCTGTTGTTCGCAACTTAATACTACTGGGGTGTTCGGATTGATATCCCCGGGAGTGGATTATTAGTCATAAATGCAGTTGGATGGCGGTCTATGTATTTTGTTGTAATGCCCAGAGTAAATCTCATAGTGATCTTCTTGACATATCATGTTATCTTTATTCTATCAATTGCCCAACTGTAATTTGTTTACCCAGCATGTTTTATCTATGGAGAGACACCGCTAGTGAACTGTGGACCCCGGTCCTATTTCCATCATATTGCTATCACCTGTTTACTTTACTCGTACTGTTTACTTTACTCGCATACTATATTATTTTCCACTCGATACGCTCATAATCTTTGTTTCAAGCAAACCGGTGAGATTGACAACCTCATCGCAAGTTGGGAACAAAGTACTTGGTTGTGTGTGTGCAGGTTCCATATCACCTTCAGTCGTCGCCGTCTCTCCTCTCCTGATCGATAAACCTTGGTTTCTTAACTGAGGGAAAACTAGCCGCTACACTCATCATACCTTCCTCTTGGGGTTCCCAACGGGCAGGTCATTCACCACGCACAAGGACTTACTGCTCCACGTCAACTACACGCCACCAGCTCTTTTCTGGCGCCATCACCGAGTAGCACGGCTCTTTTTCATTTGGTGCGACCAACACCGGTGGCGTGGAGAGCACTTTTTTCAACTGTGCAAAGGCTGCATCTGCTTCTTCTGTCCACTCGAATTTGTCGTCTGATTTTTTCATGAGTGCATAGAAAGGAAGCGCTTTTTCTCCCAATTGTGCGACGAATCGACTTAGCGCTGCGACGCGCCCTGCAAGCTTCTGTACATCGTGCAATTTTGTTGGTTTCCCTATTGTTAGTATTGCTTGGATCTTCTCTGGGTTTGCTTCTATTCCTCTTGCTGATACCAGGAAACCCAGAAGTTGTCCTGCTGACACGCCAAAAGAGCATTTTGTCGGGTTAAGCTTGAGCTTATACCTGTTTAGGTTTTCGAAGATTTCTGCCAAATCACTGATTAGTGACTCTTCTTTTCTTGTGGTGATAACCATGTCGTCGATGTAGACTTGGATGTTGCGTCCTATTTGATTTCCGAGACAGTTTTGCATCATCCGCTGGTAGGTTGCTCCTGTGTTTTTTAAGCCAAAAGGCATGACTTGATAGCAGAACACGACGTATGGTGTGATAAAAGCTGTTTTTACTCATCTTCTTTATTCAGTTTGATCTGGTTGTAACCAGAATATGCGTCCAGAAAGGAAAGCCTTGCACACCCCGCTGTTGAGTCTATTATTTGATCAATGCGAGATAGGGGAAAGGGATCCTTTGGACAGTGCTTGTTGAGAGATGTGTAGTCGACACATACTCTTTGTACGTCTGTGTTTTTCTTGGGGACAATAACTGGATTAGATACCCAAGTCGACGTTTTGATTTCTCGGATGAATCCTACATTTTCTAGCCTGTGTAGCTCGGATGCTATTGCTTTCCTTTTGGGTTCGTCAAATCGTCTCAATGGCTGCTTGACTGGCTTTGCTTTAGGATCCACGTTTAGTGCGTGCTCGACGAGTTCCCTGGGAACCCCTGGCATGTCTGAAGGACACCAGGCGAAGATTTCCCAGTGCTCACGAAGGAACTCGACGAGCGCGCTTTCCTATGCGGGATCCAGGTTTACTGCTATGGAGGTAGTCTTATTCGGGTCCGTAGGGTGGACCTAGATTTTCTTCGAGTCTTGGGTTGCATCGAAAGCCTGATCTGGCAGGGATCGTCCAACGTTGGGTAGCACATTGTGGCCAGTTTTGCCTTTCAACCTTGCGTATTCTGCTGTCATGCCGAAAGTTTGCGCCAGCCTGTTGAATTCTTTGTCACAAGTGTCGGATACTTCGAAGCTGCCTTGAACTGTAATTGTTCCTTTAGGTCCTGGGATTTTGAGTGTGAGATATGCATAATGAGGTACTGCCATGAACTTTGCAAATGCTGGACGCCCCAGGATTGCATGATACTGTGAAGGCCAGTCCATGACTTCGAACTCCAAATTTTCTCTGTGATAGTTGCTACTATTGCCAAAGCAAACATCGAGTTCTATTCTCCCGAGGGGATAATTTGCGCCTCCTGGTACTATTCCGTGGAAGGAGCAATCTGTGGGTTTTAAGCTTTCCAACGAGATGCACATCGCCCTCAGGGTTCTTGCATATATTAAATTTATGCCGCTTCCTGCATCCATAAATACTCGCCCAACATCGTATCCCCCTATTTGCGCCTTCAACACCATGGGCGCGTGCCCTGGCCTTGGTACTTTCCTTGGGTGGTATGTGATACGTCTCCAACGTATCTATAAATTTTGATGCTCCATGCTTGTTTTTACACCATTTGCTTAGTGTTTTGTTACACTTCGTCGCACTTTTATGCATTTTCTGGAACTAACCTACTAACAAGTCGCCACAGTGCCAGTTCTCTGTTTTCTATTGTTTTTGTGTTTCAGAAAAGTTACACAGGAAATATTCTCGGAATTGGACGAAACCAAAGCCAGTCGCCCAGAATTTCACCGAAGCTTCCAGAGAACCGAAGAGGAGACGAAGTGGGGCCACGAGGTGCCCACACACCAGGGCGGCATGGCCCAGGGGTAGGCCGCGCCCCCTATGTGTGAGGACTCCTCGGTCCACTCCTGACGATGCCCCTTTGCCTATAAAGACGACCCCCGACGGGAAAAACCTAAATACCCGATCACTTTTCCAGAACACATCGCGATCCGCCGCCGCCGTCGACCCGAAGATCGGGAGGGTCCAGAAGCTCTTCCCGGCACCCTGCCGGAGAGGGGAATCGCCACCGGAGGTCTCCTTTATCGCCATGCTTGCCTCCGGAGCGATGAGTGAGTAGTCTACCTTTGACTATGGGTCCATAGCAGTAGCTAGATGGTTGTCTTCTCCACCATGTGCTTCATGTTTAGATCTCATGAGCTGCCCTACATGATTGAGATCACCGTTATGTAATTCTACATGTTTGGTTTGTTGGGATCCGATGAATATTGGTGTTATGCTTGTGTTGATGTACTGAAATTTATCTTATGTTATCTCTATGTTGTTTATGATCTTGCATGCTCTCCGTTGTTAGTAGCTATCTTGGCCAAGTAGTTGCTAGTGACTCCAAGAGGGGGTATTTATGATCGATAGTGGGTTCATGCCTCTATTTAATTTGGGGGAGTGATAGAAACCTCTAAGGTTGTAGATGTTCTGTTGCTACTAGGGGGAAAACAACATTCATATGCTCGAGGGCATATGCTTTGTTTACATTACACACTTTGCTTAATGCAATTATCTGTTGTTCACAACTTAATACTTGTGGAGTTCTCGGATTGATTCGCCACAAGTGGATTATTAGTCATAGATGCAGTTGGATGGCGGTCTATGTATCTTGTTGTAATGCCCAGAGTAAATCTCATAGTGATCCTCTCATCATATGCACGTTGTCTTTATTCTATCAATTGCCCAACTGTAATTTGTTTACCCAGCATGTATTATTTTATCTTATGGAGAGACACCACTAGTGAACTGTGGACCCTGGTCCTATTTCCTCTATATTGCTATCATCTGTTTACTTTACTCGCATATTATTATCGCTTTCCACTCGATATGCTCATACCCTTTGTTTTAAGCAAACCGGTGAGATTGACAACCTCATCGTAAGTTGGGAACAAAGTATTTGGTTATGTTGTGTGCAGGTTCCACATTGCCGCTTGCAAAGCAAAGCTTGGACGAGCACCCTATAAATTTTCCGGAGCTGTCGCACGCTAGTGGGCATCACCTTCAGTCGTTTGGCTCTTTCCTCTCCTGAACGATAAACCCTGGTTTCTTACTGAGGGAAAATCTTGCTGCTATATTCATCACACCTTCCTCTTGGGGTTCCCAACTGGCCGGTCATTTACTCGGCATCAAGCATATTTTCTGGCGCCGTTGCCGGGGAGGAAGAAGACTTCTGCGAGGGGAGTTTTCGCACGCACATCCTTTACTTTGTTTTAAGTTTTGCTTTACTTTATTTTTACTTGCATCATTTTATCAAAAACCCAAAAAAATTAGAATCCTTGGTAGTTGTTATTTCTTTACTGTAGTTCATTATGTTGTTCCCTAAGTACGTTTTGGAGGACCTCTCAGTAGGGAGTGGTTCGATTATTGGAAAAAGTAACATTGAGAAGTTCTTTAATCATATTAGTATGCATAAAGAAGTTGAGGAAAAGTCTTTGGTTGAGCTTGCTCCTAGTATTGAAGTTGCTTCTGCTTATTTAATTCACATGTTAGAAGCTAGGTTTGCTAGCCTTAATCCTTTTATGCAACACATGTTCCTTAAGCTTCATGAAATTGAGGATCCTGAAAAGAAAGCTTTTATCTTGGAAACTTTGCGCTTAGAATTTAGAGATGTTGCCATTGAAGCTAGGAAAGTTCTTAAGCGCTTTAATAAGTTGGGTTCACCCATAAAGGTTATTATTACAAACAATGAGGGAACCGAGATACCTATACCTAGCAAACTCTTGGGATTGTATGAAGCTTTTGAAAATAATTTTGATTGGATCTGTCCCAAAAATCTTTTTAGTGATTTGAGTGAACCAAAGCGTGATCACAAAGGGTCTCCAAAAACTTATGTGGATGAAATACAATGCCTTATTGAGAAGACCTCTTCAATGGATCTTAATGCCTCTCTTGATAATACTTGATTCGCAATTTTCTGCGCCTAGCTCAAAGGCGTTAAAGAAAAACACTCTTGGGAGATAACCCAATGTTTTTACATTCAGTTCTTTTTCTTTTATTTGAGTCTTGGAAGTTATTACTACTGTAATAACCTCTCCTTATCCTTTTTATTTCGTTGTTGTGCCAAGAGAAGCCTCTAATTTGAGCGAGGTAAGATTTGGGGATGTTGCTGTCCTGAAACAGTTTTCGGTGCTGCATCGTACAAATTCGTGAAAATTCTCTGTATATCTTTTGGACCTGCGATTTCTTGTGAATATGCCCCAGGTTATATCCAAACTTTCATTAGTTGAACACTTTTTTATTTGAGCAACAGAAAACCCCTTAAAAATTCGACCTTTGTCAGCTGTTCTGTTTTGACAGATTTCTGCCAATATTTGTGTTTGTCGCTTTATCGCTTTCTTTTTGAGTTCTTTTGATCACGGAACTTTTGGGGAAGTTGCTACAGTAGTATATGCTTTATATGTGGTGGTTTTAGGTTGAAACCTGAAGCAAAAAGGGTTGATTCCATGTTATGCTTGGGGATGCCCATGCATCACCCCAAGAAATATCCAAGAAGTACAAGCGTCAAAGCTTGGGGATGCCCCCCGAGGCACCCCTTCTTCATCGGTAAAAATCAGGTCACCTTTCAAGACACTATATTTTTATTGCTTCATACATTATGCGTTTTTCTTGGAGCGTCAGTTATTTTTAGTTTTTAGTTTAGTTTAGTTTTGTTTGCTGCAATAAAAGGTTGGACCCCAACAAATTTCTTTTGGAGAGGTTCCTTGCTTTTCATTTGCCAAGAACACTCCGTTTTTCATTCTTATAACTTCAACTAGTGTTCTCTTTTTCTAAAACTGCGTTTAGTTTTCATTTTCGAATTGATTTGCGTTCAGATCTTGTTATATCTTTTCATCAAGGTGTATTTTTGCCTCTGGTCTTTATTGGTTTTCATCAAAAGAGGTGTTTATAAAAAGTTTGAATGGTGTTGGAAAAGAGAAAAAGCTTTATACAAAAAAGTGATACAAGAAGGACCTTGTGTAGACTGCGGCTTAGACTTTTTCATGTCGTGCTTGATGTCTTTTTGATAGTATGCTTAGTGGTTTTGCTGTAGCATGACTTGTCTCAAATAACTGAGATTGCTTAATGAGCCTTTGAAAAAATCACGTGTTGTTTTTATCGTTTGGAAGCATTATTTTGGTTTTCTCCTCGATGCTTTATTTGGGTTGAATTGGCGCATGCTCACACATGTTAGACTCTTACAAAGTCGCCAATAGCCTTTATGATCATTTATTTTTTGACTTTTGATGCCATCTTATGCTTCTTTTAATGTCGCTTTGTCGCTTTGCATGATTATGGCCGTTATTGCTCTCTTAGTTGGTCGCTCCCAGTCTTTTGCTAGCCCTCGCCTTGTACTGAGTATGAGCTCTACTCGTGCATCAAACTCCTAAAAACCAAGTTTTGCCAAAGTGTCCACCATACATACCTATTTGCAATTTGCTATTCCAAAGTACATTTGACTTGCTTTTATCTACTCTTCAAATTAAACTCTTACCAGTGTTATGCAAAAATTGGTCAGTAAAGCTCTCACGAACCGGATGGCACACTTTACTTTTTCTCGTTCTTAAAAATTTGACATTGTGGTCTCTTATGTTGAGTTGTTATGCTTGCAAGTTGTAAGTTGGGAATTAGCCCATCCATGCCGTCATGGGGCAAGCTTTCAACATTGCACTTCTTATTTGAGTTGATATCGTGATCTTTTGTTTATGGATACTCGCGGTGTGAAATGAATTGGGAATCTTGCGGGATCATGGAGTTTGTATATGTGTTAGAGAAACGCCTGGGCCGCCAATCTAAGCCATGCATAATTCATGGTGGAAATTTGCAGCATGCCCATAGTGGACATTCGACGACACATCTCAAAATAAAAAGCTATACAAATGGTAAATAAAAGAGATGTCGAGGTGTTCATTGTCTGCTTGTCCTGTCATTTTGATGTGGGCTTGTTCCATGTCATCGGGCACAGAGGTACCCCGTTGGCGGTTCTCGATGATACGTATATTCTTACAATGACAAGAGCTTGCTTGGGACTCTAAGTAAAGTAGCATGAGGTTTGGGTACTCATATTCATGGGACACGAGGTTTTCAACTTATGATTTGTCAAGCATATGCAGCGTAAGTGTTCTCGCATTAACTTTAACCATTCAAGATGCTTATGATGGGGGGCAATCAGAGCTCAAAGCCGGTAAGTACCATAATTTTTGAAGGTTTATAAAACTTGCAAACAGTGCTTCCCTCCGCGAAGGGCCTTTCTTTTACTTTTATGTTGAGTCACCACCTTCTATCTTTATGCACCATTAAGAGAGCATAGTTGTCATTCTTAGTATAATGTGCATTGTCGCAAAGTTTTCATTGATTGATTCATATTGTTGGTTTGACTTGTTTTTAAATTATTTGTATCTAGTCGCCCTCTTAAACTTGAAGGTGTCCTATGCATTTATGTTTTGCTCTCCATGAAGGACAAGCTGAAAACCATTTGTATGTTTTTCCTTATGATTTGAACTCACGTTTGACTTTCATTGTATCATTTTCATGATCTTTTGTTTGTGTTCATTTTCATGTTATAACATGGTTACTAAGTTTCTTCTATCAAGATTATATCTTTCATGCCCATGTTTTAAGTTCTTTTGATCCCAGCACACAACACTTACATAGATGATCAAGATTGTGTAGGTGCATGTCACCTCAAAAATTATTTCTTTTGTTATCACTTACCTACTCGAGGACGAGCAGGAGTTAAGCTTGGGGATGCTGATACGTCTCCAACGTATCTATAATTTTTGATTCTCCATGCTTGTTTTTACACCATTTGCTTAGTGTTTCGTTACACTTCGTGGCACTTTTATGCATTTTCCGGAACTAACCTACTAACAAGTCGCCACAGTGCCAGTTCCCAGTTTTCTGCTGTTTTTGTGTTTCAGAAAAGTTACACAGGAAATATTCTCGGAATTGGATGAAACCAAAGCCAGTCGCCCAAAATTTCACCGAAGCTTCCAGAGAACCGAAGAGGAGACGGAGTGGGGCCACGAGGTGCCCACACACCAGGGCGGCGCAGCCTAGGGGTAGGTCGCGCCCCCTATGTGTGAGGACTCCTCGGTCTACTCCTGATGATGCCCCTTCGCCTATAAAGACGCCCCGACGGGAAAAACCTAAATACCCGATCACTTTTCCAGAACACATCGTGATCCGCCACCGCCGTCGACCCAAAGATCGGGAGGGTCCAGAAGCTCTTCCCGGCACCCTGCCGGAGAGGGGAATCACCACCAGAGGTCTTCTTCATCACCATGCTTGCCTCCGGAGCGATGAGTGAGTAGTCTACCTTGGACTATGGGTCCATAGCAGTAGCTAGATGGTTGTCTTCTCCACCATGTGCTTCATGTTTAGATCTCATGAGCTGCCCTACATGATTGAGATCACCGTTATGTAATTCTACATGTTTGGTTTGTTGGGATCCGATGAATATTGGTATTATGCTTAAGTTGATGTACTGAAATTTATCTTATGTTATCTCTATGTTGTTTATGATCTTGCATGCTCTCCGTTGTTAGTAGCTATCTTGGCCAAGTAGTTGCTAGTGACTCCAAGAGGGGGTATTTATGATCGATAGTGGGTTCATGCCTCTATTTAATTTGGGGGAGTGATAGAAACCTCTAAGGTTGTAGATGTTCTGTTGCTACTAGGGGAAAACAACATTCATATGCTCGAGGGCATATGCTTTGTTTACATTACACACTTTGCTTAATGCAATTATCTGTTGTTCACAACTTAATACTTGTGGAGTTCTCGGATTGATTCGCCACAAGTGGATTATTAGTCATAGATGTAGTTGGATGGCGGTCTATGTATCTTGTTGTAATGCCCAGAGTAAATCTCATAGTGATCCTCTCATCATATGCACGTTGTCTTTATTCTATCAATTGCCCAACTGTAATTTGTTTACCCAGCATGTATTATTTTATCTTATGGAGAGACACCACTAGTGAACTGTGGACCCCGGTCCTATTTCCTCTATATTGCTATCACCTGTTTACTTTACTCTCACTATTTACTTTACTCGCATATTATTATCGCTTTCCACTCGATACGCTCATACACTTTGTTTCAAGCAAACCGGTGAGATTGACAACCTCATCGTAAGTTGGGAACAAAGTATTTGGTTGTGTTGTGTGCAGGTTCCACGTTGCCGCTCGCAAAGCAAAGCTTGGACGAGGCACCCTATAAATTGTCCGGAGCTGTCGCACGCTAGTGGGCATCACCTTCAGTCGTTTGGCTCTTTCCTCTCCTGAACGATAAACCTTGGTTTCTTAATGAGGGAAAATCTTGCTGCTATATTCATCACACCTTCCTCTTGGGGTTCCCAACTGGCCGGTCATTTACTCGGCATCAGTCTGCTCTGCTGAACCTGATTGGTTGATCGGACCATTTCAGGTACTCTATTGTGGCTGGTGGTGATGATATTGCTAGATTTACTTGTCTAGATATGCTCGTCCGCTCTTTCTTGGACTTTGGCACTGGCTGGATCATTGCAGATATGTTCTTGGCAATCAAAAACAAAGTATGTCTTCTCCAAAAGAAATTTGTTGGGGTCCAACCATTTATTGCAGTAAACAAAACAAACCAAACTGAAAGCAAAAGTAAGACGGTCCAAGAAAAACGCATAGAATATGAAGCAATAAAAATATAGTGTGTTGAAAGGTGACCTGATTTTGCCGATGAAGAAGGGGTGCCTCGGGGGCATCCCCAAGCTTTGACGCTTGTACCTCTTGGATATTTCTTGGGGTGACATGGGCATCCCCAAGCTTGAGCTTTTGTCCATACTTCATGTCATCTCATCACTCTCCATTCCCTACACTTGAAAACTTCCTTCATACAAAACTTTACACAATTCTATTAGCAACATTAGCATAAACATGATATTAAATCTACCCTTTTGGTTCAGTTTCAAACTCAAATATACCAACCATTAAAGCATATACTGTAGCAACTTCCTCAAAAGTTCCGTAATCAAAAGAACTCAAAAAGAAAGCGATCGAGAGGCAAACAAAAATAGTGGCAGAATCTGTCAAAACAGAACAACTGACAAAGTTCGATTTTTTCGAGGACCTTCTGTTGCTCAAATCGAAAAGTGCAAAACTAATAAAAGTTTGGATATAACCTGGGGCATATGCATAAGACATTTCTGATCAAAAAGATATTCTGAGAATTTTCATGAATTTTTACGGTGCAGTGCAGAAATCTGTTTCAGGACAGCAACTTCCCCAAATCTTACCTCCCTCAAATTAAACAAAATAAAAATGTTAAGGAGAGGTCATTACAGCAGTAATAACTTCCAAGACTCAAATAAAAGAAAAAGTACTGAAAAGAAAATATTGGGTTATCTCCCAACAGTGCTTTTTTTAACGCCTTGGATCTAGGCGCAGAAACTGGAAATCAAGCGATGAAGCATCAAGTTCATAATTTGCTCTAAGAATAGAGTCAAAAAGTAATTTCTTCCTCTTTCTAGGGAAGTGTTCCATACCTTTCTTGAGTGGAAATTGATATTTAATGGTGCCTTCCTTCATATCAATGATGGCACCTACAGTTCGAAGAAAAGTCCTTCCCAAAATAATAGGACATGAAGCATTGCATTCAACATCCATAACAAGGAAATCAACGGGAACAAGGTTATTGAAAACCATAATAAGAACTTCATTAATCCTTCCCAAAGGTTTCTTCTTAGCAACATCAGCAAGAGGAACATCAAAATAATACTTTTCAAGCGGTGGTAAACCAAGCATATCATAAATCTTTCTAGGCATAATAGAAATACTAGCACCTAGATCACATAAAGCATGGCAATCAAAACCATTAACATTCATATCAATGATGGGCTCCCAACCATCTTCTAACTTCTTGGGAATAGAAACCTTTTGTTTCAACTTTTCTTCCCTAATTTTCATGAGAGCATTTGTAATATGCTTTGTAAAAGCAACATTCATAGAACTAGCCTTAGGACTCAAAGCAAGCTTTTGCAAGAACAAAATAACTTCAGATATGTTGCAGCCATCAACATTAAAATCATTAAAAGAAATAGAGCTATCATTTCCCATATTCCAAAAAATTTCAGCACTTTTTGTAGATTTTTTTTGCAGTTATGGGGTTTTTCGCACAAGGGGTAGGAGTTTTCTCTACACCAATCAAAGTAAGAGGATTGCTAGCATTTGAAACTACATCATTAGAGGTGGTAATAGTACATACCTTCATCTTTCTAGCCATCTAATCTTTTCTTTCCCACCTGGCATACAATGTTGCTAACATCCTAACATTTTCATCAATTCTAACCTGGATGGCATTTAAAGTATTGCATTCTTTCACATCATTAGGCAACACTTTTAGTTTCAGAAGTTCAACATCAAGAGAAAGGCTATCAACTTTAGAAGCAAGAATATCAATTTTACCCAACTTTTCCTCGACAGACTTGTTAAAAGCAGTTTGCTTACCGATGAAGTCTTTGAGCATGTAAACAAGCATGGAGCATCAAAAATTATAGATACATTGGAGACGTATCAGTGGGCGCCCGAGGGTCCCACACCATAGCCAGGCGCGACTAGGGGTGGGCCCGTGCCATGGCATGGTGTGGCTGCCTCGGTGCCCTCCTCCGTCTCTTCTTTGGACTCTGTCTTTGTGTCAGAAAAATAGGGACTTCGGGCTTTTATTTCATCCAATTTGAGAATATTTGCTTTGGTAAAAATCTGGAATAGAAAAATAGTAGAAAACAGGAACTGGCACTGTGGCATCTTGTTAATAGGTTAGTTCTAGAAAATGCATAAAAATGCCACGAAGTGTAAACGAAACATAAAGCAACTGGTGTAAAACAAGCATGGAGCATCAAAAATTATAGATACGTTTGCAACATATCACCTACCTCGATCTAGGACTTGTCAGGTACCCAAGATCCCGATGATTGAATTAGTAGTGAGGTGAAATTAGTGGAGAGCGCCTTCTTCAAGTGAAACCCACTGACAACAGGAGAGTACAGTAGTTGGCTCAAGATCCCCTAGAGAGTAAACGGTGATGTCAGTGATCTCAATCCTTTGGTCTATGCATAACGCCAGTTAATAACCGTAGAATAAACAACTCGACTGGAGTTCCGTGGTTGGATCAAGAGTGCTATAGCCATAAGTGGCTTGCGAAAGCTATAGTTTTTTAGGACACATTGCCCACAAGATTCTTATCATTGTTGAATTTAACACATTTGATAGCTGCAGGTGAATCCTTAGACCTGGCCTATTTCCATCATAGACACATAACCCAACAGGTAAACGCGAAGGTCTGCTGAGACGAAGACATTACTGATCACCAAGGTCTTACTAGAGTAAATCACCACACCATTTGCTTTCTAAGGATTTGGTATAAACTGAGGTCTACTAAGGAAAAAGAAAGCTATACTACATTCGGTATTCCGGATCAAAGATATCAAAGGTGCCAAAGGAGCGCCATGAAGAGACGCCGAAGGAGCCATGAAGAGATGCCGAATGAGCGCCATATGGTGGAAGAGCTAGACCATATGCGCCAGGCCCAGCCATGCCATACACCCCATAGGACGACAAATCTGTGCCATACGCGGGGCTGTAGGAGTCGACCGGGCCAAGGTATGTGATACGTCTCCAACGTATCCATAATTTTTGATGCTCCATGCTTGTTTTTACACCATTTGTTTAGTGTTTTGTTACACTTCATGGCATTTTTATGCATTTTCCAGAACTAACCTATTAACGAGATGCCACAGTGCCAGTTCCCTGTTTTCTGCTGTTTTTGTGTTTCAAAAAAGTTACACAGGAAATATTCTCGGAATTGGACGAAACCAAAGCCAGTCGTCCAGATATTTCACGGAGCTTCCAAAAGACCGAAGAGGAGACGGAGCCGAGCCAGAGCGCGGCCTAGGGCTGGCCCGCGCCCCCTGATGGTGTGGGCCCCCTGGTCCACTTCTGACGCTGCCTCTTCGCCTATAAAGACCCCCCGATGGGAAAAACCTAAAGACCCGATCACTTTTCTAGAACACATCGCGATCCGCCGCCGCCATCGACCCGAAGATTGGGAGGGTCCAGAAGCTCTTCCCGGTACCCTGCCAGAGAGGGGAATCGCCACCGGAGGTCTTCTTCATCGCCATGCTTGCCTCCGGCGCGATGAGTGAGTAGTCTACCTTGGACTATGGGTTCATAGCAGTAGCTAGTTGGTTGTATTCTCCACCATGTGCTTCATGTTTAGATCTCGTGAGCTGCTTTACATGATCGAGATCACTGTTATGTAATTCTACATGTTGTGTTTGTTGGGATCCGATGAATATTGGTGTTATGATTGAGTTGATGTACTGAATTTTATCTTATGTTATCTCTATGTTGTTTATGATCTTGCATGCTCTCTGTTGTTAGTAGCTATCTTGGCCGAGTAGTTGCTAGTGACTCCAAGAGGGGGTATTTATGCTCGATAGTGGGTTCTTGCCTCTATTTAATCTGGGGGAGTGACAGAAACCTCTAAGGTTGTAGATGTGTTGTTGCTACTAGGTGGAAAACAACATTCATATGCTCGAGGGCATATGCTTTGTTTACATTACACACTTTGCTTAATGCAATTATCTGTTGTTCGCAACTTAATACTTGTGGAGTTCTCAGATTGATTCGCCACAAGTGGATTATTAGTCATAGATGCAGTTGGATGGCGGTCTATGTATCTTGTTGTAATGCCCAGAGTAAATCTCATAGTGATCCTCTCGACATATGCACGTTGTCTTTATTCTATCAATTGCCCAACTGTAATTTGTTTACCCAGCATGTGTTATTTTATCTTATGGAGAGACACCACTAGTGAACTATGGACCCCAGTCCTATTTCCTTTATATTGCTATCACCTGTTTACTTTACTCGCACTGTTTACTTTACTTGCATATTACTATCACTTTCCACTCGATACGCTGCTTGATGCGTGGTGAATGACCAGCCCATTGGGAACCCCAAGAGGAAGGTGTGATGAATATAGCAGCAGATTTTCCCTCAGTTAAGAAACCGAGGTTTATCGATCAGGAGAAGAGCAGACAATACGACTGAAGGTGATGCTTGCTAGTTTGCGATAGCTTCGGACAATTTATATATGGCGCCTCGTCCAAGCTTTGCTTGCTAGCTGCAACGTGGAACCTGCACACAACACAACCAAATACTTTGTTCCCAACTTGCGATGAGGTTGTCAATCTCACCGGTTTGCTTGAAACAAAGGTTATGAGCATATCGAGTGGAAAACAGTAGAAGTATGCGAGTAAAGTAAACAGGTGATAGCAATATGATGGAAATAGGACCGGGGTCCACAGTTCACTAGTGGTGTCTCTCCATAAGATAAATAACACATGCTGGGTAAACAAATTACAGTTGGGAAATTGATAGAATAAAGATAAACGTGATATGTCAAGAAGATCACTATGCGATTTACTCTGGGCATTACAACAAAATACATAGACCGCCATCCAACTGCATCTATGACTAATAATCCACTTGTGGCGAATCAATCCGAGAACTCCACAAGTATTAAGTTGCGAACAACAGATAATTGCATTAAGCAAAGTGTGTAATGTAAACAAAGCATATGCCCTTGAGCATATGAATGTTGTTTTCTCCCTAGTAGCAACAGCACATCTACAACCTTAGAGGTTTCTGTCACTCCCCCAGGTTAAATAGAGGCATAAACCCACTATTGAGCATAAATACCCCCTCTTGGAGTCACTAGCAACTACTCGGCCAAGATAGCTACTAACATTGGAGAGCATGCAAGATCATAAACAACATAGAGATAACAAAAGATATATTTCAGTATAGCAACTCAATCATAACACCAATATTCATCGGATCCCAACAAACCAAACATGTAGAATTACATAACGGTGATCTCAATCATGTAGGGCAGCTCATGAGATCTAAACATGAAGCACATGGTGGAAGAGACAACCATCTAGCTACTGCTATGGACCCATAGTCCAAGGTAGACTACTCACTCATCGCTCCGGAGGCAAGCATGGCGATGAAGAAGACCTCCGGTGGCGATTCCCCTCTCCGGCAGGGTGCCGGGAAGAGCTTCTGGACCCTCCCGATCTTCGGGTCGACGGCGGCAGCGGATCGCGATGTGTTCTAGAAAATTGATCGGGTGCTTAGGTTTTTTCCGTCGGGGGGTCTTTATAGGCGAAGGGGCATCGTCAGAAGTGGACCGAGGCGGTCTCACACGTAGGGGGCGCGGCCAGGGCCAGGGCCGCGCCGCCCTAGTGTGTGGCCACCTCGCGGCCCCACTCCGTCTCCTCTTCGGATCTCTGGAAGCTTCCGGGAAAAATAAGACTTCAGGAACTTGTTTCGTCCAATTCCGAGAATATTTCCAGTGTATCACTTCTGAAACACAAAAACAGCAGAAAATAGGGAACTGGCACTGTGGCGACTTGTTAATAGGTTAGTTCCAGAAAATGCATAAAAGTGCCACGAAGTGTAACGAAACAGTAGGCAAATGGTGTAAAAACAAGCATGGAGCATCAAAAATTATAGATACATTGGAGACGTATCAAGCATCCCCAAGCTTAACTCCTGCTCGTCCTCGAGTAGGTAAGTGATAACAAAAGAATAATTTTTGAGGTGATATGCACCTACACAATCTTGATCATATATGTAAGCATTTGTGAGCTGGGATCATAAGAACTTAAAACATATGCATGAAGATATAATCTTGACAATAAAGAACTTAGCAACCATGTTGTAAACATGAAAATGAACACAAACAAATAAAAGATCATGAAAATGAAACAATGAAAGTCAAACGTGTGTTCAAATCATAAGGAAAAACATACAAATGGTTTTCAGCTTGTCCTTCATAGAGAGCAAAACATAAATGTATAGGACACCTTCAAGTTTAAGAGGGCGACTAGATACAAATAATTTAAGAACAAGTGAAACCAACAATATGAATCAATCAATGAAAACTTTGGGGCAATGCACATTATACTAAGAATGACAACTATGCTCTCTTATGGTGCATAAAGAAAGAAGGTGGTGACTCAACATAAAAGTAAAAGAAAGGCCCTTCGCAGAGGGAAGCAGTGATTGCAAGTTTTATGACCTTCAAAAATTATGGTACTTACTGGTTTTAAGCTCTCATTGCCCCCATCATAAGCATCTTGAATGGTTAAAGTTAATGCGAGAACAATTATGATGCATATGCTTGACAAATCATAAGTCGAAAACCTCGTGTCCCGTGAATACGAGTAACCAAACCTCATGCTACTCAACTTAGATTCCCAAGCAAGGCTCTTGTCATTGTTAGTATATATGTATCATCGAAAACCGCCAACGGGGTACCTCTGTGCCCAATGACATGGACCAAGCCCACATCAAAATGACAGGACAAGCAGACAATGAACACCTCGACATCTCTTTTATTTGCCATTTGTTTAGCTTTTTATTGTGAGATGCGTCGTCGAATGTCCACCATGGGTATGCTACAAATTTCCACCATGAATTATGCATGGCTTAGATTGGCGGCCCAGGCGTTTCCCTAACACATATACAAACTCCATGATCCCCACAAGATTCCCAATTCATTTCACACCGCGGGCATCCATAAACAAAAGATCACGATATCAACTCAAATAAGAAGTGCAATGTTGAAAGCTTGCCCCATGACAGCATGGCTGGGCTAGAATCCAACTTACAACTTGCAAGCATAACAACTCAACATAAGAGACCACAATGTCAAATTTTTAAGAACAGGAAAAAGTAAAGTGTGCCTTCCGGTTCGTGAGAGCTTTACTGACCAATTTTCGCATAACACTGGTAAGAGTTTAATTTGAAGAGAAGAGAAAAGCAAGTCAAATTTACTTGGAATAGCAAATTGCTAGTAGGTATGTATGGTGGACACTTTGGAAAACTTTGGCTTTTAGGAGTTGGATGCACGAGTAGAGCTCATACTCAGTACAAGGCGAGGGCTAGCAAAAGACTGGGAGCGACCAACTAAGAGAGCAATAATGGCCATAATCATGCAAAGCGACATTAAAATAAGCATAAGATGGCATCAAAAGTCAAAAACTAAATGATCATAGAGGCTATTGGCAACTTTGTAAGAGTCTAACATGTGTGAGCATGCGCCAAGTCAACCCAAATAAAGCATCAAGGAGAAAACCAAAATAATGCTTCCATACAATAAAAACAACGCATGATTTTTTCAAAGGCTCATTAAGCAATCTCAGTTATTTGAGACAAGTCATGCTACAGAAAAACCACTAAGCATACTATCAAAAAGACATCAAGCATGACATGAAAAAGCCTAAGCCGCAGTCTACACAAGCTCCTTCTTGTACCACTATTTTGCATAAAGCTTTTTCTCTTTTCCAACACCATTTGAAATTTTTAAGACACCTCTTTTGATGAAAACAAATAAAGATCAGAGGCAAAAATACACCTTGATGAAAAGATATGACAAGGTCTGAACGCAAATCAAGGCGAAAACAAAAACCAAAAGCAGTAGCAGAAAAAGAAGAACACTCGGTGAAATTGTAAGAATGAAAAACGGAGTGTTCTTGGCAAATGAAAACGAGTATATCTCCTCCAAAGGAAATTTGTTGGGGTCCAACCATTTATTACAGCAAACAAAACTAAGCTAACTAAGAAAACTAAAACAACTGACGCTCCAAGAAAAACACATAGTGCATGAAGCAATAAAAATATAGTGTTTTGAAAGGTGACCTGATTTTTGCCGACGAAGAAGGGGTGCCTCGGGGGCATCCCCAAGCTTTGATGCTTGTACTTCTTGGATATTTCTTGGGGTGATGCATGGGCATCCCCAAGCTTGAGCTTTTTTCCATTCTTCAACTCATCTCATCATTCTCCAATCCCTACACTTAAAAACTTCCTTCATACAAAACTAAACACAAATCTATTAGCAACATTAGTGCAAGCATAACATATAATCAACCTCTTTTTGCTTCAGGTTTCAACCCAAAACCACCACATATAAAGTATATACTACTGTAGCAACTTCCCCCAAAAGTTCCATGATCAAAAGAGCTCAAAAAGAAAGCGATAAAGCGGCAAAAACGAATAGTGGCAGGAATCTGTCAAAACAGAACAGCTGACAAAGGTCAAATTTTTGAGGGGTTTTCTGTTGCTCAAATCAAAACGTGTTCAACTAACGAAAGTTTGGATATAACCTGGGGCATATGCACAAGAAATCGCAGGTCCAAAAGATATACAGAGAATTTATACAAATTTTTGACGGTGCAGCACCGAAAACAGTTTCAGGACAGCAACATCCCCAAATCTTTACCTCACTCGAATTAGAGGCTTCTCTTGGCACAACAATAAAATAAAAAGATAAGAAGTGGTCATTACAGCAGTAATGACTTCCAAGACTCAAATAAAAGAAAAAGTACTGAAAATAAAACATTGGGTTATCTCCCAAGAGTGGTTTTCTTTAACGCCTTTGAGCTAGGTGCAGTAATTTGAGAAGATGCTCACATAAGAAATATGAATGGAAGCCAAAAAGAGCATCAAGGAGCAAATATAAAACACATTTAAGTCTAACCCACTTCCTATGCATAGGAATCTTGTAAGAAAATAAATCAACGAAGCACATAGTCACAAGTATGGGTTGATAAAACAAGAGCAACTTCGGAACTTTCAATATAAAGAGAGGTGTTTTAGTAACATGAGAATTCTAACAACCATATTTTCCTCTCTCATAATAATTTTCAGTAGCATCATGAACAAACTCAACAATATAAATATCACACTCACCCTCTTTTGTTAAGCATGGAGGGCGATCAAATAAGGTATTAGTTAAAGAGTTACTCTTATTGGGAGGTAGACATGGGTAGCTCCATTCTTCCTCCTCTTGATCATCACTCTCTTCCTCTTTTTCATCCAATGAACTTCCAGTTTCAGCAATTTCTTCTTATATAGGCTCCTTCCAGGCATTAGTCTCTTCCGTTGGAGAGCATCTATTAAGATAATTAAGAATATAGCCATTTTCTTCCTTGTAATTATCAAAGCAAAATGTGAGTATATCATAAACCTCATATTTATAAGGTGCATCATCAGTATTTTGAAGCAAATAAGCAAGTTCGAATGCACCCTTCCAAGCAATAAATTCTTCAATTTGTTCCACATCATAAAAGTCATAATTTCCATTAATATAAGAAGATATGGTAACATCATCATTATACTCACTTTGAAAAGGGAGGTGTTTATACCTCCTACAACAACAAGATTCATCAAAGCAATAATTAACATTATAAGTAGAGCACACATTTCTAGCAATGATATATAATCTATTGATTTGTTCCCATAAGTGTTTCCCTTTTTGTGACAAGCGGTGTTCATCATAATAATTTTGCTGCTCTTCCGTGAACCCACCTTGCCAAAAAGATTTAGTTTCAAAGAAACCAACCATTGATAGAAATCATGATAAAGCAAGACAAGTAAAAACAACTACAAAGGATTCTAATTTTTTTTGGGTTTTTGATATAAAACAATGTAGGTAAAAATAAAGTAAAGCAAAGCAAATAACAAAGTAAAGGATGTGCGTGCGAAAAACTCCCCTTGCAGAGGTCTTCCACTCTTTCCCGGCAACGGCGCCAGAAAATTGTTGCTTGATGCGTGGTGAATGACCAGCCCGTTGGGAACCCCAAGAGGAAGGTGTGATGAATATAGCAGCAGATTTTCCCTCAGTTAAGAAACCAAGGTTTATTGATCAGGAGAAGAGCAGACAATACGACAGAAGGTGATGCTTGCTAGTTTGCGATAGCTTCGGACAATTTATATATGGCGCCTCGTCCAAGCTTTGCTTGCTAGCTGCAACGCGGAACCTGCACACAACACAACCAAATACTTTGTTCCCAACTTACGATGAGGTTGTCAATCTCACCGGTTTGCTTGAAACAAAGGTTATGAGCGTATCGAGTGGAAAATAGTAGAAGTATGCGAGTAAAGTAAACAGGTGACAGCAATATGATGGAAATAGAACCGGGGTCCACAGTTCACTAGTGGTGTCTCTCCATAAGATAAATAACACATGCTGGGTAAACAAATTACAGTTGGGCAATTGATAGAATAAAGATAAACGTGATATGTCAAGAAGATCACTATGCGATTTACTCTGGGCATTACAACAAAATAAAAAGACCGTCATCCAACTGCATCTATGACTAATAATCCACTTGTGACGAATCAATCCGAGAACTCCACAAGTATTAAGTTGCGAACAACAGATAATTGCATTAAGCAAAGTGTGTACTGTAAACAAAGCATATGCCCTTGAGCATATGAATGTTGTTTTCTCCCTAGTAGCAACAGCACATCTACAACCTTAGAGGTTTCTATCACTCCCCCAGGTTAAATAGAGGCATGAACCCACTATCGAGCATAAATACCCCCTCTTGGAGTCACTAGCAACTACTCGGCCAAGATAGCTACTAACAACGGAGAGCATGCAAGATCATAAACAACATAGAGATAACAAAAGATATATTTCAGTATAGCAACTCAATCATAACACCAATATTCATCGGATCCCAACAAACCAAACATGTAGAATTACATAACGGTGATCTCAATCATGTAGGGCAGCTCATGAGATCTAAATATGAAGCACATGGTGGAAGAGACAACCATCTAGCTACTGCTATGGACCCATAGTCCAAGGTAGACTACTCACTCATCGCTCCGGAGGCAAGCATGGCGATGAAGAAGACCTCTGGTGGCGATTCCCCTCTCCAGCAGGGTGCCGGGAAGAGCTTCTGGACCCTCCCGATCTTCGGGTCGACGGCGGCGGCGGATCGCGATGTGTTCTGGAAAATTGATCGGGTGCTTAGGTTTTTTCTGTCGGGGGGTCTTTATAGGCGAAGGGGCATCGTTAGAAGTGGACCGAGGCGGTCACACACGTAGGGGGCGCGGCCAGGGCCTGGGCCGCGCTGCCCTAGTGTGTGGCCACCTCGGGGCCCCACTCTGTCTCCTCTTCGGATCTCTGGAAGCTTCCGGGAAAAATAAGACTTCAGGAACTTGTTTCGTCCAATTCCGAGAATATTTCCTGTGTATCACTTCTGAAACACAAAAACAGCAGAAAACAGGGAACTGGCACTGTGGCGACTTGTTAATAGGTTAGTTCCAGAAAATGCATAAAAGTGCCACAAAGTGTAACGAAACAGTAGGCAAATGGTGTAAAAACAAGCATGGAGCATCAAAAATTATAGATCCGTTGGAGACGTATCATACGCTCGTACCCTTTGTTTCAAGCAAACCGGTGAGATTGACAACCTCATTGTAAGTTGGGAACAAAGTATTTGGTTGTGTTGTGTGCAGGTTCCACGTTGCCGCGCGCAAAGCAAAGCTTGGACGAGGCGCCCTATAAATTGTCCGGAGCTGTCGCGAAGCTAGCGGGCATCACCTTCAGTCGTATTGTCTCCCTCCTACTGGATTGACTACCTTGGTTTCATAACTAAGGGAAAACTTGCTACTATATTCATCAAACCTTCTCTTGGGGTTTCCAACTGGCCGGTCATTTACTACACGCAATCAAGTTTTCTGGCATCATCATCACCGCGCCATCAACAAGTTTTCTGGCGCCGTTACCGGGGACGAAGAAGACTTCTGCAAGGGGAGTTTTTGCACGCACATCCTTTACTTTGTTTTAAGTTTTGCTTTACTTTATTTTTACTTGCATCGTTTTATCAAAAACCCAAAAAAATAGTATCCTTGATAGTTGTTATTTCTTTACTTCTAGTTCATTATGTTGTTCCCTAAGTACGTTTTGGAGGACCTCTCAGTAGGTAGTGGTTCTATTATTGGAAAAAGTAACATCGAGGAGTTCTTTAGTCATATTAGTATGCATAAAGATGTTGAGAAAAAGTCTTTGGCTGACCTTGCTCCTAGTTATGAAGTTGCTTCTGCTTATTTGATTCACATGTTAGAAGCTAGGTTTTCTAGCCTTAATCCTTTTATGCAATACATGTTTCTTAAGCTTCATGATATTGAGGATCCCGAAAAGAAAGCTTTTATCCTTGAAACTTTGCGCATAGAATTTAGAGATGTTGCTATTGAGGCTAGGGAAGTTTTTAAGAAATTTAATAAGCTTGGCTCGCCTGTTGAAGTTTTTGGTACACCCAATGAAGATTTTAGAGTGCCAATACCTTGTAAACTTGCAGGAATTCATGGTGCTTTGGAAAAGAATTTTAGTTGGATTTGTCCTGAAAACTTTTTAGATGAAAGTAGTGTACCAAAGAGTGATCATAAAGGGTCTTCAAAAACTCATTTGGACACAATTCAATTCATTGTTGAAAAGACTCCTATAGTGGATCTTAATGCCTCTTTCGATATTACTTGATTCGCATTTTCTGCGCCTAGCTCAAAGGCGTTTAAGAAAAGCACTATTGGGAGATAACCCAATGTTTTTACTTTCAGTACTTTTTATTTTATTTGAGTATTGGAAGTTATTACTACTGTAATGACCTCTCCTTATCATTTTTATTTCGTTTTTGTGCCAAGAGAAGCCTCTAATTTGAGTGAGGTAAGATTTGGGGATGCTGCTGTCCTGAAACTGTTTTCGGTGGTGCACCGTAAAAATTCGTGAAAATTCTCTGTATATATTTTGGACCTGCGATTTCTTGTGCATATGCCCCAGGTTATATCCAAACTTTCATTAGTTTAAGACTTTTTGATTTGAGCAACATAAAACCCTCTACAAATTCGACCTTTGTCAGTTGTTCAGTTTTGACAGATTTCTGCCAATATTTGTGTTTGCCGCTTTATCGCTTTCCTTTTGAGTTCTTTTGATCACGGAACTTTTGGAGAAGTTGCTACAGTAGTATATGCTTTATATGTGGTGGTTTTGGGTTGAAACCTGAAGCAAAAAGGGTTGATTCAATATTATGCTTACACTAATGTTGCTAATAGATTTGTGTTTAGTTTTGTATGAAGGAAGTTTTCAAGTGTAGGGATTGGAGAATGATGAGATGAGTTGAAGAATGGACAAAAGCTCAAGCTTAGGGATGCCCAGCACCCTAATAAATATCCAAGAAGTACAAGCATCAAATCTTGGGGATGCCCCCGAGGCACCCCTTCTTCATCGGCAAAAATCAGGTCACCTTTCAAAACACTATATTTTTATTGCTTCATGCATTATGCGTTTTTCTTGGAGCGTCAGTTGTTTTTAGTTTTTAGTTTTCTTTATTTTTGTTTGCTGCAATAAATGGTTGGACCCCAACAAATTCCTTTTGGAGAGGTTTCCTTGCTTTTCATTTGCCAAGAACACTCCGTTTTTCACTTTTACCATTTCAACAAGTGTTCTCTTTTTCTAGAACTACGTTTAGCTTTTGATTTTCGCCTTGATTTTTGTTCAAATCTTGTTATATATTTTCATCAAGGTGTATTTTTGCCTCTGGTCCATATTGGTTTTCATCAAAAGAGTTGTTTATAAAAAGTTTGAATGGTGTTGGAAAAGAGAAAAAAGCTTTATACAAAAAAGTGGTACAAGAAGGAGCTTGTGTAGACTGCGGCCTAGGCTTTTGCATGTCGTGCTTGATGTCTTTTCGATAGTATGCTTAGTGGTTTTTCTGTAGCATGACTTGTCTCAAATGACTGAGATTGCTTAATGAGCCTTTGAAAAAATCATGCGTTGTTTTAATTATTTGGAAGCATTATTTTGGTTTTCTCCTTTGATGCTTTATTTGGGTTGACTTGGCGCATGCTCACACATGTTAGACTCATACAAAGTCGCCATTGCCTCTATGATCATTTAGTTTTTGACTTTTGATGCTATCTTATGCTTCTTTTAATGTTGCTTTGTCGCTATGCATGATTATGGCCGTTATTGCTCTCTTAGTTGGTCGCTCCCAGTCTTTTGCTAGCCTTCATTTTGTACTGAGTATGAGCTCTACTCGTGTATCCAACTCCTAAAAACCAAGTTGTTTCAAAGTATACACCATACATACCTATTAGCAATTTGCTATTCCAAAGTACATTTGACTTGCTTTTATCTATCCTTCAAATTAAACTCTTTTTGGTGTTATGCGAAAATTGGTCAGTAAAGCTCTCACGAACCGGATGGCACACTTTACTTTTCTCTCTTTAAAATTTTGACATTGTGGTCTCTTATGCTGAGTTGTTATTCTTGCAAGTTGTAATTTGGGAATTAGCCCAGCCATGCCGTCATGGGGCAAGCTTTCAACATTACACTATCTTTCATTTGAGTTGATATCGTGATCTTTTGTTTATGGATACTCGCGGTGTGAAATGAATTGGGAATCTTGCGGGATCATGGAGTTTGTATATGTGTTAGAGAAACGCCTGGGCCGCTAATCTAAGCCATGCATAATTCATGGTGGAAATTTACAGCATGCCCATAGTGAACATTCGACGACGCATCTCGCAATAAAAAGCTATACCAATGGTAAATAAAAAAGATGCCAAGGTGTTCATTGTTTGTTTGTCCTATCATTTTGATGTGGGCTTGTTCCATGTTATCGGGCATGGAGGTACCCCGTTGGCGGTTCTCGATAATACGTGTATACTTACAATGATAAGAGCTTGCTTGGGACTCTAAGTAAAGTAGCATGAGGTTTGGGTATTCGTATTTCACGGGACACGAGGTTTTCAACTTATGATTTGTCAAGCATATGCAGCATAAGTGTTCTCGCATTAACTTTAACCATTCAAGATGCTTATGATGGGGGCAATGAGAGATCAAAGCCGGTAAGTACCATAATTTTTGAAGGTTTATAAAACTTGCAATCACTGCTTCCCTCCGCGAATGGCCTTTCTTTTACTTTTATGTTGAGTCTCCACCTTCTATATTTATGCACCATTAAGAGAGCATAGTTGTCATTTTGAGTATAATGTGCATTGTCCCAAAATTTTCATTGATTGATTCATATTGTTGGTTTCACTTGTTCTTAAATTACTTGTATCTAGTCGCCCTCTTAAACTTGAAGGTGTCCTATGCATTTATGTTTTGCTCTCCATGAAGGACAAGCTGAAAACCATTTCTATGTTTTTCCTTATGATTTGAACACACGTTTGATTTTCATTGTTTCATTTTCATGATCTTTCATTTGTGTTCTTTTCCATGTTATAACATGGTTGCTAAGTTGCTTCTATCAAGATTATATCTTTCATGCCCATGTTTTAAGTTCTTTTGATCCCAGCGCACAACGCTTACATTGATGATCAAGATTGTGTAGGTGCATGTCACCTCAAAAATTATTTCTTTTGTTATCACTTACCTACTTGAGGACGAGCAGGAGTTAAGATTGGGGATGCTGATACCTCTCCAACGTATCCATAATTTTTGATGCTCCATGCTTGTTTTTACACCATTTGTTTAGTGTTTCGTTACACTTCGTGGCATTTTTATGCATTTTCCGGAACTAACCTATTAACAAGATGCCACAGTGCTAGTTCCCTGTTTTCTGCTGTTTTTGTGTTTCAGAAAAGTTACACAGGAAATATTCTCGGAATTGGACGAAACCAAAGCCAGTCGTCCAGATATTTCACGGAGCTTCCAGAAGACCGAAGAGGAGACGGAGCCGAGCCAGAGGGCGGCCACACCACAGGGCAGCGCGGCCTAGGGCTGGCCCATGCCCCCTGGTGGTGTGGGCCCCCTGGTCCACTTCTGACGCCGCCTCTTCGCCTATAAAGACCCCCCGACGGGAAAAACCTAAAGACCCGATCACTTTTCCAGAACACATCGCGATCCGCTGCCGCCATCGACCCGGAGATCGGGAGGGTCCAGAAGCTCTTCCTGGCACCCTGCCGGAGAGGGTAATCGCCACCGGAGGTCTTCTTCATCGCCATGCTTGCCTCCGGCGCAATGAGTGAGTAGTCTACCTTGGACTATGGGTCCATAGCAGTAGCTAGTTGGTTGTCTTCTCCACCATGTGCTTCATGTTTAGATCTCGTAAGCTGCCTTACATGATCAAGATTACCGTTATGTAATTCTACATGTTGTGTTTGTTGGGATCCGATGAATATTGGTGTTATGATTGAGTTGATATACTGAATTTTATCTTATGTTATCTCTATGTTGTTTATGATCTTGCATGCTCTCCGTTGTTAGTAGCTATCTTGGCCGAGTAGTTGCTAGTGACTCCAAGAGGGGGTATTTATGCTCGATAGTGGGTTCATGCCTCTATTTAATCTGGGGGAGTGACAGAAACCTTTAAGATTGTAGATGTGTTGTTGCTACTAGGGGAAAAACAACATTCATATGCTCGAGGGCATATGCTTTGTTTACATTACACATTTGCTTAATGCAATTATCTATTGTTCGCAACTTAATACTTGTGGAGTTCTCGGATTGATTCGCCACAAGTGGATTATTAGTCATAGATGCAGTTGGATGGCGGTCTATGTATCTTGTTGTAATGCCCAGAGTAAATCTCATAGTGATCCTCTCGACATATGCACGTTGTCTTTATTCTATCAATGGCCCAACTGTAATTTCTTTACCCAGCATGTTTTATTTTATCTTATGGAGAGACACCACTAGTGAACTATGGACCCCGGTCCTATTTCCTTTATATTGCTATCACCTGTTTACTTTACTCGCACTGTTTACTTTACTTGCATATTACTATCACTTTCCACTTGATACACTCATACCCTTTGTTTCAAGCAAACCGGTGAGATTGACAACCTCATCGTAAGTTGGGAACAAAGTATTTGGTTGTGTTGTGTGCAGGTTCCACATTGCCACGCACAAAGCAAAGCTTGGACGATGCGCCCTATAAATTGTCCGGAGCTATCGCGAAGCTAGCGGGCATCATCTTCAGTCGTATTGTCTCCCTCCTACTGTATTGACTACCTTGGTTTCATAACTGAGGGAAAACTTGCTACTATATTCATCAAACTTTCTCTTGGGGTTTCCAACTGGCCGGTCATTTACTACACGCAATCAAGTTGTCTGGCATCATCATCACCGCACCATCAGTATGGCACGAGGAAGGCGCCATGGGGCGCCATAGAAGCAGGGTCGACGTATGGCGCCGTGGGAGCAGCGTAGGGAGCCGCCAGACCGGCAAGGGTCGCTGCGGAAAATGACAGCAGTAGGAGCTAGGTCGAGGCGGCGATTGTCATCGGGACGGACTCGAAAGAGTGCGTCCAGGCCAGGCTATACTACATCAAGATATTTTGTCCTAAATTTTTTGGAACTTTTAAATGTCATTTTAATTTTTTTTCAGAAAATGGGCTCTCTGGTGCCCGGGAGCCATTTGTCCGCTCTCAGAGTAAACAGGGTTACAATGAGGTTGCAATACAGAGTTCGTATAGGACACAATACAATATGTCTAACCGGATATGGCCTTGAAGTTAGTCTCTACTGCTGAGCTAGCTGTCACTTAATTAGCAAAAATATCTCATGCTGAATAGTTTTGAAAATTTGAGGTTGTTAGGCGAACCATGTTGAAGTTGAAGAAACAGCAAGATGATTTTCCACACTCATGAAACCCACATGGACACTACGGGAATGGCGTAATACGCTGACGGCCAAACGTCGGTGCCGTCGGCGTAGGCCACGGGCCAGGCAGCCTACGAAAATGACCATCGGCGTAGAACTGCCGTCGGCGTAAGATAGCTACGCCGACGGCCTTCTCTACGCCAACGGCAATGCCCTCGGCATAGCTATTTTCCATTTTATCACATTAATCTTAGAAAAATTATAACTAAATCATTTTAATTCACAAAAATACAAATAATATATCAAAATTTGCAGAAAAATAAGATCTATTCATCTCAACCTTCCAAAATTTAGAACTAATTAATTTAATTTGTTACGATTTTTAGTTTAGGGATTTAGGGTTTTGATTCAGCTGGAAGTCGGGAAAATTTGAACTAGAGCCACATCATAGTTTGCCCATGATTTTTCTAAAAAATTATTTTCAGGTTCACAAGTAGAAGTTTTATGATAGATCCATTAATAGTTCTGTAAAATTCAACCCCTAGCTAAGAAGTTTTATGCCCGCCGTTTTGACCGTATTTTAAATCGAGCCTAACAGATTCAAAAAAGATCAAAAAAAAATATAAAACCTCCGCATTGTGTCATGTTATGTGATCTAGTTATGAGGAAAAAAGTTAAACATGGACTCTTGGAAATATTGTAGAAACCCCTTCTCACATATGACCTATCATGTACGAAGTTTCATGGTTTTCAAGCCAGGGTCATGACCCAAATCATGGAATAGTTTGTTCAAATGACCCCATATTGTGCATATATGTGCATATTGGGATGGCAAACAAAGTTCATATTGGGAGTCTTCATTTTCTATGTTGGTTAACAGCTGCCTCGATGATCAGATGACTCAGGTTTAGACAGTGGGTTCGTTTTTGTGGTTCCCCTGTCAGTATTTAGCAGTGTTGTGTTTTTCCATTTTCTGTAATTACACTGAGCTGCGACTCAGCCCGTAGTCTAGATGAGCTTGGCGCCCTGGTCTATCGTGGGATGGCACGAAACAAGGATCATGGCGTCGTTGTAGGGAGTCGTGGTGGTGGCGCTGGGATGGCAACATCGTGTGCCCATCGATCTCCTTCTTTCTAGCAAGTTAGTTGTAAAACCCTGAATAAAAGGATCAGAAACCGGCAGAAGCTGTAAGTCGTTAACAGCGCAAACTCTCGTGTCTTCTTCCTCTCTGTGACTCCTTTGCATCTCCATTATTGTGTGAGTTCGACTTTAGTCTAGGCCAACAAGTGGTATCAGAGCCCAGGACAATGTCACCGTCGAAGAAGGCCGCCGACGACGACAGCAGTACTTCGCCTCGTGCAAGGATCGGGGATCCTTCCGCAGCCGCCTCAGGGCGCGAGCTGGCGGTGCCACGGCAGTACGCGCCGGTTGTGTCGGGGTCTAGCAACGTTCCGACGCTGACAAGCTCAAACTACGCGGAGTGGAGCCTCCTCATGGAGGTTAGTGATACTCCAAGTTGATGTGGGAGATCAGAGGTCCTTGTGCGTGGGGAATGACCAGCCCGTTGGGAACCCCAAGAGGAAGGTATGATGAGTATAGCAGCTTGTTTTCCCTCAGTTAAGAAACCAAGGTTTATCGTTCAGGAAAAAAGCAGACAATGACGACTGAAGGTGATGCTTGCTAGTTTGCGACAGCTTCGGACAATTTATATATGGCGCCTCGTCCAAGCTTTGCTTGCTAGCTGCAACGCGGAACCTGCACACACAACAACCAAGTACTTTGTTCCCAACTTGCGATGAGGTTGTCAATCTCACCGGTTTGCTTGAAACAAAGGTTATGAGCGTATCGAGTGGAAAACAGTAGAGTATGCGAATAAAGTAAATAGTGCGAGTAAAGTAAACAGGTAATAGCAATATGATGGAAATAGGACCGGGGTCCACAGTTCACTAGTGGTGTCTCTCCATAAGATAAATAACACATGCTGGGTAAACAAATTACAGTTGGGCAATTGATAGAATAAAGATAAACATGATATGTCAAGAAGATCACTATGAGATTTACTCTGGGCATTACAACAAAATACATAAACCGCCATCCAACTGCATCTATGACTAATAATCCACTCCCAGGGATATCAATCCGAACACCCCATGAGTATTAAGTTGCGAACAACAGATAATTGCATTAAGCAAAGTGTGTAATGTAAACAAAGCATATGCCCTTGAGCATATGAATGTTGTTTTCTCCCTAGTAGCAACAGCACATCTATAACCTTAGAGGTTTCTGTCACTCCCCCAGGTTAAATAGAGGCATGAACCCACTATCGAGCATAAATACCCCCTCTTGGAGTCACTAGCAACTACTCGGCCAAGATAGCTACTAACAACGGAGAGCATGCAAGATCATAAACAACATAGAGATAACATAAGATAATATTCAGTACAGCAACTCAATCATAAACACCAATATTCATCGGATCCCAACAAACCAAACATGTAGAATTACATAACGGTGATCTCAATCATGTATGGCAGCTCATGAGATCTAAACATGAAGCACATGGTGGAAGAGACAACCATCTAGCTACTGCTATGGACCCATAGTCCAAGGTAGACTACTCACTCATCGCTCCGGAGGCAAGCATGGCGATGAAGAAGACCTCCGGTGGCGATTCCCCTCTCCGGCAGGGTGCCGGGAAGAGCTTCTGGACCCTCTCGATCTTCGGGTCAACGGCGGCGGCGGATCGCGATGTGTTCTGGAAAAGTGATCGGGTACTTAGGTTTTTTCCGTCGGGGGGTCTTTATAGGCGAAGGGGCGATGTCAGAGGAGGGCCCTGGTGGCCTCAGACCTTGGTGGCGCGGGCCAGGGGCTGGCCGCGCCACCCTGGCGTGTGGGCCCCTGGTGGCCCCTCTCCTTCTCTCCTTCGGATCTCCGGAAGCTTCCGGGTAAAATAAGACTTCAGGAACTTGTTTCGTCCAATTCCGAGAATATTTCCTGTGTATTACTTCTGAAACACAAAAATAGCAGAAAACAGGGAACTGGCACTGTGGCAACTCGTTAATAGGTTAGTTCCGGAAAATGCATAAAAGTGCCACGAAGTGTAACGAAACAATAGGCAAATGGTGTAAGAACAAGCATGGATCATCAAAAATTATAGATACGTTGGAGACGTATCAAGCATCCCCAAGCTTAACTCCTGCTCGGCCTCGAGTAGGTAAGTGATAACAAAAGAATAATTTTTGAGGTGACATGCACCTACACAATCTTGATCATATATGTAAGCATTTGTGAGCTGGGATCATAAGAACTTAAAACATGGGCATGAAGATATAATCTTGACAATAAGAACTTGGCAACCATGTTGTAAACATGCAAATGAACACAAACAAAAGATCATGAAAATGAAACAATGAAAGTCAAACGTGTGTTCAAATCATAAGGAAAAACATACAAATGGTTTTCAACTTGTCCTTCAAAGAGAGCAAAACATAAATGCATAGGACACCTTCAAGTTTAAGAGGGTGACTAGATACAAATAATTTAAGAACAAGTGAAACCAACAATATGAATCAATCAATGAACTTTGGGACAATGCATATCACACTAAGAATGACAACTATGCTCTCTTAATGGTGCATTAAGATAGAAGGTGGTGACTCAACATAAAAGTAAAAGAAAGGCCCTTCGCAGAGGGAAGCAGTGATTGCAAGTTTTATAACCTTCAAAAATTATGGTACTTACCGGCTTTGAGCTCTCATTGCCCCCATCATAAGCATCTTGAATGGTTAAAGTTAATGCGAGAACAATTATGATGCATATGCTTGACAAATCATAAGTTGAAAACCTCGTGTCCCATGAATACGAGTACCCAAACCTCATGCTACTTTACTTAGAGTCCCAAGCAAGGCTCTTGTCATTGTAAGTATATGCATATCATTGAGAACCGCCAATGAGGTACCTCCGTGCCCGATGACATGGAACAAGCCCACACCAAAATGACAGGACAAGCAGACAATGAATACCTTGACATCTCTTTTATTTGCCTTGTGTTTAGCTTTTTATTGTGAGATGCGTCATCGTATGTTCACCATGGGTATGCTGCAAATTTCCACCATGAATTATGCATGGCTTAGATTGGCGGCCCGGCGTTTCCCTAATACATATACAAACTCCATGATCCCCACAAGATTCCCAATTCATTTCACACCGCGGGCATCCATAAACAAAAGATCACGATATCAACTCAATTAAGAAGTGCAATGTTGAAAGCTTGCCCATGACTGCATGGCTGGGCTAGTCTCCAACTTACAACTTGCAAGCATAACAACTCAACATAAGAGACCACAATGTCAAATTTTTAAGAACAGGAAAAAGTAAAGTGTGCCTTCCGGTTCGTGAGAGCTTTACTGACCGAATTTCGCATAACACTGGTAAGAGTTTAATTTGAAGAGTAAATAAAAGCAAGTCAAATTTACTTGGAATAGCAAATTGCTAGTAGGTATGTATGGTGGACACTTTGGAAAACTTTGGCTTTTAGGAGTTGGATGCACGAGTAGAGCTCATACTCAGTACAAGGCGAGGGCTAGCAAAAGACTGGGAGCGACCAACTAAGAGAGCAATAATGGCCATAATCATGCAAAGCGACAAAGCGACATTAAAAGAAGCATAAGATGGCATCAAAAGTCAAAAACTAAATGATCATGAAGGCTATTGGCGACTTTGTAAGAGTCTAACATGTGTGAGCATGCGCCAAGTCAACCCAAATAAAGCATCAAGGAGAAAACCAAAATAATGCTTCCATACAATAAAAACAACGCATGATTTTTTTTCAAAGGCTCATTAAGCAATCTCAGTTATTTGAGACAAGTCATGCTACAGCAAAACCACTAAGCATACTATCAAAAAGACATCAAGCATGACATGAAAAAGCCTAAGCCGCAGTCTACACAAGCTCCTTCTTGTACCACTATTTTGCACAAAGCTTTTTCTCTTTTCCAACACCATTTGAAATTTTTATAAACACCTCTTTTGATGAAAACCAATAAAGATCAGAGGCAAAAATACACCTTGATGAAAAGATATGACAAGGTCTGAACACAAATCAAGGCGAAAACAAAAACCAAAAGCAGTAGCAGAAAAAGCAGAACACTCGATTTTTAATAAGAGTGAAAACTAGAGCGTTCTTGGCAAATGAAAACGAGTACATCTCCTCCAAAAGAAATTTGTTGGGATCCAACCATTTATTGCAGCAAACAAACTAAACCAACTAAGAAAACTAAAACAACTGACGCTCCAAGAAAAACACATAGTGCATGAAGCAATAAAAATATAGTGTTTTGAAAGGTGACCTGATTTTTGCCGACGAAGAAGGGGTGCCTCGGGGGCATCCCCAAGCTTTGACGCTTGTACTTCTTGGATATTTCTTGGGGTGATGCATGGGTGATACGTCCAAAACGTATCTACTTTCCCGAACACTTTTTCTATTGTTTCTCCTCTAATTTGTGAGTTTTGAATACAACTAACACGGACTGACGTTGTTTTCAGCAGAATTGCTCTGGTGTCTCGTTTTTGTGCAGAAATCCAACTTTTAGTAAAAATTCGGGAAAAATCATGAAAAATCCTATTTCACCAGAAGACCCACGGAGCCAGAAGACGGGAGGGAGAAGAGGCTCGAGGGGCCATCACGCATAGGTGGCGCGGCCTAGCCCTGGCCGCGCCACCCTGGCGTGAGGGAGCCCCAGCACCCCTCTCGGCCTCCCCTCTAGCCTACATATACCCCCTGACGACATAATATCGGGGAGACAGCGTTTTTCCCAGATAGACTTCCGTTGCGCCGCCGCCATCAGAAACCGCGATTCGGAACCAGAAACTCCGTTCTGGCACCCTGCCGGGACGGGGATTCGGAGGAGATCTTCATCACCATCACCACCAACGCTCCTCCATCGACCATCCATGACTCCCCCATCCATGTGTGAGTAATTCCCCCGCTGTAGGTGAGGGGATGGTAGGGATTGGATGAGATTGTTCATGTAATTTGATATGAGATTGATAGGGCATAGTGCCTAGTATCTTTATTTAGTGCCTATGACATTGTTGCAACTTGTTGTGCTTAATGCTTGTCACTTTGGGCCCGAGTGCCATGATTTCAGATCTGAACATGTTATTATTTCTATGATGATACTTGTTGTTTATGGTCTTACCTACAAGTTGTATACACATATTGTTGTCCGGAACCCGAGGCCCCAAAGTGACAGAAATTGGGATAACCGGAGGGGATGGCTATGATGTGAGGATCACATGTGTTCACCGAGTGCTAATGCTTTGCTCCGGTACTCTATTAAAAGGAGTACCTTAATTACCAGTAGTTTCCCTTGAGGCCCTGCTGCAACAGGCTGGTAGGACAAAAGATGTCGTGCAAGTTTCTCCTTGTGAGCACGTACGACTATATACGGAACACATGCCTATGATTGTTTGTACTAGGATGCTTTATCTTTATTTATCTGCAATGCCCATGTCTCATTGATTTCATGAATTATCTTATCCATGCAACGCCCGTAATCCATCCCTATGCCTACAGTATTTGTTCCTACTGTTTACAACTGTTACTATTAGTGCTGCTATTTTACTACTGTTGTTACTGTTTCACTACTGTCACCACTATAAAACTGTTGCTACTGATAAACCACTGCGAGCAAGACTGTTTCCAGGTGCAGCTGAATTGACAACTCATCTGTTAAGGCTTACATATATTCTTTGGCTCCCCTTGTGTCGAATCAATAAATTTGGATAATACTTCCCTCGAAGACTGTTGCGATCCCCTATACTTGTGGGTCATCAAGACTATTTTCTGGCGCCGTTGCCGGGGAGCATAGCTTTATTTGTAAGTTCACTTGGTATTCATATTGTTCTCTGCAATCCTTTCATCATGGGTAAACCTCGTGATGGAAAAGTTCATATATTGCCATCCACTACAAGAAGAGGTATGACTCTCAACACCTCTGTTGCTCTTGATTCACCATCTGTTATGAGTAAGTTGCTTACACCACCACATCCACACGCTACTGCTACTACTTCTGCTGAGATTGAAAATGGCACTGATAATTTAGATGATGCTTCTACTGTGCTTGATGAGAGTGGTTCACTAGGTTCCATTTTAGATGCTACTATTGCTAGAGCTAAGTTGGGAAACACCACTGTTACACCTGTTAGTTCACCTGAGTCTAGGGAATGTCCTAGTGATGATTATGATGATGATGCTTACATTGAGCTTACTGATGATTTTATTGCAGAAGCACATGCTGCTCGTAATGTAGGTAATGTTAAAGAACTTCTTGCCAGACGTTCTGTTAGATATAATTTGTCTCCTGATCCTAAGTTTGCTGCTTCTCCTATAAATATTAGAGACAAGGATTATGATTTCTCTTTGGATTTATCTTACATATCTATTGTTGAGAAAACTCCTTTTTGTGGTACTAAAGATGAGAGTGCTATGGAGCACATGAATGAGCTTTCTACTTTGAGTAATTTATTTTTTGATGATATTAAGCTCCGCACTTACTTTGTTGCTAAGATTTTTCCTTTCTCATTGAAAGATGCTGCTAAAACTTGGTTTAATAGCTTGTCTCCTGGATCTCTTACTAGTCCTATTGCTTTGGTTAATGCTTTCTTTCAGAAATATTTTCCTGCTAGTGCTCAACATGCTGCTGTGCAGAAAATCTTTGATTTTGAACAGGGAAAAGGAGAGATTTTGCCTGAATCTTGGACAAGGTTTTGTTCTTTAATTAGAGCTTTGCCTAAAGAACCATTGCCTAAAAATGAACTCCTTGATATATTTTATAATGGACTAACGGATGAATCTAAGTCATATTTGGATAGTTGTGCTGGTTGTGTTTTCAGGGAAAGAACTCCGGCTGATGCTGAAGAATTAATGGCTAAAATAAGCCGGAATCATGATGATTGGACTTTAGTTGAGCCAACACCAGCACCCACCCCTGCGCCATCTATAGAGCCTACATCAAAGAAGAGAGGGATGATTGAATTAAATAATGAAGTTATGAAGGAGGCTAAGAAATCTCTTAAGGAGAAATGTATTAAGGCCAAAGATGTGAAGAATTTACCTCCTATTGAAGAATTATGTAAGCCAATCCCTCGCTCATCTACTATTGAGGTACACTCTCTCCAACGCTTTGATGAAAGAGATATTCCTTATACTAAACCTCCTGATCAATGCTTAGATGAGTTCGATAATTTTATTGTTAAGCAAGAAAATTTTAATAGAATGGTGCATAACCATTTGTTGGAAAATTCTAGAGCTATTAACAAGTTGCAGGATATTGTGGAGAGAACTGCTAATGATGTGAAGATACTTGCTAAACATTTTCAAATGGTTCAAACACAAATTGATCAGCTTACCAAGGTGCAAAAAGACTTGCTAGTTAATGCCGCAAGAGAGAAGCAAGCATGTGAAATACGCACAAGAAGTGGCGCTGCTACTCAAGATCCATTATATCCTGAAGGACATCCTAAGAGGGTCGAGCAAGATTCTCAACGCATTTCAAGTGATGATATTCCTTCTAAGAAGAAGAAGAAGAAGCATAAAACAACTGCAGAATCCTCTGATGCAGGTAAAGATCCTAACAGTGTTTCTATTTCTGATGCTGAAACTGAACCAGGAGATGCTTCCGATAAAGAAGAAGATAAAGAAGAAGTTGAAGAAGAACCAGAAAAGATTGATAAGAATGCAAATTACACCAAAGAAGACTTCATTGCCAACAAGCATGGTAAAGAGAGGGAACCTTGGGTACAGAAGCCAATGCCTTTTCCCAGTAAGAAACACAAGTCCAAGGAAGAAGAACACTACAACAGGTTTTGTGAATGGATGAGACCTTTATTATTGCAAATTCCTTTGACTGATGCTATTAGAATGCCTCCTTATGCAAAGTACATGAAAGATATTGTCACTAACAAAAGGAAAATTTCTAGTGAGGAAATTTCCACTTTACTTGCTAACTATTCTTTTGATGGTAAAGTTCCAGAGAAGCTTGGAGATCCAGGTATACCTACTATTCCTTGCTCCATTAAAAATAACTATGTTAGAACTGCTTTATGTGATTTGGGAGCTGGAGTTAGTGTCATGCCTTTTTCCCTCTATAAGAGACTTGATTTAGAAAAATTGGTATCAACTGATATATCTTTGCAGATGGCTGATAAGTCTACTACTATTCCTATTGGTATATGTGAAAATGTTCCTGTTCAAGTTGCTAACAGTTGTTTAATATTAACTGATTTTGTTGTGTTGGAAATGCCTGAAGATGATAACATGTCTATTATTCTTGGGAGACCTTTTCTAAACACCGCAGGTGCTGTTATTAATTGCAATCAAGGAAAAGTCACTTTTAATGTTAATGACAAAGAGTATACAGTTTATTTTCCCAAGAAGATTGATAGGAAGAATGCTCTAAATTCAATCAAGCATGTTGAGACCATCAAAGTTGGTCAAATTATTTGTTCAGAGCGAAAGCCCAATGAAGAATATCAAATTGTTATGGTTGGGGCTATACCTATCAAAGTTGAGATAACATAAGCATTAAGTGAAGTGCAAATTTTTGCCTCATATAAAGCTAGTTTGCGAACAAGACTTGATCAACCTTGTTAACAAAGTGATTTTGTATGAACGAAACTTCGTTTTCACCGCATCCACTCCACCTCACTTGTATTCACTTTCATCAATTCTATTCCTTCAGTTTAGTTGCATGATTAAGAGTATCTCAGAGCTGCTGCATGCTTAGTTTTGATTTGCTTGAAATCTTTTTATCCTCGTTTTTCTGAGTTTTATCGATATGCCAATTTCTGAAAAATCCTCGAAAATAAAGTTTCTCGAAAAATTCCAGAAAATTCTTTATAAATTTTTAGGTCAAAAATGGGGCAGAGAGACACCTGGGAGGCACCAGGTGGGGCTGCCACGCCACCTCACACATAGGTGGCGCGGCCCAGCCCTGGCCGCGCCACCCAGGTGTGAGAAGGCCCCACCTGGCCCCTCACTCATCTCTTCTTCCCCAGCTCTTTCTCTCTCCCGAAAACAACGACACACTCAGCTCAAACTCGAGTTCTTGCTGTTCTTCACCTCGATTTTTCGATCTCCTTGCTCAGCCCAACATTTCTGCTGAAATTTGGATCATTTGTTCTCCGGTATGTGACTCCTCCACTTGTCCAAGTAGAATTTCTTTTGGTAAAGTATTTCTTGAGTATTTTAGCTTTGTAGGTGACAGTATAAATGAGTATGCATGCTTGTTCTATTGCTTAGAAAGGTTATTTTGATGCATGATAGCTCTCTAGTAACCCACTATAGTAGTTCCTACACCTCCTTGTCGTAAAATCACTTTTTATGAGGTTTGTCAAAAATTTCAGAAATGGAGGAGAATGCATATCAACTCTCTCAACATGAACTAGAGGTGCATGATGTTATGAAAGTTCACCGTGAAGAGAAGGTTTTCCCCTCACACTATCCATGCTCAGCATTCATGAGTGCTGCTGGAATTCTGCAGGATTTTCAAACCTTACTCTCTAATGCAGGATTAGAAAATTTTGTTGAGGGTGAACCTCCCCAATACGTTAAACTAACAATGTCTATGGTGCAGGATTTCAGATTTAGTTGGTCCACTTCTAACCCCATGGTTCATTATAAAATTTATAACAAATCTGTGGATTTGCCTCTTGATGTTTTCTGTACAGCTATTAGAGTACCACAGTGGGGATCGCTCGAGAAGATAAGGGGACAACCTAGGCAATTGTTAGAACTATACGAGGAGTCAAGGAAGAAGATTCACAGGAGAGGGTGGTAAAACTCGAAATATTCATTTCCCATCCGTTCGATATTTTGCCTTCTTTATTACCAAATGTGTTCTTGCTAGGAAATCTGCAAGTAAATTGTCTCTCCATGATCTAGCTTTTATTGCTGCTGCTTTGAGGCGTGATAGGACTTACCATTTGGGTGCCTTAATAGCTTTCCGTCTTGATATTAATCGTGAGAAAGGGGGAATATGTGGGGGACTTATAGCTTCACGCCTGTTAGCTTTGCATGGTGTTGTGCCTCATTTTTGAGATCTGCAGTTCCCCGAGGAGAAACTTGGTCTTGATTCTATGATTCAACATAAGTTTATTTCTCCTCCTGCTAGTTTGATTAATTTAACATTTGAGCTAACCTTTTTCAAGAAGACTACCTGGAGGGTAGTAAAGACTGAACGATCAGTCCGTTTGCATGCACCTCTTTTGTTTAACCTTGATCGCAGGAATGGATGGTCGCTTACGGAAGATGAGCTTGATGCGTACGTTGAGGAGCACCCGCCGCCTGTGCACGATGAGGAGTGCGTCGAGGAGTCGGGCCAGCCCTCCAACATTGTGAACCTCCCATATGAGCAGCCTTATTATGATTATGCGCCATCAGCTTCATCTTCACGATAGCCCGGGTACGATTACACCTATGATGACCCACCAGCCTGGGGCAGCTATCAAAGTCAAAATTGATCTCCACTTAGGCCAAAAGCCTAAGCTTGGGGGGAGGTACGCCGACGATTCACTCATCTACATATCATATTTTGTCGGTCCTTTGTATATCCATGTTTCGCTTTCTCTAGTGTTCTCGTTCTTATTTCCACTTTTCCAAAACACAAAAAGACTAAAAATATTTCCGTTGTTTCTCTTTGATTGGTTCTTTAGTTTTCTACCTTTGGTTTGCTTTACTTGCTATTTTCGGTTTGCTATTTGAAAAATCCAAAAATATTTTGCTTTGTTTGCTATTTTCTTCTGCCTTTGTTTCAAAAATCGAAAACACAAAAATATTTGTTGTTCTTCTTCGGTTTTGTAAAGTTTGTTGCAGAGTTCAGTCCCCCATTACTCCATTGGAGCTTGGTATTCACTTTATATTATTCAAGCCACACAAGTGAAGAGCAATAATGACGATATATGACAATCCGAGATGTGGTAAGAGGCTGGTATGAATTCTATTTGTTTTCATTTTTGTACATATACTCATCTATGTGGACATGCTTAGTCGGTTCATGTAAGGTATATGTCATCTAATGGATGCTTTGTAGTTCTTGCTTTCATATGATTAGTTTCAATTTACTATTAGCCTGTAGCATGTCATGTAGACGCTTACATGCTTTGTTTTATTCATATTATGGTACGTTATTGTGGTATCCTCCTCTGAAAGCTTCATTTGAATCGACTTGGCACATGCTCAAGCATGCATATGACTAAACAAAAAGTCAATTAAGCCTCGATGATCTAAATTGCCTCAGAGTTCTTGTATCATTTTTATGCCTATATTAATTTTGTTTTGTCGCAAGCATGATTATGACAGGTATTGCTCTCTCGATTGTCGCTTCCCAGTCTTTCGCTAGCCTTCACTTGTACTGAGTATGAGCTCTACTCGTGCATCCAATTACCAAAAACCAAGTCTTCCAAAGAGTCCACTATAAATTCCTATGCATGGTATTTGTAAGCCATTCCAAGTAAATTTTCATGTGCTACCTTTCAAAACTTTCAACTACTTCTCATTTTGTGCCACTGTTTTTAGCTCATGGGGACGTAGTGGTCAGAATTGCTATCTTCTATATTAAATTAAGTACCCCTCGACTAGGCAGCTTCATCTGCTCGTCATTAATTTTGCAAGGGAGTTGGTCAGACCATTATAATCTTAATTCTAAAAGAAAGAAAAAAGGCACTCCTTCAAAGGAATGTGAAAGTTGGTGGGCACCCGATGGAATCGGTTAGCCATGGTTTGAGAAAGGAAAAAGGTGGGGAGGAGTGCCAAAGCTTTATAAAAGAGCACCAATGTGCCAAAATTTCAAAGAACTCGGAACCGCTCTCACTTGTTTATTATGGAAGATAGCAAGTCCCCATTGCTAGTCGTTGACATAGAACAATCACCTCTCAAAATAAATTTTTATCTCTGTTTTACAAATGAAAAGCTCTAGCACATGTTAAATCCCGGCTTCCCTCTGCGAAGGGCCATTCGTTTACTTTTATGTTGAGTCATCATCTTCTAACTTTAAAGCACTTCTTGAGAGCATAGCTGTTATTCTTAGTGTAATGTGCTTGTCCCAGAACACGGTTAATTATGGTATAACTTTGATGCTTGTATCTTTGATATTTCTACTTCTAGTCTTCCCTTGGACTTCAGAGGTGCCTCAGCATTTATGTTTTGCTCTACAAATAAAAGGCAAGCGGGATACTACTCTTTCATATCATTTATGCATATTACAATCTTGTAGCTTCTCATGTACATGTTACTTGTTATTAGTGCATTGGCACTCTTTCATAGCTTGCTTGACTATGAGGTGACATTAGTTGCATATTTCTTATTATGAATTGCCTGAGTACTTGATCATATAGTTAGTATATATACATCATATGAACAAATGTGTTCGTGAAAGTTTCTTTTTATCGCTCTCAGTTGTTAACTGAATTGCTTGAGGACAAGCAAATAGCTAAGCTTGGGGGGAGTTGATACGTCCAAAACGTATCTACTTTCCCAAACACTTTTGCTATTGTTTCTCCTCTAATTTGTGAGTTTTGAATACAACTAACACGGACTGACACTGTTTTCAGCAGAATTGCTCTGGTGTCTCGTTTTTGTGCAGAAATCCAACTTTCAGTAAAAATTCGGGAAAAATCATGAAAAATCCTATTTCACCAGAAGAACCACGGAGCCAGAAGATGGGAGGGAGAAGAGGCTCGAGGGGCCGTCACGCATAGGTGGCGCGGCCCAGCCCTGGCCGCGCCACCCTGGCGTGAGGGGGCCCCAGCACCCCTCTCGGCCTCCCCTCTCGCCTACATATACCCCCTGACGACATAATATCAGGGAGACGGCGTTTTTCCCAGATAGACTTCCGCTGCGCCGCCGCCATCAGAAACCGCGATTCGGAACCAAAAACTCCGTTCTGGCACCCTGTCGGGACGGGGATTCGGAGGAGATCTTCATCACCATCACCACCAACGCTCCTCCATCGACCATCCATGACTCCCCCATCCATGTGTGAGTAATTCCCCCGCTGTAGGTGAGGGGATGGTAGGGATTGGATGAGATTGTTCATGTAATTTGATATGAGATTGATAGGGCATAGTGCCTAGTATCTTTATTTAGTGCCTATGACATTGTTGCAACTTGTTGTGCTTAATGCTTGTCACTTTGGGCCCGAGTGCCATGATTTCAGATCTGAACATGTTATTATTTCTATGATGATACTTGTTGTTTATGGTCTTACCTACAAGTTGTATACACATATTGTTGTCCGGAACCCGAGGCCCCAAAGTGACAGAAATTGGGATAACCGGAGGGGATGGCTATGATGTGAGGATCACATGTGTTCACCGAGTGCTAATGCTTTGCTCCGGTACTCTATTAAAGGAGTACCTTAATTACCAGTAGTTTCCCTTGAGGCCCTGCTGCAACAGGCTGGTAGGACAAAAGATGTCATGCAAGTTTCTCCTTGTGAGCACGTACGACTATATACGGAACACATGCCTATGATTCTTTGTACTAGGATGCTTTATCTTTATTTATTTGCAATGCCCATGTCTCATTGATTTCATGAATTATCTTATCCATGCAACGCCCGTAATCCATCCCTATGCCTACAGTATTTGTTCCTACTGTTTACAACTGTTACTATTACTGCTGCTATTTTACTACTGCTGTTACTGTTTCACTACTGTCACCACTATAAAACTGTTGCTACTGATAAACCACTGCGAGCAAGACTGTTTCCAGGTGCAGCTGAATTGACAACTCATCTGTTAAGGCTTACATATATTCTTTGGCTCCCCTTGTGTCGAATCAATAAATTTGGGTAATACTTCCCTCGAAGACTGTTGCGATCCCCTATACTTGTGGGTCATCAATGGGCATCCCCAAGCTTGAGCTTTTGTCCATTCTTCAACTCATCTCATCATTCTCCAATCCCTACACTTGAAAACTTCCTTTATACAAAACTAAACACAATTCTATTAGCAACATTAGTGTAGGCATAACATATAATCAACCTCTTTTTGCTTCAGGTTTCAACCCAAAACCACCACATATATAGCAAATACTACTGTAGCAACCTCCCCAAAAGTTCCATGATCAAAAGAACTCAAAAGAAAGCGATAAAGTGGCAAACACAAATATTGGCAGAAATCTGTCAAAACTGAACAGCTGACAAAGGTCGAATTTTTGAGGGATTTTATGTTGCTCAAATCAAAAAGTGTTCAACTAACAAAAGTTTGGATATAAGCTGGTACATATGCACAAGAAATCGCAGGTCCAAACGATATACAGAGAATTTATACGAATTTTTACGGTGCAGCACCGAAAACAGTTTCAGGACAGCAACATCCCCAAATCTTTACCTCGCTCGAATTAGAGGCTTCTCTTGGCACAAAAACAAAATAAAAAGGATAAGGAGCGGTCATTACAGTAGTAATGACTTCCAAGACTCTAATAAAAGAAAAATTACTGAAAAGAAACATTGGGTTATCTCCCAAGAGTGCTTTTCTTTAACGCCTTTGAGCTAGGCGCAGAAAATTGCGAATCTAGTAATATCAAGAGATGAAGCATCAAGCTCATAATTTGCTCTAAGAATAGAGTCAAAAAGTAATTTCTTTCTTTTCCTAGGGAAGTGTTCCATACCTTTCTTCAGTGGGAATTGATATTTGATAATGCCTTCCCTCATATCAATGATGGCACCTACAGTTCGAAGAAAGGGTCTTCCCAAAATAATAGGACATGAAGCATGGCATTCAACGTCCATAACAAGAAAATCAACGGGAACAAGGTTATTATTAACCACAATAAGAACATCATTAATCCTTCCCAAAGGTTTCTTCTTAGCAACATCAGCAATAGGAACATCAAAATAACATTTTTCAAGCGGTGGTAAATCAAGCATGTCATAAATTTTTCTAGGCATGATAGAAATACTAGCACCTAGATCACATAAAGCATGGCAATCATAACCATTAACATGCATATCAATGATGTGTTCCCAACCATCTTCTAACTTCTTGGGAACGGAAGCTTTTTGCTTCAACTTTTCATCCCTAATTTTCATGAGAGCATTGGTAATATGCTTAGTAAAAGCAATATTTAAAGAACTAGTGAAAGAGCATTTCCCGCCTAATTGATTTTGGCGTTTGTTAACAATACATTATCTATTAATGTGTGATTATGCTTTGCAGGATTTAATTATGTTCTTGCACAAGATATTGGGTTTCCTATATTATACTTGATATTTAATATTGCCCAAAGGAAATTATTGAGGAAATGGTGAAAATATGCTCTGGGAGAAGTTTCAAATGAAGTTGGGTCAGTTAGGCCGGCTTTAGCCGGTCCCCAGACCGGCTATAGCCGGACTGCCCGATTTCGGAAGGGGTCCTGCGCCTCTGGTCTCAACCGGCTATTTGTCCGGCTATTTCCGGCTGGGCCGGATATTTCAGGCCGGCTATAGCCGGTGTGAGGCCGGCTTTAGCCGGTGTGGCCGGCTTTAGCCGGACTTAACTCCGGCTATAGCCGGACTTCCTGGCTGGCAACGGTCAGATATTTTGGGGGGGTATAAATACCCCCACCTTCTTCTCCAACCAGCAGCTCGTGAAAATAGAAGAAGACCACCATTGTTGAGCTCTCAAATCAACTAGATCTCCTCCCTCAACCCACCAAAGCTCTTGATCTTTGGAGAATCGAAGGAGAAGACCATCATCTACATCCTCACCGAAGCGATTTGATTTCCCCTCTCATTTGCTTGAGGGCCCTTGTGTCTTGGGTTCCCTTGTGTCACAAGACCTTGTTTGTGTATTTGATATATTGCTACTTGTTGTTGACAGCATTGTGTTGTGCTTGGGAGCCTCCAATTCGGTTGTGGATGCGTGCCCCAAGATTGTAAAGGCCGGTTCCGCCTTGAGGAATCCCTTAGTGGAAAGTGAGCTAGGCCTTTGTGGCGGAAGCTTGCACCGGAGAATAGGGTGAGCCTTTGTGGCGTTGGTTAGGCCTTTGTGGCAACCACACCCCTCCAACGTAGACGTACTTCCCCTAAAAAGGAAGGAACTACGGGAATTACATCCGTGTCTCCGTGTGCTCCACTCTCGGTTACCTCTATCCTTTATTGCCTTTACTTATTGTATCTTGTTTAGCTTGCTAGTTGACATATAGGTAAATTCACCTTAGTTGCATATATAGAGAATTTACCTTTGTGTCAAGCCTAAATTGAAAAAGAACTAAAATTTGAGTAGCACCTATTCACCCCCCCCCCCCTCTAGGTGCCCATACGATCCGTTCAACTAGCATTGGGAGTCAAAGCAAGCTTTTGCAAGAACAAAATAACTTCAGATATATTGCAGCCATCAACATCAAAATCATTAAAGGAAATAGAGCTATCATCTCCCACACTCCGAAAAATTTCAGCACTCTTTTGAGAAAAAGTTTTGGCAGTTTTAGGCTTTTTAACACAAGGAGTGGGAGTTTTCTCTACACCAATCAAAGTAAGAGGATTGCTAGCATTAGGAGCAACATCATTAAAGGTAGTAATGGTACATACCTTCATCTCTCTAGCCATCTCATCTTCTCTTTCCCACCTTGCATGCAATTCCGCTAACAATCTAATATTTTCATCAATTCCAACTTGAATAGCATTAGCGGTAGCAAAAGGATCAGGCTTAGCGGACATTCTATTAACCAAAGAAGATTGCACATTAGACAATAATGAAATATCGGTTTCAGCTTTAGAAACCTTAGCTTGCAACTCAGGAATAGCCGTGTTTAAATTTTCAAGTTGATGACTAATAGTCCTCAACAGAGCTGATTGCTCCTCCATAGTCTTGGTGAAAGCCCTGTTCTGCTCATATTGCGCCTGCATAAAATTCTTAGTAGCCTTTTCAAGTTCAAAAATTCTTTCTTCACTAGGCATTTTAGGTCTACCAAGATAGCTATTATCACCATTAGAAGGAAACGGCCTATAATTGTTACTAGCAAAATTGTTCCTATAAGCATTGTTGTTAAAATTATTGCTTCTAATGAAATTCACATCAACATGCTCTTCTTGAGCAACCAAAGAGGCCAAAGGAACATTATTAGGATCAACATGAGTCCTATCATTAGTAAGCATAGCCATAATGGTATCAATCTTATCACTCAAGGAAGAGGTTTCCTCAACAGAATTTACCTTCTTACCTTGTGGAGCTCTCTCGGTGTGCCATTCAGAATAATTTACCATCATGTTGTCAAGTAGCTTTGTTGTGGTGCCCAAGGTAAGGGACATAAAAGTGCCTCCAGCAGCTGAATCAAGTAGGTTCCTCGAAGAAAAATTCAGTCCTGCATAAAAAGTTTGGATAATCATCCAAGTAGTCAGTCCATGAGTGGGGCAATTCTTTATCATAGATTTCATTCTTTCCCAAGCTTGAGCAACATGTTCATTATCAAACTGAGTAAACTTCATAATATTGCTACGCAGAGATATAATCTTAGCAGGAGGATAGTATCTACCAATAAAAGCATCCTTACACTTAGCCCATGAATCAATACTATTCTTAGTCAAAGACAGCAACCAATCTTTAGCTTTTCCTCTCAAAGAAAAAGGAAACAACTTGAGCTTAATAATATCACTATCAACATCCTTATATTTCTGCATCTCACATAGCTCAACAAAATTGTTGAGATGAGCTGCAGCATCTTCAGTACTAGCACCAGAAAATTGCTCTTTCATAACAAGGTTTAACAAAGTAGGCTTAATCTCATAAAAGTTTGCAGTAGGAACAGGTGGTGCAATAGGAGTGCAGATAAAATCACTATTGTTTGTGCTAGTAAAGTCACACAACTTGGTGTTTTCAGGATTGGCCATTTCAGCAAAACGAAAGTAAACAAGTAAAAACAACTACCAAGGATTCTAATTTTTTTGGGTTTTTGATATAAAACGATGTAGGTAAAATAAATAAAGTAAAGCAAAACAATAAAACAAAGTAAAGGATGTGTGTGCGAAAAACTCGCCTTGCAGAGGTCTTCCACTCTTCCCCGGCAACGGCGCCAGAAAAGAGGCTGATACTCCAAGTTGATGTGGGAGATCAGAGGTCCTTGTGCGTCGTGAATGACCAGCCCGTTGGGAACCCCAAGAGGAAGGTATGATGAGTATAGCAGCTTGTTTTCCCTCAGTTAAGAAACCAAGGTTTATCGTTCAGGAGAAAAGCAGACAATGACGACTGAAGGTGATGCTTGCTAGTTTGCAACAGCTTCGGACAATTTATATATGGCGCCTCATCCAAGCTTTGCTTGCTAGCTGCAACGCGGAACCTGCGCACACAACAACCAAGTACTTTGTTCCCAACTTGCGATGAGGTTGTCAATCTCACCGGTTTGCTTGAAACAAAGGTTATGAGCGTATCGAGTGGAAAACAGTAGAGTATGCGAATAAAGTAAACAGTGCGAGTAAAGTAAACAGGTAATAGCAATATGATGGAAATAGGACCGGGGTCCATAGCTCACTAGTGGTGTCTCTCCATAAGATAAATAACACATGCTGGGTAAACAAATTACAGTTGGGCAATTGATAGAATAAAGATAAACATGATATGTCAAGAAGATCACTATGAGATTTACTCTGGGCATTACAACAAAATACATAGACCGCCATCCAACTGCATCTATGACTAATAATCCACTCCCGGGGATATCAATCCGAACACCCCATGAGTATTAAGTTGCAAACAACAGATAATTGCATTAAGCAAAGTGTGTAATGTAAACAAAGCATATGCCCTTGAGCATATGAATGTTGTTTTCTCCCTAGTAGCAACAGCACATCTACAACCTTAGAGGTTTCTGTCACTCCCCAAGGTCAAATAGAGGCATGAACCCACTATCGAGCATAAATACCCCCTCTTGGAGTCACTAGCAACTACTCAGCCAAGATAGCTACTAACAACGGAGAGCATGCAAGATCATAAACAACATAGAGATAACATAAAATAATATTCAGTACATCAACTCAATCATAAACACCAATATTCATCGGATCCCAACAAACCAAACATGTAGAATTACATAACGGTGATCTCAATCATGTAGGGCAGCTCATGAGATCTAAACATGAAGCACATGGTGGAGAAGACAACCATCTAGCTACTGCTATGGACCCATAGTCCAAGGTAGACTACTCACTCATCGCTACGGAGGCAAGCATGGCAATGAAGAAGACCTCCGGTGGCGATTTCCCTCTCCGGCAGGGTGCCGGGAAGAGCTTCTGGACCCTCCCGATCTTCGGGTCGACGGCGGCGGTGGATCGCGATGTGTTCTAGAAAAGTGATCAGGTACTTAGGTTTTTTCCATCGGGGGGTCTTTATAGGCGAAGGGGCGATGTCAGAGGAGGGCCCAGGTGGCCTCACACCTTGGTGGCGCGGGCCAGGGGCTGGTCGCGCCACCCTGGCGTGTGGGCCCCTGGTGGCCCCTCTCCTTCTCTCCTTCGGATCTCTGGAAGCTTCCGGGTAAAATAAGACTTCAGGAACTTGTTTCGTCCAATTCCGAGAATATTTCCTGTGTATCACTTCTGAAACACAAAAACAGCAGAAAACAGGGAACTGGCACTGTGGCAACTCGTTAATAGGTTAGTTCCGGAAAATGCATAAAAGTGCCACGAAGTGTAACGAAACAATAGGCAAATGGTGTAAAAACAAGCATGGAGCATCAAAAATTATAGATACGTTGGAGACGTATCAGTTAGCCTGCAGGCTCGAGGCCTGTGGGGTGCGGTCGTGGGTCTGGAGGATCTCGACGACGAGTACGGCTACCGCAACGACAAGGGCGCGCTGGAACTGATCTACCGATCGGTGCCCACCGCGGTGCTCCCGGTGCTGAGGAAGCACAAGTCCGCGCAGGCAACTTGGGACGCCATCTGCAAGATGCGTGCCGGTTCCGAGAAGCTGCGGGACGCCAAGGCGCAGTCACTGCGATAAGAGTACGACCAGCTGCGGCACATACCCGGTGAGTCTATAGATGATCTCACGATGCGTCTAACAGGGATCACGGCGAAACTGGCGGAGCTCGGTGATCCGGAGTCCGACAAGAAGGTGATGCAGAAGTGGCTTCGCATCGTCCCCAAGCGCTACTCCCAGCTCGCTCTCTCCATCGACAACCTCGTCGACCTGAACACGACCTCGATCGAGGAGATCGTGGGACGCTTCAAGGCCGCCGAGGAACGGGACGAGCAGGACGCGGAGGAGGAGGGCGGCACCAAGCTCTACCTCACTGAAGAGGAGTGGCGCGCGCGCTCTGGACGCCGTGATCATGGCGGCTCGTCTGGCGGCGGGAACGGCGGCGGCAAGAAACCTCGTGGCAAGGGGCATGCCGACCGCGGCAAGGATGGCGGCCGTGCCGGCAACGGCAGAGGCGGTCCACGGTGCGACGTCAATTGCCGTTACTGCGGCAAGGCGGGGCATTGGGCCTGCGAGTGTCGGAAGAAGGAGTGCGACGAGGCCAACGGTGAAGCCCACGTCGCCGAGGCCGAAGGAGATGCTGATCCAGCGCTTCTCATGGCACTGGTGGTGCCGCCCGACTACGCCACCAGCGAGGACAACATGGTCGTCCACCTCAACGAGGGGCGAGCCAAGCCCTGCTTGGGAAATGAGAACGGCGTCAAGGAGCCCAAGTGGCACATGGACACGGGTGCGTCGAATCACATGACCGGCGCGATCGACGTCTTCTCCGAGCTTGACAAGAACGTCACCGGCACTGTGCGCTTCGGCGACGGGTCGGTCGTCGACATCAAGGGGCGCGGTACTGTCGTCTTCGTCGCACACGGGGCGCGTCATCGAGTGCTCTCGAGGGTTTATTACATCCCTCAGCTACGCACCTCCATCGTCTCCGTTGGCCAACTTGATGAAGCTGGCTGCTCCACACTCGTTCAGTGAGGTTTCATGGTGATCCGAGACTTCCAGGAGCAGCTCGTGGCCAGGGTGCCAAGGGCACCGAACCGTCTGTACACGATGGATCTCCAAGTCACACGACCCATCTGCCTGGCCACGACGGCGAGCGATGAGTCCTGGAGGTGGCATGCCAGATACGGGCATCTGAACTTTGATGCACTGCACAAACTGGCGCATGGCGACATGGTTCGTGGCATGCCCATAATTCAGCGCGTCGACCAAATCTGTGACGGCTGTTTGATCGGGAAGCAACGCCGAGCACCATTCCCGTCAGAGGCAAAGTACCGCGCCACGGAGAGGCTAGACCTGGTGCACGGAGACCTGTGCGGCCCAATCTCGCCGCCAACCCACGGCGGAAAGAGGTACTTCCTGCTTCTTGTGGATGACAAGACACGTTTCATGTGGCTGGTACTGCTGAGCAGGAAGAACGAAGCGCCAGCGGCCATCAAGCGTTGGCAAGCAGGCGTCAAAGTGGAGACAAGGGTCAAGCTCCGTGTGCTGCGCACGGACAGAGGAGGCGAGTTCACGTCGACGGAGTTCGGCGAATACTGCGCCGACCATGGAGAGCGCCGTCACCTGACCGCACCCTACTCACCGCAGCAAAACGGCGTCGTCGAGCGGGGAAACCAGTCCGTGGTGGGCACGGCGCGCTGCCTCCTGAAGACCAAGGGCGTCCCAAATGAATTCTGGGGGGGAGGCCGTGACCACCGCGGTTCATTTGCTAAACTGCGCCCCCACAAAATCGGTGCGCGGCGCGACGCCGCACGAAGCTTGGCATGGTGTAAAGCCAGCCGTCGGCCATTTCCGCACTTTTGGCTGCATCGCCCATGTGAAGATCACACGTCCGGGCTTGAAGAAGCTGGACGACCGCAGTCTCAGGACTGTGTTCATCGGCTATGAGCACGGCACGTCGAAGGCCTGGCGCGTGTACGATCCCATCGGCAAGCGCGTCATCATCACCAGGGATGCGATCTTCGACGAGCTGGGGAGCTGGAGCTGGGACACACTTGAACAGGATCCAGGCTCGTTCGTCATCGACCACACCTCACCAATGGGCGTGACCAGAACACCTGCGGCGCACGCAGACAAGGAGACGCCCGCGACGCCCACGGCACCATCACCCCCATCTGCACCCACACCGTGCACCCCAGATGCTTCACCTGCACATGTGGCGTTCAGAGGCAGGGGGTGGGTGACGGCTATGTATCTCCACCAGCTGGAGCAACACCAGACTCTGAGCTGGTTGGAGAAGAAGCTCCGCGACGCTACCGCACACTCGAAAGCATCAACAATGATCTCGAAGCCGAAGCCGATGAATTGTTGTTCTCTGCAGCAGATGAACCAAGCACATTTGAAGAGGCTGAACCACATGCGGCATGGCGCGCCGCGATGATGGACGAGATCGGCTCCATTGAGGAAAACAAGACGTGGACACTGACCACGCTACCCGCCGGCAAACGCCCGATCGGGCTGAAGTGGGTGTTCAAGCTCAAGAAGAACTCCGCCGACGAGGTGATCAAGCACAAGGCCAAGTTGGTGGCAAAGGGGTATGTGCAGCGTGCAGGCGTGGATTTCGACGAGGTCTTTGCGCCAGTGGCTCGGCTTGACTCCGTTCGTCTACTTCTCGCCATTGCCGCCCACTGTGGGTGGAGCGTGCATCACCTCGACGTCAAGTCTGCATTTCTGAATGGAGATCTCGAGGAGGAAGTGTATGTCACACAGCCGCCGGGTTTCGAGCGCGCCGGCGAGGAACATAAGGTGCTTCGTCTCTCCAAGGCCCTCTACGGCCTGAGGCAGGCACCGCGCGCATGGAACATGAAACTGGATGACACCCTGTTGTCGCTCGGTTTTCAGCGGAGTCCATCAGATCATGCTGTGTACATGCGATGCGACGGCGACGAGAAGCTGCTACTAGGTGTGTACGTCGACGATCTCGTGGTCACAGGCACCAGTTTGGAGGTGATCTCACGTTTCAAGGTTCAGATGCAGTCCATGTTCGCCATGAGTGACTTGGGGCTGCTGTCCTTCTACCTCGGCATTGAGGTACATCAGAGTAGCACCTGCATCACTCTCAAGCAAGCAGCTTATGCAGCAAACCTGGTTGAGAAGGCTGGCCTCACGGACTGCAATCCAGTGCATGTTCCAATGGAGCCTCGCCTCAAGATGAGCAAGGAGAGCAAGAACCCTGCTGTTGATGCCACACTCTACCGAAGCATAGTTGGTAGTCTGCGCTATCTGGTTCATACACGGCCAGACATCACGTTTGCTGTTGGTTTCGCCAGTCGTTTCATGGAGGCACCGACAACGGAACACTGGGCAGCAGTCAAGCATCTGATCCGATACATTGCAGGCACACTGCATTTCGGGTGCAGGTATGAGCGCGTCACGGGGGAGCCGCGTCTGATTGGCTACAGCGACGCCGATTACGCCGGCGACATCGACGACAGGAGAAGTACAACTGGGATGGTCTTTCTGCTTCGGGGGAGCGCGATCAGCTGGCAATCTCAGAAGCAGAAGGCGACCGTGCTCTCCTCCTGTGAAGCAGAATACATGGCTAGCACTACTGCAGCGTGCCAGGGTGTCTGGCTCCGGCGCATGTTGGATGAGCTGCTTGGGAAGAAGAACGAAGCCACGACAATCTTCATCGACAACAAGTCAGCTATCCAGTTGTGCAAGAATCCCGTCTTCCATGAAAGGAGTAAGCACATCGACACTCGATTCCACTTCATTCGAGAGTGTGTGCAGGACGGGAAGATCAACGTCGAGTACATCCCCACCGGCGAGCAACTGGCAGACATCATGACCAAGGCTCTGCCACGGCCAAGGTTTCAGGAACTGCGAAGGAAGCTGGGAATCATCGATCTCGGCAACTGATTAAGGGGGAGATTGTTGGTTAACATCTGCCTCGATGATCAGATGACTCAGGTTTAGACAGTGGGTTTGTTTTTGTGGTTCCCCTGTCAGTATTTAGCAGTGTTGTGTTTTTCCATTTTCTGTAATTACACTGAGCTGCGACTCAGCCCGTAGTCTAGATGAGCTTGGCGCCCTGGTCTATCGTGGGATGGCACGAAACAAGGATCATGGCATCGTTGTAGGGAGTCGTGGTGGTGGCGTTGGGATGGCAACGTCGTGTGCCCAGCGATCTCCTTCTCTCTAGCAAGTTAGTTGTAAAACCCTGAATAAAAGGATCAGAAACCGGCAGAAGCTGTAAGTCGTTAACAGCGCAAACTCTCGTGTCTTCTTCCTCTCTGTGACTCCTTTGCATCTCCATTATCGTGTGAGTTCGAGTTTAGTCTAGGCCAACATTCTATGCATTAAAAAATCAATTTCCATTTTCTAAGTGTCAAGATTGGGTTTTTTGGTGAAGGAAGTACTGAAATACATTACAAAATTATACCACCCTAATTTTCAACAATAGTAGGATATATTTTACGTATATATCACCATTTTTGTGTGTGTATGAAGCTTTGCATTAACCTTTCACAAAAAAGACAAACTCTTGCCGATTCAGCAAGAAGCGAGGTAAATTTGAACTATAACTGTATCATAGGTTTCCTATAATTTTTTCAAAAAATCATTTTCAGGCTCACAAGTAGATGTTTTATCGTAGATCCATAAATATTTCTGCAAAATTCAACCCCTAGCTAAGAAGGTTCATGTCCGCCGTTTCGACCGCATTTTGAATCGAGCATAAGAAGTTCAAAAAAATTCAAAAAAATGTAAAGCCTTCGCATTGTGTCATTTTAGGTTACCTAGTTATGAGGAAAAATAATAAATTTGGACTATTGCAAATATTGTAGAAACCCCTTCTCACAAATGATCTATCATGTACGAAGTTTCATGGCTTTCAAGCCACATGAGCTAGGTCATGACCCGAACCATAGAATATTTTGTTCAAATGACCCCATATTGAGCACATGTGTGCATATTGGGATGGCAAACAAAGTTCATATTGAGAGTTTTCATTTTCTATGCATAAAAAATCAATTTCCATTTTCTAAGTGTCAAAATTGGGTTTTTTTGTGTGAAGGAAGTACTGAAAATACATTAAAAAACTAGAACACCATAATTTTAAATAATAATAGGACACATTTATGTATATATCACCAATTATTTGTGTGTGTGAAGCTTTGCATTAACCTTCCACCAAAAATGCAAACTCTTGCCAATTCAGCAGGAAGCGGGGTAAATTTAGACTACAGCTCCATCATGGCTTCCTCATGATTTTTTGAAAAAATCACTTTTAGATACACAACATGTTATTTTATTAGAGATACACAAAGAGTTTTGCAAAATTCGACCCCTAGCTAAGAAGGTTCATGCCCGCCGTTTATCAACGGAGTAAAGCGAGGGTTAACAGGGTAAAGCGGGGGTATGGCATAAGAAAACTATGTAGAACTTGTTTATCAAGTGGACTCGTTAGTATTCGACATAAGAAGACTATGTGTGAAGGTTTTTCCTTTTTTAGATTTGTTTTGAATTGTTTATGATTTTTTCAATGTAAATCTCATTAGTTCGAGATATCACTGATGATACATTAAATTCAAAAACGAGCATAAGAAATTCAAAAATTAAATAAAACATAAAAACATTACATATGGATGTCATATTTGGATTCCTCTCATTTTTTTATCAATTTAGACATATAATTTGTCGAATTCTGATTTATAGATTTAAAGATATAAATTATTCAATATATTTATTAATTATTCATTTTTATTTACTTATTATATAGTTTGGAATTCAATATATTTATTACTTATTTATTATTGTTTACTTAATATATAGTTTGGAAATTTAAAACCAATGACATGTGACATAGTGGTATAAGGGTTAATAGGATTGATATGGTACGTAGTATTATCAACAAGGTATAATTTGCTTCGTGGACACTTATTCGGATGGGACAGAGAAGTTAAGCGTGCTGGAGGTGGAGTAATGTGAGGATGGGTGACCGATCGGGAAGTTTGACCAAACATTAAGGATAATTAGTGTAAAAAATATTCTAATTGAGAGATTAGCGAGTCAAACAATTCAAAGATTCAAAAAAAATTGAAAAAAAATTCAAAAAAATTGAACTTTTAAAAAAATATATAAACTATGTCGACGGGGCTACGCCGTCGGCATAGACTACGCCGAGGGCAGTAGCTACGCCGACGGTCAAATAGAGCTACGCCGAGGGGCATCTACGTCAAGGGGTAGACTACGCCGACAGCAATTGAGCCTATGCCGAGGGCTATTGGCCGTCGGCGTATCTTGAAATTCCTGTAGTGGGAGGGCACATTTGAAACGTAGGAATTTCACATAGTTTTTGTATGAGGTTCGAATGTTTCTTTTCTCTTGCCGAAGTTCATCATCCAACTGGATCTGTTCTTTTGGTCAAGTTCGGGTTTCAACTTTAAACTCTCAAATTCGTCCAATCTTGCTTCGAATGGGTTTGCCCCGAGATGGTCTTGAATGGTTTTGAGAATTGAAGGCTGTAAGCAGAACCATACATAAGTTCGAGACTGAAAAAAATAGAAAAAGACATTTTCCTAAATTTACACTCACGAAACCAACAGGGCACATTTGAATTTTTAAACGTAAAAATTTCGCGTGAATTTTGTGCGAACATCGTAGGAAACAATTCAATCTCTAAGAAAACATCCGAGTTCCAAAGGAGTGCATACTAAGACCAAAACTTATCGAGCCTTCTACCGCTGGGTGACCTACAAATGCGCCAACACGCACGCCATCCCCAGGGTCATGCCGACGCCGGACCACCACCCCATCACCGCCCGCACCACGTAGCCATGCGACGGCGCCGGCGCGGCCGCCGGGATCTCCTCGGTAGGTTCCACCTCCACGGGCATCGTCACGGGCGGGCATGGGAGCTTGGCCGGCGCCGGAGCGGGGCTCGGCGCGACCGCCATGGAGCTCATCCTCTTTGGCGGCGGCGGCGGAGGAGCGCGCGGCTTGGTGATGACCCCGGGCGGCACGACGAAGTTGCTGATCTGGAGGACCGATATGTTGTACGGCCTGGCGGTGACGGCCCGCTTGAACGTGGCGCTCACGAGCGCCCCCGGGGCCGCCGATGCGAAGACCACGCCGCCGTTGGGCGCGGGGGTGATGGTGAGGAACCCGGCCTTGTCGCCGGCGCTGGGGCCGAAGGTCTGGTACAGCGTGGTGGCGACGACAGGGCGCGCGCCGGCGCCGCGGGGTAAGGCCGCCAGCTTGGCGGCGTCGTAGTAGTCGAGGACGACGTGGACGGAGAGCAGCTCGAGGAGGGCTGCGCGCGGGAGACGGGAGCTGCGGCGGAGGAGCCAGTCGACATCGGAGTTGGCGGGGACGAGGATGGTCACGCTGTGCCGGCGGTTGACCTCGCGCGCCACGCGGGTCTTGCCGAGCAGATAGTTGAAGAGCTTGAACTCCGGGTACCGGTCCAGGATCTCGGTGATGTTGAAGCCCCCGGCGACGGCGTCCGCCGGGTCAGCGGCGCCGGCATTGGCGTTACCGATTGCCGGGAAGAGGAGGAAGAGTAGCACGACCAAGGAGAGCTTGGGAGGCGCCATGGTGTGTGCACGGACGTAGATGTCGAGCGATATCTGCTCGATCGATCGATCTCTGTGTGTGCGTGGTGACTGTCAGTGTATATATAGAGAGAGGAGAGGTAGGAGGCGGTCCTGGCGGGAGGAGAGTGATAAGTGGATCGTCGAAGAAGAAGAGGGGTTAGCAGTTGGCGGGAGACGAGAGTGACTAGTCTTCACTCTGACCACTTCTCATGGCGCTAGCATGCACGATGCGCACTGCCTTGAATCCAGGGGTGAGATCCACCGTCCGCTACGCATGCAACGGTCGTGATCAACTTGAGATCCTGCCTTCCTGGGCCTTTGTGTGCGCATGCAGTGGTCGTGATCAGCTCTTGCCATGTCAACCTTGTGCATGGGCCCGGGTCTGGGCCAACTGTAAGGAATTGCAAGGTCCAATTGGAAGAATCACAGACTACTGGAACCAGAAGCAGACTACCTTAAAAAAAAACTGAAACCAGAGACAATGGCAATTCAGCTTATGCAATCGTCGCCCACTGTTTTCTCACGTATATATTTCCTACACAGTCAATGGCCGGCATGTATGTATGGGCCTGAATATTCACATGAGTTTTTATCATGCACACACACATGCCACACGATCGATGACTAATCTATCCAGCCTCTCCAACTATTCTTCAAGAGAAGCTAATCATGAACATACCACATACGCATGCAGTCCATGCATATGCTATGCAATAATTCCAAAGTGAAAGAAGCTGATATAGTATAAAATAATTTGTCGAAGCCAAGCCGACATGAATGTATACGTCGCGTCCAAACATGTCCATGTCCTTAAATCCTGACTTTGCGATTTGCTCGGACCCGGAGTTGTTGGTGACCGCTGCGGTATAGGAGGGGATGTGGAATATTGCGTTCCGGAGAATCTTTGACACATAGGAAAAGCGTGGGGTGGGGTGGGGGTGATCTTCGGGCGAGTCTCCCACAATCACTCTCACATTCAGCGGATAATGCATGTTTCGTGATGCCTTGTATCATTGGGGGTCTTCGTTGTTAGTTCTACTTACCGGGTCCAATAAGATGGTCCGCTTTGATATGGACCGCAGCATTGTGAAAAGTGCATCTACACCTGAAGACTAAGATCTTCGTCACACAGTTGCTATGAAATCACCTTCCTTCGAGCGTGGAAGTGACAAAGAGACATGGCTGGGAAGGCATGTACGTGTCCCTATGTGGGTTTCCTGAGTCGGGAACCCACATAATGTCACTTGGCCCTGCTGTCTGGTTTCTTTGGAGCTTTTTCGAAGAGGCTCTAGGTCCTGACTGGGAGGCTATGACCTTGGTGAGTTCCTAGAAACCCGAGCAAATTATAGGGGTAGGAGGAGGCACCTCTTCTGAAATGGATGGTGTTTATCATGATATTGTTATAGAGAGTTTTTCTACGGCATGCATCTGATACTATTCAAATTCTAAGCATTTGCAACAGTGATACCCGTTGTGTAGGTAGCAGAACATAAAGCGACTGGACAACATATTTCATGACTTGCTGGTAGCTGCACGCCATCTCTCTTCCCCGCCCAGCCGCTGAAGTCTACATTATCTTGAATTGTATCACTTTTCTTTCAGTTTGGGTATGTTTATGTTGTCAACCCATCAGACCTCTTTCCTTCCCGACTTGATCTTTATCCTTGTATAAATGTGGTTGCTTTTTTATAAAGCATGGCAAATCATGTTTCGAGAGAGAGGGTATCTGGTTGTCTGCATGCACTGTGCACATATATGTCTCCTCTCAGTCTCAGTCTAAGGTCCAAGCTGGCGGAGGCAACGTGCACATGCACGCATGCATGCATGCTAGCTATCCATTTTGTCTACATTTCTCATGTAAAAAAATCATATTTTGTCTGGTAACATATCGAGAATGGTCTAGGACATGCATTATATTACTATCGCTTGTATTATATCCTCAGGATGGAGCAGGAGAGAGATATAGAAGATAGATAACGTAGTTTATGCGTGGATAAGGTAGAAATCATGGCGCTGATGATTTGATTAAGCTCAGGGGAGCAGTGAGATCGCCGGACGTGGCACGACGTGCTCCACCGGTTAAATTTCCGCATCGGCGGTGCAAACACATGCCGATGCTGCTACGTGAATGGCGACAGCGCTTCATGTCCGGAAACAGGAGGAAATCGATCGGCGAAAGAATATGTCACAGCTGGTTACCGGCCGAAGAGTACGACCGGCTCATCACAGTTTAGCAACCCAGATCTAGCCCCGATCTTGCATTTTATATACAGTACTATCTGTACGCAAGTTTATTTGCACTATATCGCCGAAGTCCTTTGTCGTTGGGCGCATTTTTTTCCCCTGTTGACGAATTCCAAAAGTTGGGCTGCATGCTTTAACAGTGACATTGGCATCCATACTTGTATGTTCTGCAAAATCTATACAAATCCACGCATTAGAAGATGGATGTTTCCAAGAGAACAAAAAAAAAATGAATACTCCATTGGTCGCGAAGTGATTAACGAAGACGCGAGCAATGATCAAAAACATGACATGCAAGAATGTGTACACGCAATACATCGAGTTGAGGAATACTCCATTCGTCCAGGCGCCTCGTGATTTGTGCTCCGCCATTTTGTCATGTTTGACAAGTTTTAGTTTGATATGATATGTATTTGTCTAAATTTCAAATACATATCATATCAAACTAAAACTGGTTAAACATGGCAAAAAGGACGCATGCACGTGGGCAGTGGATGACTGACCGGTAAGAACCATCTCCGTGAGAAAAATCGTGTTAAAGAAGTTGCTACAAGTCACATGGAGTCTAGAAGAAGCATGGCATGAGGATTTTTTTAGAGTCAGCGGCTATCTTTGCAGGACATCGGGGCCACGCCTTGAAAAATCCATCATGAAGATGGTCACCGTAAGACTACATATATCAATGGTTAAAACCTAAGATCTAGAGTTCTAGACTTCACACCCGACAATGACGAACTTACTCGTCTAATTTTTTTTAAGGTGTTGTCTTTGTGACAATGCTCTAGACGGCTTTGAAGATCCGACATCAACAAGCCATTTCCCTTATTCAGAGAATGGACTCAACGACAATGCAAAAGTATGTAGTCCCTGCTTGAAGGCATTTACTCCGAAAGAATGACAACTTGCTATAGGTGGTTTTATCACAACTTGTAATTGATCTACCATTGTTGCAGATTTCATGTACTCGTGTTTTTTCCTAGTAGCATTGCATCTTATTCCATAAAAATATGGATATGTGCATACACATATGTGTGGGCCTGGAAGCATGACGAAAAAAGAAGTAAAGGTTAGGGGCATTGCCCTCAAGGACATGCACAAGACAAGTTTTACTTTCGTAGTGTTGGTAGTGGATTGGTCACCGTAAGAGTACATAATCCGCGCGCAGCTCTTTATGTTTTTTTTATCTGCTAGTTTCATCAAAAATCAATTCAGGCAATGAAAAAAAAACATGAAATGTCTTTGTTTTTGCGACTATGTAAAGACTCTAGTTGCGTGTATCATCTTGATGCGAATGCTTGAGTGGATAAAAGCTTCCTTCATCGGAAAAAACTGTATCCCAATATGTCAATCTGCCTATAAGTATCGTGGTAACTAAGCGAGCAGACCGTGTACAAGATCACAGTAAATTAATCCATATGCGTCAGATCAGTGCTACCGACGAGTGAAACACGCACGCACTCGAGTGAAAAGCAACGGCACCGTGCCGCTGGTTCAGATCACCTCCAAATATACTACTCGTCGTGCCGCTGCTAGCTCCACGGGTTTAGCGTACGTCGAGAGCAAACAAAACAAAAAGAAAAAAGTTGGGGGCTAGGGCAGCATGCGAGGAGGGAACAGCGGCCTCCATTCCGGTCAAGGAGACCGCCCATACCACCCCGTGGGACGCCTCCACGTTGTCGCCCACCATTACACCCCTCCCCGGCCTCTTTGGATTCTCGTTGCAAAGCTAGGCTAGCATATAGCATTAAACAACCCCCTAAATCACTCTCGCTAATTAATCTTCCTCGCCTTGGCCCTTGTGTACGCCCTCTAGTTTTCTTGGACGCATTCACATTTTCTCAAATGTGAACAGTGCACATTTCAAACAAGCAAGCTGAAGGGACTGGCCGGCCAGAGTTTACTCCTGTGTTCTCTATATATACCACGCTTGACTATTCTCTCCAATCTCTCATTCCCCTCCTTGCACCCCTTCTCCTAGCTAGCTAGTCTCGAGGCACGCCATGGACATGGACATGAGCTCGACTACCCACCCTCACCACTGGCTCTCCTTCTCCCTCTCCAACAACTACCACCATGGCCTCCTCGAGGCCTTGTCCAGCTCCTCCTCCGGCCAACACCTCGGTAAAGAACCTTCACGGTCGGAGTATCGATCGTCATGTGCTGATGAGCTAGCTAGACATGTGGATCCTTGCGGCTGACAGTGCATCTTTCTCGTACCTTTGTAGGAGGGGAGGTGCCGGTGGATGAGGCGCCTAAGATGGAGGACTTCCTCGGCGGGGTGGGCGGGACTGGCTCAACAACGGCCTCGGTGGACCACCTCGGGTGCGGCGAACTTGGAAGCATCGCCGCCGGGTTCATGCACCGGTATACGGCGCCTGGGATGCCGGAGAACCCAGGCGCGGTGACCGTCGCTGCTCCAGCAACTGACGTGGTGGAGTCTGATCAGGCGAGAAGGCCCGCCGAGACGTTCGGCCAACGGACGTCCATCTACCGCGGTGTCACCAGGTACTGAGATTTCCTCACTAATCGCATGCACCATCTTCGCCTAAAACCGACCACATCTATCGATGAGTTTCAGAGTAGTATACTAGTTTGTTAGGCTGGTAGTAAATATAATTCTTTTTCAATATGGTTCTTGTCAATCAATGGGTTAATGCTATGTTAATGGATCAATACATCTGCTGCAGGCACCGGTGGACTGGGAGGTATGAGGCTCACCTGTGGGACAACAGCTGCCGCCGGGAAGGCCAAAGCCGCAAAGGCCGCCAAGGTACTTGCATGCACACAGCTTTGTCCAATAATCCTGCAAAAACACACATAAACTAGTTCTGATCACTAACATGTTCTTCTTTTCCCCTACAAATTTCTCAACTTGTTGGTGCATTGGTGATTATTCCATCTTCAGTATACTTAGGTATGTCAACTGCATGCCACATATAGCAAATCTATATACATTGTTATGTGATTCATGATCAGACAAGAAATGCTTAAGGCTAACAGTAGAAATTGGGGGAAATGCAGGAGGTTATGACAAGGAAGAGAAGGCTGCAAGGGCTTACGACATGGCTGCGCTAAAGTACTGGGGCCCGACCACCACGACCAACTTCCCGGTGAGTGATCAACCAACTCTACCAAGACATTGATCGATCGGCATGCATGCAGTTCAGATCATCCAGTATGATGTTGCCTGATCGTTGACATACCTGCTTCTTTGCCATAGGTGTCCAACTACGAGAAGGAGCTGGAGGAGATGAAGCCCATGACGCGGCAGGAGTTCATCGCCTCGCTGCGCAGGTGAGTGAACAGCAATGGCCACATGCTAATACTTGCTTAGGACAGGGCTCACTGACTGCGGCGTTCTTCCCTCTTCTCCACGTACACACCTTGCCATACTTGCACGCACGCACGCACGCATGCAGAGAACCACAGCATGCCCGCATGTGCTCTGCTTTACCTAGATGTTCTCACATGAATGTTGACCTCCTTGTATTTTCCTACCCTTTTGTCAGGAAGAGTAGCGGCTTCTCACGAGGGGCATCCATCTACAGAGGAGTAACAAGGTACTAATTCAGGATCAATTCCTACGAATGAGCTTGCTGAAAAGAAAATGTAATAGTCGTCTGGAGTTTGAGCTATAAAGAAACGACATGCAGATTGTTCTATTTTGGGGGTCAAAATCTCTGCAACAGTTGACATTGTTATATTGAACAGGCATCATCAGCACGGCCGGTGGCAGGCGAGAATCGGCAGGGTGGCCGGAAACAAGGACCTGTACCTGGGAACTTTCAGTGAGTCCTCTCGATTCCACATTTGCATTTGACCTGACACCTCTGGGCTTAGTGCAATACTTAATTAAGTTAGATGCATGAGAACCCAAAGGCACTGACAGACAATGTGGTCCAAACTAATCATCTCTGCACCACAGGTACACAGGAGGAGGCAGCAGAGGCGTATGACATCGCCGCGATCAAGTTCCGTGGGCTCAACGCCGTAACCAACTTCGACATGAGCCGCTACGACGTCGAGAGCATCCTCAGCAGCGACCTGCCGGTCGGTGGTGGCGCGGCTGCCCGCGCCGCCAAGTTCCAATCAGACCCATCACCTATCGCTAGCGTCGCGTCACCTGACATGCTGCCACCTTCAGAGAAGGACTACTGGTCCCTGCTTGCCCTGCACTACCAGCAGCAGCAGCAGCAACAACAACAGCTGCAGCAACAGCAGTACCCTGCCTCTGCATTCGAGACCTACGGCTCCGGCGTGAACGTGGACTTCACAATGGGCATGAGCGGCCACAGCAGCACCAACACCAATGGTGGTACCGTTTGGGGTGCCACCGGTGCAACGGGACACCAGGATGGAGGCAACAGGCAGAGCAACAGCTACTCCAGCAACATTCCTTATGCTTCGATGGTGTCAGGGTCAGCAGCTGGGTACGAGGGCTCCACCGGCAACAATGGAACCTGGGTCACCAGTAACCCTAGCACGGCTCCTCAGTTCTACAACTATCTGTTTGGCATGGAGTAGGTGATCACTGACTACCTAGCTAGCTATAGCTGAAATTGGGTGACAGACCTAGGAGGGACTAACATGGAACTGATCAAAATTTTGGCTGCTGCTGCATGCGTGGGTGCATGGGAATGATGTATGAATGCGATGCATTCTTTTGCTATTCTTTTTTCCTTCCTGACAAAGTCCTGTAGCGGAGAACTCGTGTATCATCGGAATTTCTAATTCAAGTTATTCTTCTAGTTCTTTGGTCAGCTACAGTATGTGTATTTGAAAATTATGCCAGTCTCCATGAAAACATGTCGACCAAGTATGCATCAGGTGAATGACAGTACAAGAAATAATCTTCAGAAACAAACGGTAGAATACATACTTGGAGTAAAATCTTGGGAAAGACGGATGCAAGCAGGAAAGTGCAGTACTGCAGTCTTCCATTAAGAGTTACCTGCACAGAAACAAGCAGGGCAGTGTTCGGGACGCCTTTAAAAAATATAGAAGATAATTTGACGTCGATTTCTAAACAGAATGAATGGAAAGATCAAGACAAACGTTTTTACCAAAAAAATAATGATAAGAAACATGTTTTTCACGCAGTCAACAACAATGATCATCACATATGTGCTACATACTAGTTAGATGGAAAGAAAATAAGCATATTGCCATACCACAAGGATAACTATCTTCTGCACCAGCAGGAACATCTGATCTTATCCTACGCACATGATAGCAATCTTCTGCAACATCAAAGGACATGTCTTGAGTCTTATCCGACTCAGGTGTATATAATGCCAAACTGCCAATGTATGTTAGTGAAGTTTATGAGTTTTATTTTATTCTCAACAGGTTGCACCAGCTGGTGACATGGTGGCAGTAAGAGGGTATGCCACAGCACACACTCCTGTGGAGTACCAAACAACAATCCAACTACAAAGGAACTTCCAGAACAAGAAAATTAAAGGGTCGACTTCCAGAATTTGGTTAAAAATGTAAAGGAGGCACAAGGTTTCACGTGCGCTTTTCCTTTCTGTCGAGAATGCACAATGCACACGAAAATAGTAGTAGCTGATACAGATGCAGGAGATCAAGACTGGCGATCTCATTTCCTCTGTAAACGTACAGTAATCAGTAGTGCATGGAATAAAGCGTAGGGCTTCACATGGGATCAAGGACAATCAATCTACAACTCTAGCTATCCTTCAAGATTCTTACTGGGACACTGCACGCATTTGTAGACTATCTAGCCCATGAGGAGCCTAAAACTACTACTTAATTCACTCCTTTTGATAAGCACGCTGGGGGACGGCTACTGCACGGAGCTGCAAAACAGAGTTTAATTACCCCTTAGTTATCTCCCCCTGATCAGTTGACCAGTCAAAAAATGAGGCAGTGAGAATCAAAATACTGCATGTAAGAACAGTTACCTGATCTTGTTTCCCCTTTGCCCCCATTGGACCAAAACCATCTTCCTAACCTGTATCCATGAACTGGAATCACGTCGCAGCGTGCGGCGTGCATGCATGGCTGTAGGTTCCTTTCCTGCTTTCCTATACATGTCCCCTCTTAGTCTCGCAAATCCTAGCATATCCCTCTTAATTTAGTACTACTACTACTAGATAGAGCTCTTTCAATGGACACAAAGACAACAAGACAATCCATTGACGAGACCGCATGCATGCTTCAAGCAGTGGTTTCCAGTGGTAAAGTGAAGCCTAAGAAAAGGAATTTAATTACTAGCAACTTCACAGTGAGTGAAGTGAACCAAAATGGAGTAGTGTGCATTCCAACTTGCAAGTTATAGTAGTAGCAGTGGTGCGGAATTATTTACAGATTGGCGTAAATCCAAAGGCTGAGTCTAGTTCAGAACAACCAGAACTAGGCACTCGTTACAAGGACACAGTTGGAGTCATATAGTGTGGACCAAGGTGCTGTGTTAGGGTCTTAGGGCAGCTTGTCAGGAAATTTCAAATTATTTGAATTGAACATTCATGTAAAGTAACTATCAGCAGTTGCAAAATATGTGATCTCCATACAGCTGTTTTTTTGTGCTGAAAATTTTAATAAATTATCAAGTGATGTTACACACTCACTCTTTAATCAACCTTTCCTAATGGAAAATAGATGTGGAAACTAGGCATTCTATTGTTCAGAAAAGCTAAGTTTGACCAACTAGCAGCAGGCAGCAAGACAACAAGACAAGCGGCTATTTGCAAAATATACTTTAGGATGTCTTTTTCCCACATAAACAGATTCAAACCCTGCAGATTCTCTCTCATGAACGCTTTTGCTCCATAAATTAAGGCATGCAAACCCTTTTTGCTAAGAAAAGGATGATTGACAAAGCGGGTCATTAGTCAAATACTGCACTGTAGAAAGGTGTTTTATTTGGCTGTACTGTGGGAGGCCTTTCCCTTGGTTTTAGAAAGAGTTTGTTTGGTTGCCACCTTTTGTCTTGTTTCACATTGGAAGTTATGTCGGGCCACGCATGTCATTTGAGCTGCTCTCCAACCATCATACAAGCTGTACCCCAAGAAAGAACTGGAGATCAAAGTTGAGGAGATTGAAAAATAGGGACTACATGCAGTGTTAATACCTTGAAACGCCTAAACAAATTGCTTTATTGGATGGAATGCACATGATGACATGAACATACCAAATGCACTATAAATATGAAAGCCTATTTTAGAGTGGTACATGAATTTATTTTCTAGAATATACACAGTGAAACAGAAATTTATTGTACATAATGAAATGGAACAGAAAAGTTTATAATGACCAATTAGCCACTGCGTGTGAGATAGAGACCAAGGACATTGCATGAAAAAATAATAATATCTTACAGTAGGGACAACTAGAGAAGCCAAAATCAGTGCATTTTCTAAACCATCTGAAACCTTATAATGAGATCCATCGATACGTTTATTTTACCTTTCTGCACTGGAACCAGGAAGTGATTGAAAGATATACAGTTTGTGAATGGGCCCTAATCATGGACCAGCGTGTGCCTCGTGAAGACAAAGCCTTGCATATTATATTAAGCAGATAGCAATCTATGCAGTCAGATTCTGAAGAAGAATCTTTCACAAGGTGTGATGGTGCTTGATCTTGTTAATTAAGTGCACAGTGTGCCATAAGCATACAAAATGAAAATGGTCACTATGAAACCTAAATTAGTAGCTCAAAGATGCTGCAAACTTTGCCGTTGCAACTGCATGTATGACATTAACTGACGGCTACGGTGGGTAGATCTGGAGCCAATAGGAAAAACATGAGAATGTAAAAGGCTATAGGTCATTATTTTGCCTAATTATGAAATGAATCTATGCCAAACTGACAAGGGAACCAAAGCCACTCCTACATGATAATGGTCTCACTATATGCAAAGAACCTAACCTGACTATTAAGTTTTAACGATTATGACAATAAACTGCGAGCAACTAAGGAGAAACAGTCTGTGGCAACGGAGTTTTATTGAGCACCAAGAAGTGCTAAAAAGCACCAAGAAGACCTAAGATGCTCTCCAAAAATTTGAATAGAGTCTAATGTGTAACTGAGGGACATTTTATACTGACGGTTATGCAGTCTATCATATAAATCAAATAATATTGATACCCTGTCAATGTAGTATAAAGACCTGCATTTAGTTCGTGTCACTCTTCATCTCTGACCATAGTTGACTCAACAAGTCAGCAAGAGCATAGTTAGCATAGGAAGTTTATATAACAACTCTATGAGATATAGGTCACTTTCTAGATGAGATGAAAAGTATGCAGTTTGCTCTATGGCAAAACTTTTTGGTAGAGAGTCAAGGTCTCAGGTGCTCAATCATATACATTAATACATATGCAACATACTTCACTTCCTAAACAGATAACCCAATCACTTAACCAAAACTCAGGGTAGCCTTTTCAAGTTTCTAATGGCATATGTGTTTGACATTATGAAGTCTGCTGGAAAAGAACCTTCTGGATCTTAACTTGGGAAATGCTTGTCTACCGACAGCAAAGCCTTTAACTAGTTACCAGAAGACCCGTAAGAAAGATGAAGACATGAAGATGTTCTAACAAGGAAACAAAGCAAAATAGCTTGTAAAGAGAGGTTTTTAGTTTCTTTCATTACTTCTATTCCAAAGAAGGGAACTAACTTTGAAGCTTCAAAACCGTTAGCAACAGCCTGAAACATCAAGTGTGGTAAATATATTACTAGCTGGAGATTTTAGACGAAAATGATTGATAACAGTACAACACAACAGCAATGAGATGACTCACCAAAACTTCTAACTTCTAAGGTCATAGAATGATGGAAATGTTGCATTGTTCCTTCAGTAACTGTAACAAGGTAGAAGAATTAGCAACATAAATATCGCATTGATGTGTTGAAGTAAGAGAATCCCAAGTATCTAAAAATATCACCTCTTCGGCTCTTCCCAAAAACAACAGTTGAAGCCCACCTCTGCACGATTTCTGGAGCCATGGAATGACCTTATTCAAGTTACCAATGAGCATTACTAAGGTAGATGCTTCCAAGTAAATAATCAGATGGGGATTGCATTGTAAACATATTTTTACTCCTATAATGGTGTCAATCGGTGGCTGTGGTCTGTGACCTTCTCACCCCCTTCTGATGCCAGCCGTTAAACCTGTTGCAAACGGCTGAGATGGTGGTCATGTTTGTGACCAAAGTTGGATAAGTTACTAGCAAATGCCACCAATATATAATAGTTTTTTTGGAGTCTAATTTGTCTAACACTATGTTGAATGTAGTTTCCCGCAGCTACGACTGAAAACAACTAACAACATACAGTCCTGTAGCTCTATGGAATACTGCCACCATCTTCAATATCCTAGAACCGTTCTGTAATATGTCTTGTCAGGGACAATCTGCAGCACCTGAGTACATGACGCTTGTCAAAAACACTCGCTATTACGAGTTCTCTACACCGTCCGCAAGAATGCAAGATAGCAGCAATTCATATGTTGGCACAAGTTCTCTCTATCTCTGTCTCAAGAGAAATTGTTCAGCCAATCACAATTTTTTCCAAGATGTTGAAGCAGTGTCTTATATAAAAATGCCACGCTTATCCCCCCGCTTTGCAATTCTGAATACGATAGTATACATGATGCCGGAACTAATGACTTTGCAGCCTTGCAGGCTATAATGTTCGTTTAATGTGACATAGCAGCGTTAACTTAGACAATCTTGCAGCTAGTACTCTAGTTTGACAAGGCACCGTGAAATTTAATTGAGCATGACAAATCTGCAAGTTAAGAGAAACTTTTGGTCTAGTTTGTCCCTGCACTCAACTTGTTTAACCAAATCAAAGTATTACAGTTACACACTAAGGAGTGCAAACAATTTGCACTGAAACATAATTAGTATCGTCATGACATGAGTAATTCCCCAATCAGAAAGCCAAATGGACATTGACGCAAGGTGCCGGATCAGAGCAAACAGAGCAGCCATCGACATCCATCGTCCTAAAAGGAGTTGCGGCCTTTTCATCGACAAGATCGATTCCGACTGGAAATTGAACATCACCTAGACCCTAAACCCCCACCGCTATCCGCAGGAACTAAAATCCCCCGCCCCCACCCCTCCCTCAAGCATCATTTCGGACCGGCATTGGTTCTCCGGGCGGCGATCGAAGCTTTACGGAGAGAGAAACAGCGCATTCCCCCCTCTATTTCTGCTCGGCTCGGCCAGTTTGAACGAAAGCGTACCGTAAACTTGGAGACGCGGGGGGCGGATTTGGGGACGATTTCGCGCGGCGGAGACTCTGTAGATTGCAGGCGGGAGGCGGGACGAGGGCGCGCTCGCTCCGGGCGGACGTCGGCGGGCAGCCAGAGGTCGAAGCCGATGGAGGGAGTGCTCTGCAGTCTGCACCCCACCCCACCCCCTCGCTTTTTTTTTTCTTCAGTGCGTTCACTCTGCAACAATGGGACACTGGGTTCTGGGTGCGATGATGTTTGGACCTCCACGAGAGAGTCGACGACTTCGGTCGAAGCAGCAAGCCCATGCTTCCGACCGGCCCACCAGTAGGAATGCAGAAATGGGACAAATGAGATAAAGTGGGTTCTTATTTTTTACATTTACTAGTTGATGAATACCCATGTGTTGTTATGGATTTTAATCTTTTTCTTGCTGTAATTGGCTTCATTTCATTGCAATCCCATACTCTAATATGTCACTCGCCATTGTGCCCGGTGTATTCTACAACTATAGCAAAACCTATGAGTCGGAGTTACTACGTGAAAATATAAAGCTATATAGAACTAACATTAATCAAAAGATTCTCATATGTGGTTCCTCAACCATGATGGTTTTCTTCAAGTTCTTCCCACCCACTCTAATGCTATTGCACTGCTACATTGTAGCCATGAACTTTTTCAGCTCATACAAATCAATGTTATTTGGAACTGGTGTTTGTATTAATTAATCATCGTTGTCGAGGTTACAATCACGTATAAGTTGCTCCAGCACACAAACTTGTGCAGAGTTATACAACACACCACTAATATTTAACTGCCAGCTCATGGTCGCGCAGGGGACTCTGGTTGCTGTGGTCGGATGATGTCGATGTCTCCGTCCACTTGGCGTCTCTCCACCTCATACTAGCTATAGTTACGGATAGGTCTAAGAACCAACAGTTTGGGCTCATCTGTATATACGGTGATCCGTACCACCGCCACTCTACTACTATCTGGCAGCAAATTGCAAATTTTGTGTTTGTAAATAGCAATTTGCCTATGCTTTGTATCGGAGACATGAATGAGATCCTGTATGCCTCTGATAAAAGCCCTCTAATATTAATCGTAGACGTGTTGATGCTTTTCATGTTGCTATAAAAAAAATTGTGGTTTTTTTGATGTGGGTTTTAGCGGTCCTGCTTACACTTGGACTAATCGTCGTTTCACCTCTAAGCCTTTGTTTCAAAGGCTTGATCGTTATTTAGTAAATCATGATTGATGTGCTGCTTATCCCATTACAAATGTTTATAATATGCCTCTCATGCACTGTTTTAGTGATCATGCTCCTATTCTCCTCTCCACGGATGGTAAAATGATTATACCTCGGAACACCTTTAAATTTGAGAACTAGTGGCTTAGAGAGGATGATTTTCAGTCTTATGCTAAAAATGCCTGGGCACAAAATGCAAACACTCCTTTCATGCAAAGAACTACTCACCTTGGTGCAAAGTTAAAAGTTTGGTGTAGGAAGAAGAAGCCCCTGCAGGAGGAGCTCAAGAATCTGGAGCACCATATTGAACAAATCCAAAAGAAGCCCTTAAATCAACAAGATCATGCCAAAGAAGGGGAACTAATGCAAAGGTATGAACAAACTATCACCAAACTCAATGACTCCTATGTTCAGAGAGCAAAAAAGAATTGAGTTAAAGATGGAGACCGTAATACTGCTTACTTTCATAGATCAATTGCTAAAAGAAGAAGAAGAAACACTATTGTATCCATTAAGGATGAACAAAATGTCATGCACTTCATGCCTGACCAGATTGCGAAAGTTTTTGCTTCCTATTTCAGATCTATTTTCCAATCTCACATACCAAGTAATGTCTCTTCTTCTTACAATCCTCTTTCCTATGACACTACTCAGCCTGTCTCGGAGGACTTCACCTACTCTACCCCGGACAAAAATGAGATTTGGCAAGTTTCGAATGACATGAAAAGAAACTCTTCTCCGGGCCCAGATGGCTTTAACGTAGAATTCTATCTCTCAAAGAGGACCCTTGAAATCCAACAAAGGAAGCTTGATCTTGCGGAGGTGAAAGAAAGGGCAAGGGCTAAGGAGCTAGAGCTCAAAGCAAAGGAGTACGAGGCCACCTTGCTTGCCGAGGAGAGCAAGATCATGATGGCCGACTTGAGTGCTTTAGACCCGGCAAGAAGGGCATGGTTTGAGAGCAAGCAAGCCATGATTCGTGCACATGATGCATGAATTTGTATGCGTTGTTGTTACTTTTGGTGGCCATGAACTGACCTAACCGGCCTGCATGGACCTGATTGTTGTGCTAGTTTAATTTCAGTCCTTGGTCGTCTTTTTTCACTAATCTGTGTCCGAAATGGTGGCCAACAGGCGCCTGTAACGGGGCCAAATCTCGCCCTTCTGGCAAAATAGGTTGCCCCGCTGTTGGCACGCAAAACTGCCGCGCAACACCGAGATAACTGTCGTGCTTTCGTGACGACGAACGGGTGTTTTCCGAGTAAAGCAACAAAGAATCCCCTCACTTTCGTGGAGGAGAGACGACCGCCTTTCAGCGCAAAGCGGCAAAGATGATCCAAACCATAGGGCTGCTATGGCTCGGCAGAGACGAACGATAAAAAAGAAAGATAAAAGAAACAAAGGTAAAAAAGTAGATGCGTATATTGATAGATCGATTGTCCTTTTTTTCCAATCGGCCGTACGCCCACAATATATAGGCAGCCTGGTCTATGGCTACCCGGAATTGTTTTCTTGGCATGCAAGCCAAATACACCTTAATCTCTAATTAATTCGGCCATGTACCGACTATAGTACGGATCACCTTAAGTCTAGTACTAGTACGTACATAGAACTCTGGTGCCCTACGTGTGTCTTCGGCCTGGCATACGATCAAAGCCTGTTAGGAGTTTGCACTTAGCTCAACGTCTGAATTCGTCCAAGAATTATCCTCGCAGCATGCTAGTTCAGGAAATACTTCAGATATCTGTCCTGGTTAAAGCATGTTACTCCTGATCATCTTGCCGCTACGACATCTGCACCACACCATATCCAATGCAATAATGAAGGTCTGTATCTTAAATCTGCCCAGGACTTGTCCTCGGTGGTGCAAGCAAACCTTCAGATTATTGCCCCTGGTAAATGACTTCTTTCGTGTGATCTCCCGATGGTACATCTGTATTGAACTACATTTTAAACTGAATAACAAGACCAAATATATATGTCACCAAATAATCTAACCACACTCTTTTAAATTAATTTGGCTGATCATACTAACCAGCTAGCCAAATTACACCATTAACACATGCCCCCCTGTTTTTGGTATAATTTTGAATTGACCAAAAACACATCTGCAAAATCTTAGGACGATGCCACTAACTTCACCGGCCATATAATTTCTTAGGACGATGTTCAAAGAACACATCGGCTAAATCTTCTTAGAGTGATATTTTGAATATATACCAGCCAAATTTTCCTTAGGGCGATACTTGAAACATCATATCGGCCATAGTATCTTCAAACCCCCCCTCATGATAGGATAGTATTCCTTTTAATATTTTTCATTTAGAGCTTTGCACAACTTCTCTCCTGCAAATCCTGTACAAAATATGAGTTTTTTCATGGACAATCTGTACAACTCTATATGGACCTTCCCAACTCGGCGATCATTTGCCGATTTTTCTATCTCCTGTTTTAGTTGGATCTTTTTAATATTTAACTAGCAAAACTCTCAATCAGTTTGATTTAAATTATTTGCTAATTCGATTGTCTGTGAACGATGTACCGAATCATAACTGCCACGTACTACTTTGCTGAACTGAATCAAACTAGCTGCACTTTGCACCAAACTAGCATCCGCCGGAATGCACTTATTTCAACAGCACCTACCATCGGTTTTTGTAAAACAAGAAGTCCACTATGCTAAAGTGGTAACCGGATGCCTGCTGTGTTGAAGAACTAGCTACGAAATTTCCTTCCCTAGATATATGATTTGATGGTGAAACTATCTAAAGAATTAATTATTTCCAAACATCGGTCTAAACAGCTATTTAGTGACCTATCAAACACTGGAATTCGCCTTTTAATTGTTACACTACCAGAAGCGAATCCCTAGAAAACACATGTATCTTAACACACATGTCTACTAAATTTTGTAAGCCAAACCGTAAAGCTTCATACTCAGCTTCAGCTTGGCTATTTGTACAAAGATATTTCAAATAGACCGATGTTTCATAAACAATATTATTAGGTTAGGTGAAATTAAAATATTACTGACACTTTATCTATCTCTACAAACCGATCCATCAAAATAAAGCTTACCACTAAGAATCGGTTGTTGTAATATAAATTTAAATTGTCGGCTAACAAGTTTTCACACATATACTAGAAAGTAGTTAAAGCCGAAATTTAGTACATGTATAATATAAAGACAAAATTAATTTTGCAATAAACACGTACCGAGTCTCGTTGTCGAGCAAACGACGACTTAAGTACGCAATGGCGTACTCCTTCCCGTCGTCTTCTTTCATGCATATCACTATTTCCGGAACGATACTCCTCGGTGAATCCTCGCCGCCATTTAAAACAATCATCGGTCAAACATTGTATCTCACCTTGTTACTAATCAACCGATGTCTCTATCAACGTGATGCAGGCTGGATTATCCGCCTAGATCAACTCTCATATCAGTAGGTGCATCTCTACTATTTTTAGAATTTCGAGGAGCAACTGTGTTGTCCGTATTTCTATTTTTCTCTTTCACGATACACTTTTCTTTCCATGCCATCTTCAGAGGAACCATCAGTTTGTCTTCATTAAACCACTCATCTTTATTTTTCTTAGCTATCTCTTCTTTTATTTCCAATACTCGCAACCGCTGCACTCGCCGTTTCTGAGTAGGCGTGATTCCCGTCGGACACCACCGAGGTCTTGGTTTAGTTCCTAGTGCTACTGACTTAATTTTGTTGCCCGTCGAGTTTCTCGGCCTGTACTGAGTTCCTGCTGTTCGTGGGGCAAACATTTTTTCCTTGGCCGAAAACACTCTCTGCTCATCAGATACGCTTCTAGGTTTAACTCTCTGGCTGTTGCCTCTATTGCTTAAGTTCCAACATTCTGTAGATGTGCTAGTACTAAATTTTAAACGGACTGGTTGTGAACGCATGGGCATTCCTGTGGTAATGTCTCTCATGGCTGAATCGGTTTGCATGTTAACCGATTCATTTTTCTGACTTGTACTAGGAGACACTATTGGTGCTTTATCACTACCATTCTGCAAGCTAAGCTCCAAACCGGTCCGTTTCTGAACCAGATTAGACTTACGTTGCTTTTGCGGCTGTACACCATTGCCGCCGTGAGCTGTTTTTTTATGAGAAACAACACCTTTAGCTAACCGGCCTTCTCCAATTTTCAGATTACGAGCAGTATTTAAATCCCCCAAACTTTCTACAGACTTGGGTTCAGCACGCTTCATCCACACATTCTTGTGATCACCGATACCGTTCTTCCCATTTTCATAGTATATCGGCGACCGGCTTCCTCGAACAACAGTTGCATCACACAACCTAAACTCATGATTAAAACAAGGCCTTTTCTGATGTATATATGGTCTGAACATAGGCCTCAACGGGATCCATCCTGGTTGAAAATACCCTTCTGGCCCCATAGGATATGGCGCACATCCATTGAAGCCCCGCCAAGGAAATTGAAGATACATAGGAGGTGGACAACCCCAATATGTTGGCTGCATCGGAAAATAGCAATGCTGATCATATGAGTTTTCTCGCCAATGATTGTGCCCCCCGGGTCGAGAAGGAAACCTATGACGCTTAGTACCTCCAAGCTGGCTGAACACTTTGTTGGCCTTGCGCGAAGTGTATTTGTCCAACAGTTGTTTAACGGTCAGCTTTGGTCTTGGAGCTGATTTTCTCTTTCTTTCATCAACTTTTTGCACTCCTATTTCTGGACTTTTCAGTTTGATCATCCTCGGTGCAGCATTATCGTCAATGGCAACATTTTTCTCTTTGGTAGATTCGGCCTGATCTGACCGAATAAGTATTTTCTTGTTCTCAAAGCCAATCGCATCAATAGGAAAAGGATTAATATTGACTTTCGTCGTAGGACTTTCTGTAAATATCAATCGTCCTTCATCACTGGCCGATTGCACCTCTTTGAAGACGTTGGGAGAGTTTGATAGTTGCATGACTTGAACAATATCTTGCCCTGCATCTTGCTGATTTTCCAACGTCTTGTCTTCCTTCTTTTCTTGATCATGTGCCTCTTCACTTTGATGCTCTTCTTCAACCGAAGATGGTTCGGCTATATTTTCTTCTTGTTGATCCTCGTCAATTTCTTTGGCACGGAATTCATAGGGCAATATGAAAGCTCCCTCACATCTAGAAAAATCAAGCACCGTTGTTTCTTGCTCAACGAAGCTGGTATCTACCGGGTTGACAAATTCAATGTGTGTGTCCGACTTAGCTTTACTCAAATTTAATTCAGCTTGAACTAAGTCGGTCGTGGAAGACGTGTCAACCATCTTTTGTTGTTTTGACTCAGCACATGTATTGTCCAACCCAGCCTTAGATGAGTTAGCCATACTGACCAAGTCAACCTTTTCCTATTGGTTGGCTATCGTAGCTCTGACTTCAACAAGCTTTTTTGCAAGATCTTCACAAGATTTCCTATATAAATCAGCCCACTCCTCTGATGATCTCCCCTCAAATCTTTCAGTATTTTTTGGCAATGACAATTGGGTGTTACCAAAATTCTGCAGTTGTTTAGGGGGTGTATCACATGCTACAGTACCAGATGAAGCCACATGAGCTCCTATTGAATTCTCACTTATTCGGCTACAAGCAGTGTGGAGGTGTGTAGCCGAATTATGGATATCTGAAGTTGCATATGGTGCTGAAAAATTAGTAACATAAGGTGTAACATATGATGGTTCAGAATAATTGGCCAAAAAGCTACTAGTACCATAGCAAGTCGCGCTGTCCATCGGCATGTGCGAAGGTGAAGCAAAAAATTGCAAATTATTTGCCGATGAATAAAAGGGTGAAACATTATTTTGTATGTTATTAAAATTTGCAACATTAGGTGTTTCATATTGGTTAACTAAATTCATCATGTTGTTCATGGGCATATGAACTTCTGGGGCTGCCGATGCATGAGAATTTGAATATACGTGCTGCAAGTTGTTAAAATTATAACAAGTTGAAGGATACAGATTATTTTGTATCGGCGTTTGCACATAGCAAGAATTAGGGCTAGCCGATACAGTACTCATATCAAAGAATCTAGCAACATCAGCATAAGAATTATTTGAATCTACAAAAGAAGATTGAGAATGCATATTACCGTTGTAGACTGCAGCCTGTCGATGACGCTCTCTACGTAGCAGGAACGGGCCGGAGACCGCTCGATGCTTCGTCCCCAGCGGAGTCGCCAATTGTGTTGGCACGCAAAACTGCCGCGCAACACCGAGATAACTGTCGTGCTTTCGTGACGACGAACGGGTGCTTTCCGAGCAAAGCAACAAAGGATCCCCTCACTTTCGTGGAGGAGAGACGACCGCCTTTCAGCGCAAAGCGGCAAAGATGATCCAAACCATAGGGCTGCTATGGCTCGGCAGAGACGAACGATAAAAAAGAAAGATAAAAGAAACAAAGGTAAAAAAGTAGATGCGTATATTGATAGATCGATTGTCCTTTTTTTCCAATCGGCCGTACGCCCACAATATATAGGCAGCCTGGTCTATGGCTATCACAAAGTCATACCCGGAATTGTTTTCTTGGCATGCAAGCCAAATACACCTTAATCTCTAATTAATTCGGCCATGTACCGACCATAGTACGGATCACCTTAAGTCTAGTACTAGTACGTACATAGAACTCTGGTGCCCTACGTGTGTCTTCGGCCTGGCATACGATCAAAGCCTGTTAGGAGTTTGCACTTGCGCTTTAGCTCAACGTCTGAATTCATCCAAGAATTATCCTCGCAGCATGCTAGTTCAGGAAATACTTCAGATATCTGTCCTGGTTAAAGCATGTTACTCCTGATCATCTTGCCGCTACGACATCTGCACCACACCATATCCAATGCAATAATGAAGGTCTGTATCTTAAATCTGCCCAGGACTTGTCCTCGGTGGTGCAAGCAAACCTTCAGATTATTGCCCCTGGTAAATGACTTCTTTCGTGTGATCTCCCGATGGTGCATCTGTATTGAACTACATTTTAAACTGAATAACAAGACCAAATATATATGTCACCAAATAATCTAACCACACTCTTTTAAATTAATTTGGCTGATCATACTAACCAGCTAGCCAAATTACACCATTAACACCCGCTGGGCGCACCCCCTACCCAAACGGACAGGCCCTGTCCGGGCGGGATTTGTTATCCACAGCCCGACGCAAACAGACCGATTCGGACCACTCCGGACATCGAAATGGGTCGGCCCGCTGGAGATGCCCTGATATCCTCTGCTTCATGGCTTCCCCCGATTTCCCCTTTTTTCTAGAGTCGAGAGGAACCGGGTGACTCGAAGGCAGCCTACCGAGGAGAATTCGTGCGTGCTGGCAGGCTGGGCCTCAGATGCACAAGTGATAATTTTATTTTCGCAAAATAGTTGGGCGGGCCACTGCCCGATTTTGCCCCAACGAAGCTCCGCCCTTGTTTATATATGTCTTGTTAAACCTGAGTCAATATGATGAACACCCAACTTATTCTATTCCTTGAAAACTTAAGTAACATGAACCAACAACATATGCTAAAATTTTGCTGAAAGAACTGCACAGAGCAGCACAGTATTAATGAAAAAATCGAATGCTTTGATACTTCCAGAGACCAAGAAAATTAAACATGACATGACTGCCAGTCACCACCCTCCTCCCTCTTGTACTTCACTCACGCATCAGGTGCATGCCCATAAAAATAAACATCACATTATAGCTCGAAGTAAGTCGCTGCAGTAAGTTAAAAATCCGAATGTTAACTTAAGCAGATCAACGTGTTGACCTGGGAATGGCTCAGTGATCTTGTCAAAGTTGGTGCAGTATTGGGGAGCAATTTTCTACAGCAAGAGCTAGCGGGATCACGGCATGATGGCATTCACGTCCTGCCCAAAGGCAAAGACGTATTCCTTGCCGTGCAGGTTGGCAAGTATGACCTTGCTGATTTTGAGTTCCTGTTCGATGGGCTCGTCCTTCCCTTTGATTCCTTCTTCTGTCAAGCATCCCCCTCCTCTCTTCTTGCTTGAATTCCCCCGCTCACCACCCAGGTTGGAGACCGTTGGCCCCACCGCGTGTCGCCCCTGCATGGGGAACCATCTGCCTTCCTCCGCACACTGCCAGAGCTCGGGCGCCGGCGGCCTGGATCCAAGTAGATAGAAGAAAAAATTGGGATCAAGAACACGATCAAATTAGGCAGTATCAACAATTTTAGAACAAGGATCTCCAGTTCTTACTGTTGTACAAATCCCTGATACGTCCATTTTGCATCACTATTTTGTATCATAATTTACTGTTATTCATTGACATATTTCACATTTAGAGATGATACTTATGTTGTTTTCGCTGTTTTTACATGTTTGATGATCATTGGAGGATTTGCTGTCGGAGTCAGGATTCTACTGGAAAAGGGACCGTCAAGGCACCATGTTTCAGAAGATCAGGAAATTCCAGAAAAATACCAGAAAATTATATTTCGCCAGAAGACTGAAGAAGCCAGAAGGAGGAGGCGAGAGGAGCCACAGGATGAGCTCACCCACAGGGGGGGCGGGCCCACCCCTGGCCGCGCCGGCCTATGGTGAGGCTACCCTGGCCCACTACTGCCATCGCCCCTTCACGTATATCATCGTCCCCGAAAACCTAAGTTAGAAGGGGGGCTCAGAAATAGACACAACCGCCTCTGCGGGGCGGAAAACACCAAGAGAGAAAAGCTCTCCGGCAGGCAGAAATCTGCCGGGGAAATTCCTTCCCGAAGAGGGGAGATCGTCACCATCGTCATCATCATTGCACTGGACTTCATCGGGATCATCATCACCATCATCCTCATCACCAGCACCTTCATCTCCACCATCACCATGCCATCCCGCTGTAACATCTTGGGTTGAATCTTGTCAAATTCTTAGGGGAAACTTTCCCGATGTTGATTACTCTTGTGGTTAATGCTATTGAGTGGAACTGTTGAATTAAGGTTTATATTCAGATTGTTATTTACCATTATTTCACCTCTGATCATGATCCATATGATGTCTTGTGAGTAGTTCATTTAGTTCTTGAGGACATGGGAGAAGTCAAGATGTTAGTAGTGGAATTATGTTGAGTAATATTTAATGGTTTAATATTTATTTGTTGTGGTGCTATTTCACTAGTGGTGTCATGTGAACGTCGACTACATGATACTTCACCATTTATGGGCCTAGTGGAATGCATTGTGTATTTGGCTACTAATTGTGGGGTTGTGATGCGGCACGGTGTTGATGTAATTTCACCGTCCAGTTGGGAACCCCAAGAGAAAGGTATGATGAGCACAGCAGGAAGTTTTCCCTCAGTAAGAAACCAAGGTTTATCGAATCCAGGAAAAAGCCAAACGTCTGAAGGTGATGCCCGCTAGCTTCACGACAGCTCCGGACAATTTATAAGGCGCCTCGTCCAGGATTTGCTTTGCGAGCGGCAACGTGGAACCTGCACACAACACAACCAAATACTTTGCTCTCAACTTATGATGAGGTTGTCAATCTCACCGGTTTGTTGTAAACAAAGGTATGAGCGTATCGAGTGGAAAGCAATAGTAGTATGCAAGAAAGTAAATAGTGTGAGTAAAGTAAACAGGTGATAGCAATATAAAGGAATTTGGACCGGGGTCCATAGTTCACTAGTGGTGTCTCTCCATAAGATAAATAACACATGCTGGGTAAACAAATTACAGTTGGGAAATTGATAGAATTAAGATAACGTGCATATGTCGCGAGGATCACTATGAGATTTACTCTGGGCATTACAAAAAAATACATAGACCGCCATCCAACTGCATCTATGACTAATAATCCACCCACGGGGATATCGTCCGAACACCCCATGAGTATTAAGTTGCGAACAACAGATAACTGCATTAAGCAAAGTGTGTAATGTAAACAAAGCATATGCGCCTGGACATAAGAATGTTGTTTTCTCCCTAGTGGCAACATCACATCTACAACCTTAGAGGTTTCTGTCACTCCCCCAGATTAAATAGAGGCATGAACCCAACTATCGAGCATAAATGCCCCCTCCTGGAGTCACTAGTATCTACTTGGCCAAGATAGCTACTAACAATGGAGAGCATGCAAGATCATAAACAACATAGAGATAACATAAGATATATGATTCAGCACATCAACTCAACATAACACCAATATTCATCGGATCCCAACAAACACAACATGTAGAATTACATAACGGTGATTGATATGTCTCAAACGTATCTATAATTTTTGATGCTCCATGCTTGTTTTTACACCATTTACCCGATGTTTCGTTACACTTCGTGGCACTTTTATGCATTTTCTGGAACTAACCTATTAACAAGTCGCCACAGTGCCAGTTCCCTGTTTTCTGCTGTTTTTGTGTTTCAGAAAAGCTACACAGGAAATATTCTCAGAATTGGACGAAACAAGTTCCAGAAGTCTTATTTTTCCCGGAAGCTTCCCGAAGACCGAAAGAGAGCCGGAGGGGGGCCAGAGGCCGCCCTCACACATAGGTGGCGCGGCCCAGACCCTGGTCACGCCACCCTGGTGTGAGGAGCCCCTGGCTGCCCCCTGATGACGCCCCTTCGCCTATAAGAAGCCTCGGGTCGGAAAACCCTAGAGGAGTCAACGTTTTTCCCAGAACAGTTCCGCAGCTCCGCCACCGTCGAAGACAAATTTCGGGGGACAGAAGTCTCTGTTCCGACACCCTGCCAGGACGGGGAAGTGCCCCCGGAGCCATCTCCATCGGTCTCCATCGCCGTCTCCGCCGTCTCCATCGATCTCACCGCCATCTCCATCAACCTTGCTGTCTCCTATGATGAGGAGGGAGTAGTTCATCCCCGGGGCTAAGGGCTCTACCAGTAGCTATGTGGTTCACCTCTCTCTCCCATGATGTGATCTTTATGTGATCGTGAGCTTTGTATCATGTTGAACAAGTAGATGTTATTATTCAGATATTATGTGTACTCTAGTGATGTTATTAAAGTAATCTATTCCTCCTGCCATGGTGTAACGGTGACAGTGCGTGCATCATGGTGGTACTTGGTCTAGGCTACGATTGTTATCTCTTATGGATTATGAGAATAATTATCGCTATGATAGTATTGAAGTGATCTTTTCCTCCTTCCATGGTGTAATGTTGACAGTGTGTGCACCGTGTTAGTACTTGGTCTAAGTTGCAATAATATCTATCTTGAGTTGTGCTTTGATTTGGATATCTCTATGAGTGGTGTTTGTCAAGTACTTGATGAACTTTAAGGAGTGCTTCGTAGCCCTACGCAATGATTAGTATTATTCAATAGGAGAGTAATTCAGAGTACCATAGTGAAGAGAAGTTGTTTATTTGTTCAATTATGTTATATTTGTTGGGAGTGTGTCCACTAGTGAAAGTATGATCCCTAGGCCTTGTTTCCAAGCTTTGCACACCGTTTACTTGCTGTTTTGTTACTTGTTTGCTTGCTGCCATTTTTATTCCAGATTGTATTTACCACTTGTATTTCACTATCTCTTCACCGAACTAGTGCACCTATACATCTGACAAGTGTATTGGGTGTGTTGGGGACACAAGAGACTTTCTGTATCATAATTGCAGGGTTGTTTGAGAGGGATAGCTTTGACCTCTTCCTCCCTGAGTTCGATAAACCTTGGGTGATCCACTTAAGGGAAACTTGCTGCTGTTCTACAAACCTCTGCACTTGGAGGCCCAACACTGTCTACAAGAACAGAAGCGTGTGTAGACATCAAGCTCTTTTCTGGCGCCGTTGCCGGGGAGGTAAGGTAAAAGGTACTCACATTCTTTGGCTACTAAGTCTTTTAGTTGCTGGTGACTGCTCGAAGTTATTTCCTTTAGATTCTGCAATTACATCTTTTTGTTTCTTGTTTTTATTTTCACTAGTTAGTCTTAATGGAAAATAAAGAGTTCTTTAGTCTTTTTCCTGAGTTTAGATATGAAGTGTTCGAAGAGAAAATTGAAAAACCTTTAGAGCTTAATTTGCATGCTAATAGTGATGTTAGTATGAATGCTTTGAACACCGTTATTGCTAATGCTATAGAAAAGTCTAAGCTTGGGGAAGCTGGTTTTGTTAAGCATGATATTTTTAGTTCCCCGGCTTTAGTGGAGAAAGTTTGCTCTGATGATATTTTATCTCCCATATGTGATGTTCCTTCTTATGATGATATGTTTGAAGAATATGCTTTGCGAAATAGTTGTTCTTTAGCTTGTGATGATACTAAACCTCTAGTTTATGATGGCTATGATGATGAGTATAATATTTTCAGTTCACCTACTATTGAGGATAAAATTAGTTATGATTACAATATGCCTCCTATTTTTGATGATTATGGTGATGAGAATAATTATTCTGTTGAATCTGCTCCTACTACTATTGTTCCTGTGGTGAGTATTAATTCTTTTATGCATGTGGCTCATGATAGGGATGTTTTATATGATAGTTATATTGTTAGTTCTATTCATGATGCTACTGAAAGTTATTATGAGAGAGGGAAACATGGTTTGATGGATCTCAACAATATTAAGTTTCCCCTCTTTATGTTGCAAATCTTGAAGTGGCACTTGTTTTATCTATCCATGCTTGCTACTATGTGCCTCGTTGATTTATTTTCTTACAAGATTCCTATGCATAGGAAGTGGTTCGGATATAAATGTCTTTCACATTTGCTTTTTGATGCTCTCTATTGCTTTCAGTTCCTATATGGTGCCTTTGCCTCAAGCTCTTATATGGCGTCCACATGAGCATCTTTGCAAATTACTGCGCCTAGCTCAAAGGCGTTAAAGAAAAGCACTCTTGGGAGATAACCCAATGTTTATTTTCAGTACTTTTTCTTTTATTTGAGTCTTGGAAGTTATTACTACTGTAATAACCGCTCCTTATCCTTTTTATTTCATTGTTGTGCCAAGAGAAGCCTCTAATATGAGTGAGGTAAGATTTGGGGATGTTGCTGTCCTGAAACAGTTTTCGGTGCTGCACCGTAAAAATTCGTGAAAATTCTCTGTAAATCTTTTGGACCTGCGATTTCTTGTGCATATGCCCCAGGTTATATCCAAACTTTCATTAGTTGAACACTTTTTGATTTGAGCAACATAAAACACCTCAAAAATTCGACCTTTGTCAGCTGTTCAGTTTTGACAGATTTCTACCAATATTTGTGTTTGCCACTTTATCGCTTTCTTTTGAGTTCTTTTTATCACGGAACTTTTGGAGAAGTTTCTACAGTAGTTTGTGCTATATATGTGGTAGTTTTGGGTTGAAACCTGAAGCAAAAAGAGGTTGATTATATGTTATGCTGCACTAATGTTGCTAATAGATTTATGTTTAGTTTTGTATGAAGGAAGTTTTCAAGTGTAGGGATCGGAGAGTGATGAGATGAGTTGAAGAATGGACAAAAGCTTAAGCTTGGGGATGCCCATGCATCACCCCAAGAAATATCCAAGAAGTACGAGGCACCTCTTCTTCATCGGCAAAAATTAGGTCACCTTTCAAGACACTATATTTTTATTGCTTCATGCACTATGTGTTTTTCTTGGAGCGTCAGTTGTTTTAGTTTTCATTATTAGTTTAGTTTTGTTTGCTGCAATAAATGGTTATATAACATCATGTTTTTTTTGGAGGAGATGAACTCACTTTTCATTTGCCAAGAACGCTCTAGTTTTCATTCTTATCAAAAACCGGGTGTTCTTCTTTTTCTGCTACTGCTTTTGGTTTTCGTTTTCGCCTTGATTTGCGTTCAGATCTTCTTATATTTATTTATCAAGGTGTATTTTTGCCTCTGGACCATGTTGGTTTTCCTCAAAAGAGTTGGATTAAAAAAATTCAAATGGTGTTGGAAAAGAGAAAAAGCTTTGTGCAAAATAGTGGTACAAGAAGGAGCTTGTGTAGACTGCGGCTTAGGCTTTTTCATGTCATGCTTGAAGTCTTTTTGATAGTATGCTTAGTGGTTTTGATGTAGCATGACTTGTCTCAAATAACTGAGATTGCTTAATGAGCCTTTGAAAAAATCATGCATTGTTTTTATTGTATGGAAGCATTATTTTGGTTTTCTCCTTGATGCTTTATTTGGGTTGACTTGGCGCATGCTCACACATGTTAGACTCTTACAAAGTCGCCAATAGCCTTCATGATCATTTAGTTTTTGACTTTTGATGCCATCTTATGCTTCTTTTAATGTCGCTTTGTTGCTTTGCATGATTATGGCCATTATTGCTCTCTTAGTTGGTCGCTCCCAGTCTTTTGCTAGCCCTCACCTTGTACTGAGTATGAGCTCTACTCGTGCATCCAACTCCTAAAAGCCAAAGTTTTCCAAAGTGTCCACCATACATACCTACTAGCAATTTGCTATTCCAAGTAAATTTGACATGCTTTTATTTTCTCTTCAAATTAAACTCTTACCAGTGTTATGCGAAATTCGGTCAGTAAAGCTCTCACGAACCGGAAGGCACACTTTACTTTTTCCTGTTCTTAAAAATTTGACATTGTGATCTTTTATGTTGAGTTGTTATGCTTGCAAGTTGTAAGTTGGATTCTAGCCCAGCCATGCTGTCATGGGGCAAGCTTTCAACATTGCACTTCTTATTTGAGTTGATATCGTGATCTTTTGTTTATGGATGCCCGCGGTGTGAAATGAATTGGGAATCTTGTGGGGATCATGGAGTTTGTATATGTGTTAGGGAAACGCCGGGCCGCTAATCTAAGTCATGCATAATTCATGGTGGAAATTTGCAGCATACCCATGGTGAACATTCGACGACGCATCTCACAATAAAAAGCTAAACAAAAGGCAAATAAAAGAGATGTCGAGGTGTTCATTATCTGCTTGTCCTGTCATTTTGGTCTGGGCTTGTTCCATGTCATCGGGCACAGAGGTACCCCATTGGCGGTTCTCAATGATATGCATATACTTACAATGACAAGAGCCTTGCTTGGGACTCTAAGTAAAGTAGCATGAGGTTTGGGTACTCGTATTCACGGGGCACGAGGTTTTCAACTTATGATTTGTCAAGCATATGCATCATAATTGTTCTCGCATTAACTTTAACCATTCAAGATGCTTATGATGGGGGCAATGAGAGCTCAAAGCCGGTAAGTACCATAATTTTTTAAGGTTATAAAACTTGCAATCACTGCTTCCCTCTGCGAAGGGCCTTTCTTCTACTTTTATGTTGAGTCACCACCTTCTTTCTTTATGCACCATTAAGAGAGCATAGTTGTCATTCTTAGTGTGATATGCATTGTCCCAAAGTTCATTGATTGATTCATATTGTTGGTTTCACTTGTTCTCAAATTATTTATATCTAGTCGCCCTCTTAAACTTGACGGTGTCCTATGCATTTATGTTTTGCTACTCCATGAGGGACAAGCTGAAAACCATTTGCTATGTTTTCCATATGATTTGAACACACACTTGACTTTCATTGTTTCATTATTCATGATCTTTCGTTTGTGTTCTTTTTCATGTTATAACATGGTTGCTAAGTTTCTATTGTCAAGATTATATCTTTCATGCCCATGTTTTAAGTTCTTTTGATCCCAGCTCACAAATGCTTACATATATGATCAAGATTGTGTAGGTGCATGTCACCTCAAAAATTATTTCTTTTGTTATCACTTACCTACTCGAGGATGAGCAGGAGTTAAGCTTGGGGATGCTGATACGTCTCAAACGTATCTATAATTTTTGATGCTCCATGCTTGTTTTTACACCATTTACCCGATGTTTTGTTACACTTCGTGGCACTTTTATGCATTTTCCGGAAATAACCTATTAACAAGTCGCCACAGTGCCAGTTCCATGTTTTCTGCTGTTTTTGTGTTTCAGAAAAGCTACATAGGAAATATTCTCGGAATTGGACGAAACAAGTTCCAGAAGTCTTATTTTCCCCGGAAGCTTCCCGAAGACCGAAAGAGAGCCGGAGGGGGGCCAGAGGCCGCCCTCACACATAGGTGGCGCGCCCCAGGCCCTGGCCGCGCCACCCTGGTGTGAGTAGCCCCTGGCTGCCCCCTGACGACGCCCCTTCGCCTATAAGAAGCCTCGGGACGGAAAACCCTAGAGGAGTCGACGTTTTTCCCAGAACAGTTCCGCAGCTCCACCGCCGTCGAAGACAAATTTTGGGGGACAGAAGTCTCTGTTCCGGCACCCTGCCGAGATGGGGAAGTGCCCCCGAAGCCATCTCCATCGGTCTCCATTGCCGTCTCCGCCGTCTCCATCGACCTCACCGCCATCTCCATCAACCTTGTTGTCTCCTATGATGAGGAGGGAGTAGTTCATCCCCGGGGCTAAGGGCTCTACCGGTAGCTATGTGGTTCACCTCTCTCTCCCATGATGTGATCTTTATGTGATCGTGAGCTTTGTATCATGTTGAACAAGTAGATGTTATTATTCAGATATTATGTGTACTCTAGTGATGTTATTAAAGTAATCTATTCCTCCTGCCATGGTGTAACGGTGACAGTGCGTGCATCATGGTGGTACTTGGTCTAGGCTACGATTGTGATCTCTTATGGATTATGAGAATAATTATCGCTATGATAGTATTGAAGTGATCTTTTCCTCCTTTCATGGTGTAATGTTGACAGTGTGTGCACCGTGTTAGTACTTGGTCTAAGTTGCAATAATATCTATCTTGAGTTGTGCTTTGATTTGGATATCTCTATGAGTGGTGTTTGTCAAGTACTTGATGAACTTTAAGGAGTGCTTCGTAGCCCTACGCAATGATTAGTGTTATTCAATAGGAGAGTAATTCAGAGTACCATAGTGAAGAGAAGTTATTTATTTGTTCAATTATGTTATATTTGTTGGGAGTGTGTCCACTAGTGAAAGTATGATCCCTAGGCCTTGTTTCCAAGCTTTGCACACCGTTTACTTGCTGTTTTGTTACTTGTTTGCTTGCAGCCATTTTTATTCCAGATTGTATTTACCACTTGTATTTCACTATCTCTTCGCCGAACTAGTGCACCTATACATCTGACAAGTGTATTGGGTGTGTTGGGGACACAAGAGACTTTCTGTATCGTAATTGCAGGGTTGTTTGAGAGGGATAGCTTTGACCTCTTCCTCCCTGAGTTCGATAAACCTTGGGTGATCCACTTAAGGGAAACTTGCTGCTGTTCTACAAACCTCTGCACTTGGAGGCCCAACACTGTCTACAAGAATAGAAGCGTGTGTAGACATCAGTGATCTTGATCATGTAAGGCAGCTCACGAGATCTAAACATGAAGCACATGGTGAAGAAGACAACCATCTAGCTACTGCTATAGACCCATAGTCCAAGGTAGACTACTCACTCATCGCGCCGGAGGCAAGCATGGCGATGAAAAAGAACTCTGGTGGTGATTCCCTTCTCTGGCAGGGTGCCGGGAAGAGCTTCTGGACCCTCCCGATCTCGGGTCGACGACGGCGGCGGATCGCGATGTGTTTCTGGAAAATTGATCGCGTCTTAGGTTTTTCCCGTCGGGGGGTCTTTATAGGCGAAGGGGCAGCGTCAGAGGTGGACCAGGGGGGCTCACCATAGGGCGGCGTGGCCAGGCCCTAGGCCGCGCCCCCTGGTGGTGAGACCACCCTCTGGCTCGGTTCCATCTCCTCTTCGGTGTTCTGGAAGCTTCGTTTAATATCTGGACGTTCGGCTTTTGTTTCGTCCAATTCTGAGAATATTTCCTGTGTAACTTTTCTGAAACACAAAAACAGCAGAAAACAGGGAACTGGCACTGTGGCATCTTGTTAGTAGGTTAGTTACGGAAAATGCATAAAAACGCCACGAAGTGTAACGAAACACTAAGCAAATTGTGTAAAAACAAGCATGGAGCATCAAAAATTATAGATATGTTTGAGACGTATCAGCATCCCCAAGCTTAACTCCTGCTCTTCCTTGAGTAGGTAAGTGATAACAAAAGAAATAATTTTTGAGGTGACATGCACCTACACAATCTTGATCATCAACGTAAAGCATTGAGTGCTGGGATCAAAAGAACTTAAAACATGGGCATGAAAGATATAATCTTGATAGAAGAAACTTAGCAACCATGTTATAACATGAAAATGAACACAAACAAAAGATCATGAAAAATGAAACAATGAAAGTCAAACGTGTGTTCAAATTATAAGGAAAAACATACAAATGGTTTTCAGCTTATCCTTCATGGAGAGCAAAACATAAATGCATAGGACACCTTCAAGTTTAAGAGGGCAACTAGATACAAGTAATTTAAGAACAAGTGAAACCAACATCATGAATCAATCAATAAAAACTTTGGGACAATGCACATTATACCCAGAATGACAACTATGCTCTCTTAGATGGTGCATAAAGATAGAAGGTGGTGACTCAACATAAAAGTAAAAGAAAGGCCCTTCACAGAGGGAAGCAGTGATTGCAAGTTTTATAAACCTTCAAAAATTATGATACTTACTAGCTTTGAGCTTTCATTGCCCCCATCATAAGCATCTTAAATGGTTAAAGTTAATACGAATACACTTATGATGCATATGCTTGACAAATCATAAGTTGAAAACCTCATGTCCCGTGAAGTACGAATATCCAAACCTCATGCTACTCGACTTAGAGTCCCAAGCAAGCTCTTGTCATTGTAAGTATACACGTATCATCGAGAACCGCCAACGGGGTACCTCCGTGCCCGATGACATGGAACAAGCCCACATCAAAATGACAGGACGAACAGACAATGAACACCTCGGCATCTCTTTTATTTACCAATGGTATAGCTTTTTATTGTGAGATGCATCGTCGAATGTTCACTATGGGCATGTTGCAAATTTCCACCATGAATTATGCATGGCTTAGATTAGCGGCCCAGGCGTTTCTCTAACACGTATACAAACTCCATGACCCCGCAAGATTCCCAAATTATTTCACATCGCGAGTATCCATAAACAAAATATCATGATATCAACTCAAATAAGAAGTGCAATGTTGAAAGCTTGCCCCATGACAGCATGGCTGGGCTAATTTGCAACTTACAACTTGCAAGCATAACAACTTAACATAAGAGAGCCACAATGTCAAAATTTTAAGAACGAGAAAAGTAAAGTGTGCCATTAGGTTCATGAGAGCTTTACTGACCAATTTTCGCGTAACACCAAAAAGAGTTTAATTTGAAGGATAGATAAAAGCAAGTCAAATGTACTTTGGAATAGCAAATTGCTAATAGGTATGTATGGTGGACACATTGGAATAACTTGGTTTTTAGGAGTTGGATGCACGAGTAGAGCTCATACTCAGTACAAAATGAGGGCTAGCAAAAGACTGGGAGCGACCAACTAAGAGAGCAATAACGGCCATAATCATGCATAGCGACAAAGCAACATTAAAAGAAGCATAAGATGGCATCAAAAGTCAAAAACTAAATGATCATAGAGGATTATGGTGACTTTGTATGAGTCTAACATGTGTGAACATGTGCCAAGTCAACCCAAATAAAGCATCAAGGAGAAAACCAAAATAATGCTTCCAAATAATAAAAACAATGCATGATTTTTTCAAAGGCTCATAAAGCAATCTCAGTCATTTGAGACAAGTCATGCTACAGCAAAACCACTAAGCATACTATCAAAAATACATCAAGCACGACATGCAAAAGTCTAAGCCGCAGTCTAAACAAGCTCCTTTTTGTACCACTTTTTTGCATAATTTTTTTTCTCTTTTCCAACACCAATCGAACCTTTTTGAAACAACTCTTTTGAAGAAAACCAACATGGACCAGAGGTTAAAATACACCTTGATGAAAAGATATAATAAGATCTGAACAAAAAACAAGGCGAAAAACGAAAGCTAAACGCAGTTCTAGAAAAAGAGAACACTCGTTGAACGATAAGAGTGAAAAACGGAGTGTTCTTGGCAAATGAAAAGCAAGGCAACTTCTTCAAAATAAATTTGTTGGAGTCCAACCATTTATTGCAGCAAACAAAACTAAACAAAATTGAAAACTAAAACAACTGACGCTCCAAGAAAAATGCATAATGCATGAAGCAATAAAAATATAGTGTGTTGAAAGGTGACCTGATTTTTGCCAATGAAGAAGTGGTGCCTCGGGGGCATCCCCAAGCTTTGACATTTGTACCTCTTGGATATTTCTTGGGGTGACATGGGCATCCCCAAGCTTGAGCTTTTGTCCATTCTTCAACTCATCTCATCATTCTCCAATCCATACACTTGAAAACTTCCTTCATACAAAACTAAGCAGAATTCTATTAGCAACATTAGTGTAAGCATAATAATGAATCAAACCCTTTTTGCTTCAGATTTCAACTCAAAACCACCACATATAAAGCATATACTACTGTAGCAACTTCCCCAAAAGTTCCGTGATCGAAAGAACTCAAAAAGAAAGCGATAAAGAGGCAAACACAAATAGTGGCAGAAATCTGTCAAAACAGAACAGCTGGCAAAGGTCGATTTTTTCGAGGGTTTTCTGTTGCTCAAATCAAAAAGTGTATAACTAATGAAAGTTTGGATATAACCTGGGGCATATGCACAAGAAATCGCAGGTCAAAAAGATATTCTGAGAATGTTTACGAATTTTTACGGTGCAGCACCGAAATCTATTTCAGGACAGCAACATCCCCAAATCTTACCTCACTCAAATTAGAGGCTTCTCTTGGCACAACAACAAAATAAAAAGGATAAGGAGCGGTTATTACAGTAGTAATAACTTCCAAGACTCAAATAAAAGAATAAGTACTGAAAGTAAAACAATGGGTTATCTCCCAAGAGTGCTTTTCTTTAACGCCTTTGAGCTAGGCGCAGAAAGTGCAAATCAAGTATTTTTGAAAGAGGCATTAAGATCCATTGCAGAGGTCTTTTCAATAAGGCATTTTATTGCATCCACACAAGTTTTTGAAGACCCCTTGTGATCACGCTTTGGTTCACTCAAATCACTAAAAAGATTTTCAGGACAGATCCAATCAAAATTGTTTTCAAAAGCCTCATGCAATCCCAAGAGTTTGCTAGGTATTGATACTTGGGTTTCTTCATTCTTTGTACTAACAACCTCTATATATGAGCCAAGCTTATTAAAACGCTTAAGAACTTTCCTAGCTTCAATGGCAACATCTCTAAATTCTCTACGCAAAGTATCCAAGATAAAAGCTTTCTTTTCGGGATCTTCAATATCATGAAGCTTAAGAAACATGTGTTGCATAAAAGGATTAAGGCTAGCAAACCTAGCTTCTAACATATGAACTAAATAAGCAGAAGCAACTTCATAACTAGGAGCAAGCTTAGCCAAAGATTTTTCCTCAACATCTTTATGCATACTAGTATGATTAAAGAAACTCCTCGATGTTACTTTTCCCAATAATAGAACCACTACCTACTGAGAGGTCCTCCAAAACGTACTTAGGAAACAACATAATGAACTAAAAGTAAAGAAATAACAACTATAAAGGAAACTAATTTTTTTTATGTTTTTGATAAAACGATGCAAGTAAAAAATAAAGTAAAGCAAAACTAAAACAAAGTAAAGGATGTGCGTGCGAAACTCTCCTTGCAGAAGTCTTCTTTTTCCCTGGTAACGGCGCCAGAAAAAGTCCTTGATGTGGCACGGTGTTGATGTAATTTCACCGTCCAGTTGGGAACCCCAAGAGGAAGGTATGATGAGCACAGTAGGAAGTTTTCCCTTAGTAAGAAACCAAGGTTTATCGAATCCAGGAAAAAGCCAAACGTCTGAAGATGATGCCCGCTAGCTTCACGACAGCTCCGGACAATTTATAAGGCGCCTCGTCCAGGCTTTGCTTTGCGAGCGGCAACGTAGAACCTGCACACAACACAACCCAACTTACGACGAGGTTGTCAATCTCACAGGTTTGTTGTAAACAAAGGTATGAGTGTATCGAGTGGAAAGAATAGTAGTATGCAAGAAAGTAAACAGTGCGAGTAAAGTAAACAGGTGATAGCAATATAAAGGAAATTGGACCGGGGTCCACAGTTCACTAGTGGTGTCTCTCCATAAGATAAATAACACATGCTGGGTAAACAAATTATAGTTGGGAAATTGATAGAATAAAGATAACGTTCATATGTCGCGAGGATCACTATGAGATTTACTCAGGGCATTATAACAAAATACATAGACCGCCATCCAACTGCATCTATGACTAATAATCCACCCACGGGGATATTGTCCGAACACCCCATGACTATTAAGTTGCGAACAACAGATAACTGCATTAAGAAAAGTGTGTAATGTAAACAAAGCATATGCCCTTGGACATAAGAATGTTGTTTTCTCCCTAGTGGCAACAACACATCTACAACCTTGGAGGTTTCTGTCACTCCCCCTGATTAAATAGTGGCATGAACCCAACTATCGAGCATAAATACCCCCTCTTGGAGTGACTAGTATCTACTTGGCCAAGATAGCTACTAACAACGGAGAGCATGCAAGATCATAAAAAACATAGAGATAACATAAGATATATGGTTCAGCACATCAACTCAACATAACACCAATATTCATCAGATCCCAACAAACACAACATGTAGAATTACATAACGGTGATCTCGATCATGTAAGGCAGCTCACGAGATCTAAACATGAAGCACATGGTGGAGAAGACAACCATCTAGCTACTGCTATGGACCCATAGTCCAAGGTAGACTACTCACTCATCGCGCCGGAGGCAAGCATGGCGATGAAGAAGACCTCCGGTGGCGATTCCCTTCTCTGGAAGGGTGTCGGGAAGAGCTTCTGAACCCTCCCGATCTCGGGTCGACGACGGCGGCGGATCACGATGTGTTTCTGGAAAATTGATCGGGTCTTAGGTTTTTCCCATCGGGGGGTCTTTATAGGCAAAGGGGTAGCGTCAGAGGTGGACCAGGGGGGCTCACCATAGGGCGGCGCGACCAGGCCCTGGGCCGCGCCTCCTAGTGGTGAGACCACCCTCTGGCTCGGTTCCGTCTCCTCTTTGGTATTCTGGAAGCTTCGTTTTAATATCTGGATGCTCGGCTTTTGTTTCGTCCAATGCCGAGAATATTTCCTGTGTAACTTTTCTGAAACACAAAAATAGCAGAAAACAGGGAACTGGCACTGTGGCATCTTGTTAGTAGGTTAGTTCCAAAAAATACATAAAAACGCCACGAAGTGTAATGAAGCACTAAGCAAATGGTGTAAAAACAAGCATGGAGCATCAAAAATTATAGATACGTTTGAGACGTATCAGGTTGCTGGAGTGACAGAAACCTAAACCTCCGTTGGAAAACCATTGCACCAGGGAGTGTAGGATCTTAGAGTTTAAGACTGTGGTTAGATTTATCTTAATTACTTTCTTGTAGTTGCGGATGCTTGCAAGGGGTATAATCACAAGTGTGTATTAATCCTAGTAAGGGTAGTGCGCTAGCACAGGTTCACCCCCATAACACTTATCAAACCAATAAATATTATTTAGCGGTATGAAGCGAAAGCACTTGACATAAACTCCCGTGTGTCCTCGAGAACGTTTGGTCATCATAAGTTACACAACCGGCTTGTCCTTTGCTCTAGAAAGGATTGGGCCACTCGCTGCAATTATTATTATTGTCTTTTATTTATCCGCACTTTATTTATTTGCATTACCAAATACCCCTAAAAACCCGTTTACTAGTATTTACAGTGAATCCTTGATCAAAACAACTCATCAACACCTTCTGCTCCTCGTTGGGTTTGATACTCTTATTTATTGAAAGTACTACGATACACCCCCTATACTTGTGGGTCATCAAGACTATTTTCTGGTGCTGTTGCCGGGGAGTGAAGCGCTATTGAAGAGTGGAATTGGTAAAGGTAACCATCGCTGTGAGTATTGTTTTTATTCATGTCTTTTATTTTTATTTATTTTTATTTTGCTATGGAGAGTTCTCCATTTGGTTTCCTATTTGGGATCACTACTACCACTGTTGCGGATGTGGATGAACCACCACCCACTCAATTAGATCCTTTTAAAATACCTACGAAAATTGTTGAACGTGTTATGAATAACTGCTATTCAGGAGATGGAACTGTCCATCCGGGTGATCATTTACTCTTTATACATGAATTATGCGGGTTGTTCAAGTGCGCAGGTATTTCATCAAGCCAGGTTAAGAGGAAACTATTCTCTTTATCACTAAAAGGCAGAGCGGGGGAGTGGTATAGGCTGCTAAAGGATGGTCCATCTATTGCTTGGGAGGAAATTGTACCTCTCTTTTATTCCAAATTTTATCCTTCAAGTGAAATTCATAAAGATTGTAATTGAATATATAACTTTTGGCCTCATGATGGAGAGAGTATCGCCCAAGCGTGGGGGAGATTGAAGTCACTAATGCTCAAATGCCCCACTCATGAGCTTCCCAGCAACATTGTTATTAATAACTTTTATGCGAGGCTTACTCTTCATGATAAGGATTTATTGGATGCTTCCTGCTCTGGAACATTTACGCGCATGAAAGAAGAAGCTAAGTGGGATCTTCTTGATCGTATTCAAGAAAATACTGAAGGATGGGAGAACGACAAAGGTAGGAAGTCAGGTATAAATTATGATTATGAATGCATTAAAGCTTTTATGGGAACCGATGACTTTCATAATGTTAGCACTGTTTATGGTCTTGATTCTCAGATACTTGCTAACTGTTTTAAGGCATTTGCCTCTTATCTTGATGTTCCAAAGAAAGATTGGAACAAGTATCATGCGCCTTATAAAGATTCTGTTAGTCATATTTCTGCTAAAACTACTAAAGTTTATACTGTTGATCGCATTTTGCCTGAACCTTATTTTGAGAAAACGCCTTTCCATGCTAGGGTAAAGGAGCATTCCATTTTGATAAGCGTGCTTAATAAAAGTACCAAGAAAGCTATAGAACCTGATGAGCAAATCACTATTAAGTCTCGTGTAGCTATAGTGAAGGACCTTGTTACTAAAAATGTAAGAGATGAACATATTGTCTTTTGTGAAGATGCTTCTAACATTGTTTCACATCCTAGTAGGCCTAGAAAAGCAAGTGTTCCTTTTATTTCTGTCAGGATTGGCGATCATTGCTACTATGGTTTATGTGACATCAGCGCAAGTTCAAGTGCTATTCCTTTAGAGCTTTACAAAGAAATCATGCATGAAATTGCCCCTTGTGAACTAGAGGAGATTGATGTGGTTATTCAGCTTGCTAATAGACGAACTATCTCTCCACTTGGTATTGTTAGAGATGTGGAAGTTTTATGCGGTAAGACTAAATACCCTACTGATTTTCTTATACTTGGTACTGAAGTTAGTAAAACTTGTCCTATTATTTTTGGTAGACCCTTTTTGAATACTTATAGTGCTGTGATAGATTGTAAGAAGGAGAAAGTTGTGACTAAGTTCGATGGAGAATCTTATGAGTTTAATTTTTCAAAGTTCGCTAAAGCTCCTTATGAGAATGATTTGCCTAATGAAAATTTTCGAGTTGAACAGCTTGCCTCTATTGCTCTTGCTCCTAATAACACTTTGCAGCAATTTATGGACGATCATGAGAGTGATATTTTCAGGAAAGAAAGAGAAGAGATTGACAATATTCTTCTTCGTCAACCACCGTTGATTAAGCACAATTTACCTGTGGAGGATCTTGGTACCACTTTGCCACCTAAGGAAGATCCTGTTTTTGAATTAAAACCTTTACCTGATGATCTTAAGTATGCTTATATAGATGATAAGAAAATATATCCTATTATTATCAGTTCTAAACTTTCAGGAAAGGAAGAAGAAAGGTTATTGGAAATATTGAGGAAACACCAAGGAGCCATGGGATATACTCTTGATGATTTAAAAGGGATTTCTCCTACTATATGTCAGCATGCTATTAACATGGAGCCAGATGCAAAGCCAGTTGTTGAACATCAACGCCGCCTAATTCCCAAGATGAAGGAATTGGTAAGAAATGAGGTATTGAAGCTCCTTGATGCTGGTATTATTTATCCTATTGCTGATAGTAGATGGGTTAGTCCTGTTCATTGTGTTCCTAAGAAAGGAGGTATCACTGTTGTACCCAATGAGAATAACGAGCTTATTCCTCAAAGGGTATTAGTTGGTTATAGGATGTGCATTAATTTTAGAAAGGTTAACAAAGTTACTAAAAACAATCATTATCCTTTACCGTTTATAGATCAAATGCTAGAGAGGTTGTCTAAGAAAACTCATTTTTATTTTCTTGATGGTTATTCGGGTTTCTCTCAGATTGCTGTTGTAAAGCAAGATCAAGAGAAACCCACTTTTACTTGTCCTTATGGAACTTATGCTTATAGACGTATGCTATTTGGTTTGTGCAATGCTCCTGCTACTTTTCAAAGATGCATGTCTGCTATTTTTCATGGTTTTTGTGAAGAAATTGTGGAGGTATTCATGGACGATTTCTCCGTCTATGGAACTTCTTTTGATAATTGTTTGCACAATCTTGATAAAGTTTTGCAGAGATGTGAAGAAACTAATCTTATTCTAAATTGGGAGAAATGCCACTTTATGGTGAATGAAGGAATTGTTCTAGGACATAAAATCTCTGAAAGAGGTATTGAAGTTGACAGAGCAACGGTTGAAGCAATTGAGAAAATTCCCTGTCCTAGGGATGTTAAAGGTATTCGTAGTATTCTTGGTCATGCTGGTTTCTATAGGAGGTTTATTAAAGATTTCTCTAAGATTTCGAAGCCTCTTACTAATCTTTTTCAACAAGATGTACCATTTGTTTTTGATGATGATTGTAAGGAAGCTTTTGAAACTCTTAAGAAGGCTTTAACTACTGCTCCTATTGTTCAACCACCTGATTGGAATTTACCCTTTAAAATTATGTGTGATGCTAGTGATTTTGCTGTTGGTGCTATTCTTGGACAGCGCGTAGATAAGAAGTTAAATGTTATTCATTATGCTAGTAAGACTCTTGATGCTGCTCAAAATAATTATGCTACTACTGAGAAAGAGTTTCTTGCTGTTGTTTTTGCATGTGATAAGTTTAGACCTTATATTGTTGATTCTAAAGTTACTATTCACACTGATCACGCTGCTATTAGATATCTTATGTCGAAGAAGGATGCTAAGCCTAGGCTTATTAGATGGGTGTTACTTTTACAACAGTTTGATTTGCATATTGTAGATAGGAAAGGTGCTAAAAATCCTGTTGCTGACAATTTGTCTAGATTGGAAAATATTTCATTTGATCCTATTCCTGTTAATGATAGTTTTCCAAATGAACAGTTGGCTTCAATAAATGTAACTTCGCGAGACCTTCCTTGGTATGCTGATTATGCTAACTTTATTGTTTCCAAGTATTTGCCTCCAACCTTTACAGCTCAGCAAAGAAGAAAATTCTTTTATGACTTGAGGCATTACTTTTGGGATGACCCACATTTATATAAAGAAGGAGTTGATGGTATTATGCGAAGATGTGTTCCAGAATATGAACAACAAGAGATATTGAGAAAATGCCATGGTAGTGCTTATGGAGGACATCATGCAGGAGATAGAACTGCACAAAAGGTTCTACAATAAGGTTTTTATTGGCCAACCCTTTTTAAAGATGCTAGAAAGTATATTTTATCTTGTGATGAATGCCAAAGAGTTGGTAATATTTCTAGACGTAATGAAATGCCTATGAGTTACACTCTTGTTATTGAACCATTTGATTGTTGGGGATTTGACTTTATGGGTCCTTTTCCTCCTTCAGAAGGTTATACTCATATACTTGTTGTTGTTGATTATGTTACTAAGTGGGTAGAAGCCATACCTACAAAGAGTGTCGATGGTGAGACCTCGTTAAAAATGCTTAAGGATGTTATTTTTCCTAGGTTTGGTGTACCTAGGTATCTTATGACTGACGGAGGTTCTCATTTTATTCATGGAGGTTTTAGAAAAACTCTTGCTAGATATGACGGTAATCATAGAATTGCTTCTGCTTATCATCCCCAAACTAGTGGGCAAGTAGAGCTTTCGAATAGAGAGATCAAGTCTATCTTGCAGAAGACTGTTAATAGATCTAGGAAAAATTGGGCTAGCAAGTTAAACGGTGCTCTATGGGCTTATAGAACTGCTTATAAGAACCCCATGGGCATGTCTCCTTACAAGATGGTTTACGGAAAATCGTGTCACTTGCCTTTAGAATTAGAACACAAAGCTTTTTGGGTAGTCAAAGAGCTTAATAGGGATTGTAAACTTGCCGGTAAGAAAAGGTTGCTTGATTTGAGTTCTTTAGATGAGTGGAGAAACGAAGCTTATGAGAATGCCAGGCTTTTCAAACAAAAAGTCAAGCAATGGCATGATAAGAGAATTCTTAAGAGAGAGTTTCATGTTGATGAGAAAGTTTTATTGTATAGGTCTCGTCTCAGATTTTTTGCAGGAAAATTACTCTCAAAATGGGAAGGACCCTTTGTTATTGAAGAGGTGTATCGCTTAGGTGCGATAAAGATTGCTTCGCTAAAAGATAACACTACACAAGTGGTGAATGGGCAAAGACTCAAACATTATATTGCTGGAGATTCTTATAATGAAGATGTTGATGTTATTCAAACGGTGACTCCGGAAGAATTCATCCAGGACAATATGCAGGATCCTGCAGAATTCGTTTTTGAATAGGTAACAGTTCTAGTCAGAAAAGGTTCGCGTTAAACTTTTCCATTAATATTTTTGTTGTTTTTATTAAATATGAAAAATCATGAGACGAAAACGGGCAGGAGACGGAGTCCGGTGGCTCCTCACCACCAGGGGGTGCGGGCCCACTCCAGGCCGCGCCGCCCTATGGTGAGACCACCCTGGAGCTCGTTTCCGTCTCGGTTTCCTCCTGTGATTTCGTTTCGATGTTCAATTTTCGCCTATATAACCCCCCGAATTAGCCGAGGTTTGTATATTGTGTTTTTGTCGTGTTTTCGTTTTGAGCTGTTTCTGGTAGGAGTTGTTCTCGGTTTTAGGAGCACCATGGACTCTGCAAGCAATGACAAGGAGAAGATGCTTTCATAAGATGATCACCAAGACCTCAAGCTGAAGGAAGAACATGTGGCTGGAGGATAGAGGGCAAGAGACCCTACTTTTGTAGGATCAGTGAATGCTGGACGTGCCTTTTCTCATAATATGCATGGACCAACACTACCAGTCCTAGATCTAAACTTCTTGCCTGTAATAGAAGAAGGTCTTCTGGTCACTGACGAGCTTTGTGCCCAGTACCGAGTTTTGAAGAGGGAGATAGATATACTTCAAGAGGAGAACCTCAGGCTTCGCATGATGTTGGAGCTTTTTCTTGCCACAATCATGATCGCGCCACCACCGCCGAAGGAGTAATTCGTCATTGGTATAGGCATCCCCTTGGTTTGTTCCAAGCTTGGGGGAGTGCCGCGGTATCACATCATTATCTTTTACTCATTTACTTTTCAAGTAGAGTCATATCATGAATAGAGAAGTTATCTTATAGAATAGTTTGCAGTGTGGAAGTATCCTCTTTAGTTGGTTATCTATGTATCCCTTGGTGTGAGTTGCGGTTGAGAAATATTAATGAGAAGTTTATCATTTACTTTCCATGCACCTTATTTTAGTTTGCAATCTTTCTTATATGATTAGTCTTGTTGATTAGTATTGGTATCACTTTGGGAGCATGAGTAAATGTAGTTGGTTTTGGCAAACTTAGCTTGGTCAGTAGCAACATTACCTTGAGGTTTGAGTAGAAAAGAAGAAAGAAGTGCTAGTAGATACATCATTTCAGCTTTCCTTCATGTTTGGCTCATAAGCAATAGTATTTTCAAGTTAAAATTGTTTGTACTTTCAAGGAAGTTTGCATGATTGTTCCTATCATATGTATGTTTGTTTGTTTCATGCAACTCTTATGCTTGCTACCCAGCCTTGCTAGCCAAAAACCTGTACTGAGAGGGAATACTTCTCGTGCATCCAATTCCCAAAAACCAAGTTACTTCCAAAGAGTCCACTATAAATTCCTATGCATGGTATTTCCAGCCATTCCAACTGAATTTTCATGTGCTACCTTTCAAAAACCTTCAAATACTTCTCATTTTGTGCCACTGTTTTTAGCTCATGAGGATGTAGTGGTTGGGTTTGTTATCTTCCATACTAAATGGAGTACCCCTCGACTAGACAGCTTTATCTACTCGTCATTAATTTGCAAGAGAGCTGGTCAGACCATTGTAATCTAAAAAAAGAAGAGAAAAGAAAGAAAAAGGCACTCCTCCATGGTATGTGAAAGTTGGTGGGCACCCGATGGAATCGGCTAGCCATGGTTTGAGAAAGTAAAAAGGTGGGGAGGAGTGCCAAGCTATAAAAGAGCACAACTGTGCCAATTAATCAAACATCTCGGAACCGCTCTCACTTGTTTAGTATGGAAGATATCAAGAACTCCATTGCTAGTCGTTGACGAAAGCAACCACCTCTCAAAATAACTTGTATCTCTGTTTTACAAATGAAAAGCTCTAGCACATGTTTAATCCCTGCTTCCCTCTACGAAGGACCTGTCTTTTACTCTTATATTGAGTCAACCTATTCCCTTCTATCTCAAGCAAGCATTTGAGTTGTTATGTTTCACTCATCCATATGTTGATCCGTTCAATCACGTTTACTATCTTCCTTTGTTTAGTATAATGCTTTTATCTGAAGGAATATATCTTTGAAAGCTTTCTATGATTGCAAAGAGTTTGTTTTGTTGAGCATATGGTTTTGCTATATTGGCTCTGTTATAAAGGCTCCGTTCAAAAATAAGTATAGTTTGTTCATTATTCTCTCACCAAGAACTAAGGTTTGCCATTGATGGCTGGCATGTAGTTGATGATGATTATGGCCAGGCAGTTGGGAAACTCCAAGCGGAAAGTATGATGAGCACAGCGGCAAGTCTTTTTCCTCAGTAAGAAACCAAGGTTTAATCGTCCAGGAGAAGAGCAGACAAACAACTGAAGGTGATGCTTGATAGCCTAGTGACACTCCAACAAGGGCACCGTTTATGACAATTGTTGACTCGTCTTCAGCCAATAGCAACGCGGAACCTGCACACAACACAACGAAATACTTTGTTCCCAACTTACGATGAGGTTGTCAATCTCACCGGTTTGCTTGAAACAAAGGGTATGAGCGTATCAAGTGGAAAGCAGTAGAAGTATGCTAGTAAAGTAAACAGTGCGAGTAAAGTAAACAGGTGATAGCAATATGATGGAAATAGGACCGGGATCCACAGTTCACTAGTGGTGTCTCTCCATAAGATAAATAACACATGCTGGGTAAACAAATTACAGTTGGGCAATTGATAGAATAAAGATAACGTGATATGTCAAGAAGATCACTATGCGATTTACTCTGGGCATTACAACAAAATATATAGACCGCCATCCAACTGCATCTATGACTAATAATCCACTCGCGGGGATATCATCCGAACACCCCATGAGTATTAAGTTGCGAACAACAGATAATTGCATTAAGCAATGTGTGTAATGTAAACAAAGCATATGCCCTCGAGCATATGAATGTTGTTTTCTCCCTAGTAGCAACAGCACATCTACAACCTTAGGGGTTTCTGTCACTCCCCCAGATTAAATAGAGGCATGAACCCACTATCGAGCATAAATACCCCCTCTTGGAGTCACTAGCAACTACTCGGCCAAGATAGCTACTAACAACGGAGAGCATGCAAGGTCATAAAAAACATAGAGATAACATAAGATATATTTCAGTATAGCAACTCAATCATAACACCAATATTCATCAGATCCCAACAAACCAAACATGTAGAATTACATAACGGTGATCTCAATCATGTAGGGAAGCTCATGAGATCTAAACATGAAGCACATGGTGGAGAGGACAACCATCTAGCTACTGTTATGGACCCATAGTCCAAGGTAGACTACTCACTCATCGCTCCGGAGGCAAGCATGGCGATGAAGAAGACCTCCGGTGGCGATTCCCCTCTCCGGCAGGATGCCGGGAAGAGCTTTTGGACCCTCCCGATATCGGGTCGACGATGGCGGCGGATCACGATGTGTTTCTGGAAAATTGATTGGGTACTTAGGTTTTTCCCGTCGGGGGGTCTTTATAGGCGAAGGGGCATCGTCAGAGGTGGACCGAGGTGCCCACACACATAGGGGGCACGGCCAGGGGCTGGGCCGCGCTGCCCTGGTGTGTGGGGCCCTCGTGGCCCCACTCCGTCTCCTCTTCGGATCTCTGGAAGCTTCCGGGAAAAATAAGACTTCAGGAACTTGTTTCGTCCAATTCCGAGAATATTTCCTGTGTAGCTTTTCTGAAACACAAAAATAGCAGAAAATAGGAAACTGGCACTGTGGCGACTTGTTAATAGGTTAGTTCCAGAAAATGCATAAAAGTGCCACGAAGTGTAACGAAACATTAGGCAAATTGTGTAAAAACAAGCATGGAGCATCAAAAATTATACATACGTAGGAGACGTATCAGCATCCCCAAGCTTAACTCCTGCTCGTCCTCGAGTAGGTAAGTGATAACAAAAGAAATAATTTTTGAGGTGACATGCACCTACACAATCTTGATCACATATGTAAGCGTTGTGAGCTGGGATCAAAAGAACTTAAAACATGGGCATGAAAGATATAATCTTGACAATAAAAACTTAGCAACCATGTTATAAACATGAAAAATGAACACAAACAAAAGATCATGAAAATGAAACAATGAAAGTCAAACGTGTGTTCAAATCAAAAGGAAAAACATACAAATGGTTTTCAGCTTGTCCTTCATAGAGAGCAAAACATAAATGCATAGGACACCTTCAAGTTTAAGAGGGCGACTAGATACAAATAATTTGAGAACAAGTGAAACCAACAATATGAATCAATCAATGAAATCTTTGGGACAATGCACATTATACTAAGAATGACAACTATGCTCTCTTAATGGTGCATAAAGATAGAAGGTGGTGACTCAACATAAAAGTAAAAGAAAGACCCTTCGCGGAGGGAAGCAGTGATTGCAAGTTTTATAACCTTTAAAAATTATGGTACTTACCGGCTTTGAGCTCTCATTGCCCCCATTATAAGCATCTTGAATGGTTAAAGTTAATGCGAGAACAATTATGATGCATATGCTCGACAAATCATAAGTCGAAAACCTCATGTCCCGTGAATACGAGTACCCAAACCTCATGCTACTTTACTTAGAGTCCCAAGCAAGGCTCTTGTCATTGTAAGTATATATGTATCATCGAGAACCGCCAACGGGGTACCTCCGTGCCCGATGACATGGAACAAGCCCACATCAAAATGATAGGACAAGCAGACAATGAACACCTCGACATCTCTTTTATTTGCCATTTGTTTAGCTTTTTATTTTGAGATGCGTCGTCGAATGTCCACGATGGGTATGCTGCAAATTTCCACCATGAATTATGCATGGCTTAGATTGGCGGCCCAGGCGTTTCCCTAACACATATACAAACTCCATGATCCCCGCAAGATTCCCAATTCATTTAACACCGCGGGCATCCATAAACAAAAGATCACGATATCAACTCAAATAAGAAGTGCAATGTTGAAAGCTTGCCCCATGACGGCATGGTTGGGCTAGTATCCAACTTACAACTTGCAAGCATAATAACTTAACATAAGAGACCACAATGACAAATTTTTAAGAACAAGAAAAAGTAAAGTGTGCCTTCCGGTTCGTGAGAGCTTTACTGACCAATTTTCGCATAACACTGGTAAGAGTTTAATTTGAAGAGAAAATAAAAGCAAGTCAAATTTACTTGGAATAGCAAATTGCTAATAGGTATGTATGGTGGACACTTTGGCAAACTTGGTTTTTAGGAGTTGGATGCACGAGTAGAGCTCATACTCGGTACAAGGCGAGGGCTAGCAAAAGACTGGGAGCGACCAACTAAGAGAGCAATAATGGCCATAATCATGCAAAGTGACATTAAAAGAAGCATAAGATGGCATCAAAAGTCAAAAACTAAATGATCATAGAGGCTATTGGCGACTTTGTATGAGTCTAACATGTGTGAGCATGCGCCAAGTCAACCCAAATAAAGCATCAAGGAGAAAACCAAAATAATGCTTCCAAACGATAAAAACAACGCATGATTTTTTCAAAGGCTCATTAAGCAATCTCAGTTATTTGAGACAAGTCATGATACAGCAAAACCACTAAGCATACTATCAAAAAGACATCAAGCATGACATGAAAAAGCCTAAGTCGCAGTCTACACAAGCTCCTTCTTGTACCACTTTTTTGCGTAAAGCTTTTTCTCTTTTTCAACACCATTTGAAATTTTTAAGACACCTCTTTTGATGAAAACAATAAAGATCAGAGGCAAAAATACACCTTGATGAAAAGATATGACAAGGTCTGAACGCAAATCAAGGCGAAAACGAAAACCAAAAGCAGTAGCAGAAAAAGAAGAACACTCGGTTTTTGATAAGAATGAAAACTAGAGCGTTCTTGGCAAATGAAAAGCAAGGCAACTTCTCCAAAAGAAATTTGTTGGGGTCCAACCATTTATTATAGCAAACAAAACTAAACTAATAAAGAAAACTAAAACAACTGACGCTCCAACAAAAACACATAGTGCATGAAGCAATAAAAATAGGGATTTCTATTCTCGTGCCCCTGGGTCGTTAGTTGTACTCAGTTTTCTCCAGCCGCTTAACTTTTCCTCAGTTTTCCCCTCGCTCCAGTTTGAAACCCCTCGCAGACGCTCAGACGGGAGGGTTGCCGTCTAGTCAGAGGCCTTGACCGTTATCGGTGACGGCTAGGGAGCCGCGTTGGTTGTGAATTGACCGATGCTTTTGAATGGTGCTGACGGGTAGGGTCAGGAGACACGTCAGAGCAGCCATCCATCTATCGCTGACGTGTGGGCCATTTTATTTCCTGATTGTATATGCGGTGCTGCCAATGACAAATGGGGCCGCTCTATAGGGCTGCCGCAGCCAATGACCAGTGGGGTCGTGTATTTTTCAGGAAAAGACATATATTGCCGCTCTGTGGGGCCTCCGTAGCCAATGACCAATGGGGCCGCTCTGTGGGGCTGCCGCAGCCAATGACCAGTGGGGTCATCTATTTATTTAGAGAAAATCATATATTGTCGCTCTGTGGGGCCTCCACAGCCAATGACCGCTGGGGTCATCTATTTATTTAGAGAAAATCATATAGAGCCGCTCTGTGGGGCCGCCTCAGCCAATGACCGCTGGGGTCGCCCTTTTTCTTAAGCTAGACCCAGCAGGTGACTATTTTCGCTAGAGAGAAGCAACAAGTTCGCTAATTAATTTTTCTTAAGCTAGACCCAGCAGGTGACTATTTTTGCATCTTAATCTAAAGTGAATCTTATGCTAAACATGGCTGGAACCTAGTGTTGTGTATCTCATAAGTCATCGGAGAACCGCTGGCAACTCGTTCCCCACCCTCGGACGGAGCAGCCATCGCCAGCGCCTCATCGCGCCGCCGGCTCTGTCCCCCGGCGGCGTCGGATGGACTGCGGCGCTGCACGTCAACCACGGCTCCAACACTTGTTTCGTCCGCACGCATTGTACCCACCGCAGGAAAGTCCGCCGCAAGCAGATCCGCCGCCCACAACGACCGGGATTTGTTCGGCGCACCAATTGGTAGTATAGCTTGGTAAGACCTCCGCTTCCGCCTCCCCCGCCCCCTAATCGATTCGGTTCCCGTAATTTATTGGAGTTTGCAGGTGCGAAATAGTCCTCAATGTCTGGTCGTAGCGGGTACACCGGCGAGGGTAGGGATTCGATCATGTCGTGGCCACGTTCTACTTCTCCTACCTCGTCGGAAGTGCAGGTATCTAGCTTCTGCTCTCTGTACTACCGTTGAATTTAAGTGCCGCCATGGCCTATTGGAGTGATTTCAGTTGTTCTTTTTTCCATTATTGTTACAGTTCACCAGGCAAGCCGATGATCCATGGTACATTGCATACCAAGCTGAATCAACCCAGTGGTGTAGCCAGAGGATGGATTTGGAGGAGAAGGTGGCCTATTTAGGTGATGAATTGGCCCGTAAAAACCTGATGATATTTGAGCTAAAGCATACTGTGGAGGAAGAAAAGAAGAATTTAGAGCTTATTCGCAAGGAGAAGTTAACACTTGAGACAGATCTTGCCGTATCTGATCAAGTGGTAGAAAATCTAGAACATGAACTTCAAGTGATGGGAGAGGGGGAAAGTAGATTCATCTGGGCAGTTTTATTAGGTGTCATCCCTGTCCTAGCAGTTATGTGGTTGTGGTAGATGATTTAGATAGTATAGAATTGTTATTCAGTAGATGGCTCTAACCACTGTATTTTGGTGTGGCTCTAACCACTGTATTTTGGTGTGGCTCTAACCACTGTATTTTGGCGTACAATTTCCTAGTTGTGCTAAGTAATGCGCGCGATAATTTTAGCATGCATGAACATCTTATAAAAGTGAAGGGATCCCAAAAGTGAATTTGGATGAGTTCCAAAAGTGAAGGGATCCTAAAAGTGAAAGCATGTACCAGCCTCTCGGATCAAATACATATCAATCTTCCCAATCAAGTTGGGATAGAATTCAAATCATACATTCGGATGTACAGGGACAGATCGAGAAAGTGGAGAAGCTTTTTTGAGACGGAGGTAGTAGTTCGAACAATTTTATCCCAAATTGAAATTGAAAAATACAAATTTATCATAATTTATCCCAATTTGCGGCGTTGAACACGGCCGCGCACCGATGGGCTAGAAGGGCCTAGACGACGGGCGGCTGAGGGGTGGTCATCTGCGCCATCCGCAAACTCGGACATGGAGGAGGGCTGGATCTGCGGCTTCGCAACCACTCTTGGCACCGCCGCCATCTTGGTGGCTGGAGATGCGCCATCCGCAAACTCGGACATGGAGGAGGGCTGGATCTGCGCCGTCGCAGCGATGTTGTAGGCGATGGCTTCAATCATCTTGGCATCGATGACCACTGTCGACACGGCCGCCGTCTTGGTGTCCATCACCAACAGATCTGAGGAGGGCAACGGAAGTGAGATATCGGCAGGCTCCGACATTGAAGGCTGGATCTGCGCCATCGCAGCGATGTTGTAGGTCGCAGCGATGTTGTAGGCGATGGCTTCAATTGTCTTGGCATCGATGACCACTGTCGACACGGCCGCCGTCTTGGTGTCCATCAGCAACAGATCTGAGGAGGGCAACGGAAGTGAGACATCGGCAGGCTCCGACATTGAAGGCTTGATCTGTGCCGTTGCAGCGATATTGTAGGTTGCAGCGATGTTGTAGGCGATGGCTTCAAGATGATTGATGAGCACTGTGGACACGGCCGCCGTCTTGGTGTCCATCAGCAACAGATCTGACGAGGGTAACGAAAGTGAGACAGAGAGAGACATTTCAACTATTTCTGAGGGTTAGATCCTCACCGGCTGATACGTCTCCAACGTATCTATAATTTTTGATGCTCCATGCTTGTTTTTACACCATTTGCCTATTGTTTCGTTACACTTAGTGGCACTTTTATGCATTTTCCGGAACTAACCTATTAACGAGTTGCCACAGTGCCAGTTTCCTGTTTTCTGCTGTTTTTGTGTTTCAGAGTGATACACACGAAATATTCTCGGAATTGGACAAAACAAGTTCCTGAAGTCTTATTTTACCCGGAAGCTTCCAGAGATCCGAAGGAGAGTCGGAGGGGGGCCACCAGGGCCCCACACGCAGGGGCGGCGCGGCTAGGCCCCTGTCCGCGCGGGCCCCGCGTGAGGGCGCCTGGCTCCTCCTCTGACGACGCCCCTTCGCCTATAAAGACCCCCCGACGGAAAAAACCTAAGTACCCGATCAGATTTCCAGAACACATCGTGATCCGCCGCCACCGTCGACCCAAAGATCGGGAGGGTCCAGAAGCTCTTCCCGGCACCCTGCCGGAGAGGGGAATCGCCACCGGAGGTCTTCTTCATTGCCATGCTTGCCTCCGGAGCGATGAGTGAGTAGTCTACCTTGGACTATGGGTCCATAGCAGTAGCTAGATGGTTGTCTTCTCCACCATGTGCTTCATGTTTAGATCTCATGAGCTGCCCTACATGATTGAGATCACCGTTATGTAATTCTACATGTTTGGTTTGTTGGGATCCGATGAATATTGGTGTTTATGATTAAGTTGTTGTACTGAATATTATCTTTTGTTATCTCTATGTTGTTTATAATCTTGCATGCTCTCCGTTGTTGGTAGCTATCTTGGCCGAGTAGTTGCTAGTGACTCCAAGAGGGGGTATTTATGCTCGATAGTGGGTTCATGCCTCTATTTCACCTGGGGGAGTGACAGAAACCTCTAAGGTGGTAGATGTGCTGTTGCTACTAGGGAGAAAACAACATTCATATGCTCAAGGGCATATGCTTTGTTTACATTACACACTTTGCTTAATGCAATTATCTGTTGTTCGCAACTTAATACTACTGGGGTGTTCGGATTGATATCCCCGGGAGTGGATTATTAGTCATAGATGCAGTTGGATGGCGGTCTATGTATTTTGTTGTAATGCCCAGAGTAAATCTCATAGTGATCTTCTTGACATATCACGTTTATCTTTATTCTATCAATTGCCCAACTGTAATTTGTTTACCCAGCATGTGTTATTTTATCTATGGAGAGACACCACTAGTGAACTGTGGACCCCAGTCCTATTTCCATCATATTGCTATCACCTGTTTACTTTACTCGTACTGTTTACTTTACTCGCATACTATATTGTTTTCCACTCGATACGCTCATAATCTTTGTTTCAAGCAAACCGGTGAGATTGACAACCTCATCGCAAGTTGGGAACAAAGTATTTGTTTGTGTGTGTGCAGGTTCCGCATCACCTTCAGTCGTTTGTCTCTCCTCTCCTGATCGATATTAAACCTTGGTTTCTTAACTGAGGGAAGACGAGCTGCTATACTCATCATACCTTCCTCTTGGGGTTCCCAACGGGCTGGTTATCCACCACGCACAAGGACAGTTTGCTCCCACATCAACTTGGTGGCAGCTAATTTTCTGGCGCCGTTGCCGGGGAGGAAGAGAAGACTTCTGCGAGGGGAGTTTTTCGCACACACATCCTTTACTTTGTTATAGTTTTGGTTTACTTTATTTATTTTACCTGCATTGCTTTATATCAAAAACCCAAAAAAATTAGAATCCTTGGTAGTTGCTATTTCTTTACTTTAGTTTATTATGTCTAGTTCAGTTGCTACTACTATGTCGCCCGAGGACATGATTTTTACTTTTAAGCAGAAAGATCAGGAAAGCTTTAAAGAAGCTTGGTCTAGAATTTATGATTGGCATGGAAAAACTGAACCTAAAATGGCTTTGAGTTTGCTTCTTAGTAGCTTTTACTTTGGGCTTGCTCTTCGTTATAGATATGCTTTGGATGCTACTGCTGAAGGAGATTTCCTTCATTGTGATGGAGATCAAGCTTTCAATATTATAAAAAATTTGATTACAATTTATAGCATGCCAACCTATTTTGATTCCTCTCTTGTGTGCATTTTTAATAGACTTAATACTCTTGAGACTCGCACTGCTAGTTTGAATTCTTGCTACAATACTTTGCGCCAGCATTTTCATTATGTGCCAACAAATACTGAACCTTCGAGTTGGTATCCTACGATAAAAATCACCATTAGTGGTGAAACTTTTCATGCTCGTTGTGATATTATGTCTGAATTTTGTCTCATGCCAAAGGATGTTTATGAATCTTTGAGCCTTTGGAAGCTTTCTGAGGGAGGAGAAGGAATTTCTCTTACTAACAATGCCACTATATTTCCCCTTGGAATAGCTGAAGGAGTTTTTACAAAAGTCCTAGGAAGAATGATATCTACTGATTATCTTGTTATTGAATGTGTAGGAAAAGGACAAATCACACTTGGAAGATCCCTCTTGAAGCTCCTAGGCGCCGTCATTGATGTGGGAAAAGGCAATATAAGATTTATCTCTCCACCTTGCAATAACCATGTCTTTCCTAGAGTCAAGAGCAAAGGTAAGAAAGGAAGACGTAAGGCACGTGCTGATCCTAGCACTTCATCACTTGATATTACTTGATTCGCAATTTTCTGCGCCTAGCTCAAAGGCGTTAAAGAAAAGCACTCTTGGGAGATAACCCAATGTTTTATTTTCAGTACCTTTTCTTTTATTTGAGTCTTGGAAGTCATTACTACTGTAATGACCGCTCCTTATCTTGTTTATTTCGTTTTTGTGCCAAGAGAAGCCTCTAATTTGAGTGAGGTAAAGATTTGGGGATGTTGCTGTCCTGAAACTGTTTTCGGTGCTGCACCGTAAAAATTCGTATAAATTCTCTGTATATATTTTGGACCTGCGATTTCTTGTGCATATGCCCCAGGTTATATCCAAACTTTTGTTAGTTGAACACTTTTTGATTTGAGCAACAGAAAATCCCTTAAAAATTCGACCTTTGTCAGCTGTTCAGTTTTGACAGATTTCTGCCAATATTTGTGTTTGCCACTTTATCGCTTTCTTTTGAGTTCTTTTGATCACGGAACTTTTGGGGAGGTTGATACAGTAGTATTTGCTATATATGTGGTGGTGTTGAGTTGAAACCTGAAGCAAAAAGAGGTTTGATTATATGTTATGCTTGCACTAATGTTGCTAATAGAATTGTGTTTAGTTTTGTATGAAGGAAGTTTTCAAGTGTAGGGATTGGAGAATGATGAGATGAGTTGAAGAATGGACAAAAGCTCAAGCTTGGGGATGCCCATGCATCACCCCAAGAAATATCCAAGAAGTACAAGCATCAAAGCTTGGGGATGCCCCCGAGGCACCCCTTCTTCATCGGCAAAAATCAGGTCACCTTTCAAAACACTATATTTTTATTGCTTCATGCACTATGTGTTTTTCTTGGAGCGTCAGTTGTTTTAGTTTTCTTAGTTGGTTTAGTTTGTTTGTTTGCTGCAATAAATGGTTGGACCCCAACAAATTTTCTTTGGAGGAGATGTACTCGTTTTCATTTGCCAAGAACGCTCTAGTTTTCACTCTTATTAAAAATCAAGCGTTCTTCTTTTTCTGCTACTGCTTTTGGTTTTCGTTTTCACCTTAATTTGCGTTCAAACCTTGTCATATCTTTTCATCAAGGTGTATTTTTTCCTCTGATCTTTATTGGTTTTCATCAAAAGAGGTGTTTATAAAAATTTCAAATGGTGTTGGAAAAGAGAAAAAGCTTTGTGCAAAATAGTGGTACAAGAAGGACTTGTGTAGACTGCGGCTTAGGCTTTTTCATGTTGTGCTTGATGTCTTTTTGATAGTATGCTTAGTGGTTTTGCTGTAGCATGACTTGTCTCAAATAACTGAGATTGCTTAATGAGCCTTTGAAAAAATCATGCGTTGTTTTTATTGTATGGAAGCATTATTTTGGTTTTCTCCTTGATGCTTTATTTGGGTTGACTTGGCGCATGCTCACACATGTTAGACTCTTACAAAGTCCCCAATAGCCTTCATGATCATTTAGTTTTTGACTTTTGATGCCATCTTATGCTTCTTTTAATGTCGCTTTGTCGCTTTGCATGATTATGGCCATTACTGCTCTCTTAGTTGGTCGCTCCCAGTCTTTTGCTAGCCCTCGCCTTGTACTGAGTATGAGCTCTACTCGTGCATCCAACTCCTAAAAGCCAAAGTTTTCCAAAGTGTCCACCATATATACCTACTAGCAATTTGCTATTCCAAGTAAATTTGACTTGCTTTTATTTTCTCTTCAAATTAAACTCTTACCAGTGTTATGCGAAATTCGGTCAGTAAAGCTCTCACGAACCGGAAGGCACACTTTACTTTTTCCTGTTCTTAAAAATTTGACATTGTGGTCTCTTATGTTGAGTTGTTATGCTTGCAAGTTGTAAGTTAGATTCTAGCCCATCCATGCTGTCATGGGGCAAGCTTTCAACATTGCACTTCTTATTTGAGTTGATATCGTGATCTTTTGTCTATGGATGCCCGCGGTGTGAAATGAATTGGGAATCTTGTGGGGATCATGGAGTTTGTATATGTGTTAGGGAAACGCCGGGCCGCCAATCTAAGCCATGCATAATTCATGGTGGAAATTTGCAGCATACCCATGGTGAACATTCGACGACGCATCTCACAATAAAAAGCTAAACAAAAGGCAAATAAAAGAGATGTCGAGGTGTTCATTGTCTGCTTGTCCTGTCATTTTGGTGTGGGCTTGTTCCATCTCATCGGGCATGGAGGTACCCCATTGGCGGTTTTCAATGATATGCATATACTTACAATGACAAGAGCCTTGCTTGGGACTCTAAGTAAAGTAGCATGAGGTTTGGGTACTCGTATTCACGGGGCACGAGGTTTTCAACTTATGATTTGTCAAGCATATGCATCATAATTGTTCTCGCATTAACTTTAACCATTCAAGATGCTTATGATGGGGGCAATGAGAGCTCAAAGCCGGTAAGTACCATAATTTTTGAAGGTTATAAAACTTACAATCACTGCTTCCCTCTGTGGAGGGCCTTTCTTCTACTTTTATGTTGAGTCACCACCTTCTTTCTTTATGCACAATTAAGAGAGCATAGTTGTCATTCTTAGTGTGATATGCATTGTCCCAAAGTTCATTGATTGATTCATATTGTTGGTTTCACTTGTTCTTAAATTATTTGTATCTAGTCGCCCTCTTAAACTTGAAGGTGTCCTATGCATTTATGTTTTCCTCTCTTTGAAGGACAAGCTGAAAACCATTTGTATGTTTTTCCTTATGATTTGAACACACGTTTGACTTTCATTGTTTCATTTTCATGATCTTTTGTTTGTGTTCATTTGCATGTTTACAACATGGTTGCTAAGTTTCTTATTGTCATGATTATATCTTCATGCCCATGTTTTAAGTTCTTATGATCCCAGCTCACCAATGCTTACATATATGATCAAGATTGTGTAGGTGCATGTCACCTCAAAAATTATTCTTTTGTTATCACTTACCTACTCAAGAACGAGCAGGAGTTAAGCTTGGGGATGCTTGATATGTCTCCAACGTATCTATAATTTTTGATGCTCCATGCTTGTTTTTACACCATTTGCCTATTGTTTACTCATGGGTTGTTCGGATGATATCCCCGGGAGTGGATTATTAGTCATAGATGCAGTTGGATGGCGGTCTATGTATTTTGTTGTAATGCCCAGAGTAAATCTCATAGTGATCTTCTTGACATATCACGTTATCTCTATTCTATCAATTGCCCAACTGTAATTTGTTTACCCAGCATGTGTTATTTTATCTATGGAGAGACACCACTAGTGAACTGTGGACCTCGGTCCTATTTCCATCATATTGCTATCACCTGTTTACTTTACTCGTACTATTTACTTTACTCGCATACTATATTGTTTTCCACTCGATACGCTCATAATCTTTGTTTCAAGCAAACCGGTGAGATTGACAACCTCATCGCAAGTTGGGAACAAAGTATTTGTTTGTGTGTGTGCAGGTTCCGCATCACCTTCAGTCGTTTGTCTCTCCTCTCTTGATCGATATTAAACCTTGGTTTCTTAACTGAGGGAAGACTAGCTGCTATACTCATCATACCTTCCTCTTGGGGTTCCCAACGGGCTGGTTATCCACCACGCACAAGGACAGTTTGCTCCCACATCAACTTGGTAGCACCGGCACTCTTAGATCCTCACCGACACTCTTAGATCCACGCCGCCGCACGGTTAGATCCGCGCCGCCGCACGCTGCAGTTCCGCGCGGCCGCACGCACGGTTAGATCCGTGCCGCTGCACGCACGGTTAGATCCGCGCTGCCGCACGCACACACGCACGCTGCAGATCCGCGCCGCCGTGACCGCCAGAGTAAGAGGAGGAAGATGCGACTGCTAGGGTTGGTAGGTATGTACTCTGCTCTTCTCTCCGTATGCGTCCATCGAGGTAGAGAGAGATATACAGGCCGTCCGATCATAAATGATCCCACGGTGAAAGCGTACGTTGAGCTATCAACCAACCAAGATCCGTGTGACATACATCTCGACCAATCAGAGATCAGCCAGTGAGTACAAGTGAGGAAAACTGAGTAGAACTAAGAGAGGGAAAAGTGAGGAAATGTTTATCGGAAGGGCAAAACTGAGTAGGACTGAGTAAAACAAGTGGACCCGGAGGGGGAAAACTGAGTAAAACTAAGTAAAACAGGGGCACCCAAATAATAAAGGGAGTAAGGGAAATTGTAGCTTTTGGCATAAAAATTGTTAGATTGTGTTATTTGAACAATATAGTACATTTTGGCCGACGTGATATTGTTTGCAATTCAAAGATACACAAGTGTGACGAATTTGGACTCATTTGGACAAAGTTTGTAAGCATAGTGGGTATTTGGGAGGTATGTTGAGTAGAAAGCCCTGCATCTTCATAGCTAGTAGCTCATGGACTAGGAAGTGGTTTTGGGAAAAACTTCATATCTCTATATTTCCTTTTCCATTATTATTTCTCTAGGTTGTAGGTAACAAAACAAGACTCCATGGGAAGGTTCCACCATGTTTTGAATTATTTTGAATTAAACTAAACCCAAAACTATATTTTTTGAGTTTAGTCACTTAGAAAATGATAAATTTCCTTTTCCATTATTATTTCTCTAGGTTGTAGGTAACATAACAAGACTCCATGGGAAGGTTCCACCATGTTTTGAATTATTTTGATTTTTTTTGAATTAAACTAAACCCAAAACTATATTTTTTGAGTTTAGTCACTTAGAAAATGATAAATGTGGCTTAAGCGATGAACTTATTCGAGGTGCATGACCATAGAAAACTTGCAATAACACATACATTCAAATTAATTGTTCAAACTAAAATCTTTCTCTTGCTCCTGGTGTGACTCGCTGGGTCCACCACCTTACTCCGGGTAACCCTACCAGGGATATTACCAGTGTCTACCTTCCTTTTGCCATCTTTCTTGTTCTTCTTCTTCTTCTCCTTGGGTTGTGCCAAGACCGAGACAACCATATCATACGAAGCTTGTGCTCTTTCTTCTAATGCATTTTCTTCAAATACTTCAAGCAGCTCTCGATCCATTGCTTCAAAGGCCTCTCGATCCATCTGTTCCCTCTGCTCTCGATCCATCGGTTCAAGCAGCTCTCGATCCATCGGTTCAAGCAGCTCTCGATCCATCTGTTCCCTCTGCTCTCGATCCATCTGTTCAAGCAGCTCTTGATCCATCGGTTCAAGCAGCTCTCGATCCATCGGTTCAATCTGCTCTGGATCCATCGGTTCAAGCAGCTCATGATCCATTGCTTCAATCTCCTCATGTTGAATTGCTGCTTCATTCTCCTCTGCATTTGCTGCTTCCGCCTGATCTTCCATTCCAAAAGCTGGGTCAACTGGATTTTTACAAAGCCTAGCAATGTGTCCATGGGTTCCACAACGTTTGCACTTACGTCGTCGAATCGGTGCACCACCCTCTGCACTAGCTCTGATCCTATTCTGCCTCGGCCTACCTGCCGGTCTAGTCAAAACTGGAGAGTACAGTTTGAAGCCTGGATCGACTTTCATCCATTGGTCTTTTCCCAACAAGGTAGGAACATTCATAGCATATGCAGCCCTAAATTTGGCAACAGAGAAATACTCTGACACATACTGATCAACTTCACCTTCTGCACCCGCTATAACACTCATGAAAAACAATGCGTGTATGCAGGGTATCCCACGGATCTGCCATCGCCTACAATGGCATGTCCTATCAACCAAACTCACTAGATACCTCCACTGCCTGTTTTTACTGTCAGTGTAGGTTACCTCAGCCTCCATTCCTTTTCTGATGCATTTCATCTTCAATTGTTTTGCCCTGGAATGCAAAGACTTAATCAAAGATGGGAGCATGAGATGGCCAACATATTTTGTGGCTGCAATTCTTTGACGCAGATCGATCTTTATCATGATCATCTGCCTAATCTTATCAAATATTTGCCACAGCATAAGCCCTTTCAATGACTTGACCTTTGCATTGAAACTCTCCGCAAGGTTACTTGTTACATAGTCTACCTTGCAAATTTCATTGAATTGGCATCTTGACCACACCCTACCATGATGTTCATTCAAGTACTCCTTCACCCCAGGTTTTTGTTTATACAACACTTCCAAATGAAACAGATGCTTCCTAATGCTGCATGTGTATGCAGCTGGCCATAGGTTGTCAGTATAAACTTTACCCTTGAATTTCTTTGTAAAATTTTGTACCAAGTGTCGCATACATTCCCTATGCTCCACTCCAGGGAATACTGCTTCTACTGCACTCTCAAAACCTTTGCAAGCATCTTTGTGGATAGCAAGTCCTGGTGGATGACCTATAAGGTCGCGCAAATTCTGCAGAAACCAAGTCCAACTTTCCTCTGACTCAACCTCCAAAACTCCATAAGCAACAGGGAACATCCAATTGTGTCCATCAACTGCAGTAGCAGCAACTAGCTGTCCTTTAAACCTGCCATGAAGAGCTGTTGCATCCACGGCCAAATAAGGCCTGCAACCGTCCAGAAAGCCTTTCCAGCAAGCTTTGAAACAAACAAAAGCCCTTCTAAAACATTCCTTCTGCATTATCCTCCCGCTTTTCAATTTGTAGGGAACTGTATGCTTGTCTATCGCTACAACACTGCCTGGACTAGCCATCTCCACTTCAGCTTTGAAAGTGTAAAGCAACTAAAAGCTTTCATTCCATGGACCATTGATCCTGTCAAGAGCCATTTCCTTTGCATAGAACATCCTCATGTAAGGTATTTTTATAGTAAACTTATCAGATATCAATTTTATGAGTGCTGTTGGACCAAGTGATGGTGTTTCTCTCAGCCAATCTATGATTGCATCTGCCAACCACCTAGTCTTCGCTAGCTTTGATTTCTCCTCTGGCGCTCCCGCTCGTGGTGGACAAGTATGGTCGATCGAGTTCTTCTTTATCTGAAATATAATTATAAGGGATGTCAGTAACAGTTAAAAAATTTTACACTGTGATCTAAAATACACAACTGGTTGGCGTAGTACCTGAACCACGGTGCTTCTGAGCATTGTGGATGCATGCAGCCTCCACTCTCTTGTATGGGCACTTAACTGTGAACCTACCTGGCTCACTTTTAATAACCTCATAATCATTCTTGGTGAGAATGCAATATGTAGTAATTGCATTACGGTAGTCCATCATCGTTTGAAATACGGTGCCTTGTGCAAGCTGAGGATCCTTCCTGTTCCACTCAATTGTTGGCAAGTCATCACCTTCGTAATCGGCTAAAACGAGGCTGTCATTGTTCTCATCCTTCTCTTCATCATCAGTGTCATCAAATCTGGCACCTTGTGCAATATCTTCCATGTATTGATCCTCCATTGCCTGCTTACTGCATCGATCTACCAATTCAGGAAACATCAACTCATCCTCATCATCTTGAGGAGACGGATCCTCAATCTCTGCATCGTCCTCCACATCGACCGTAGGAACGATCTGGCTACCACTACCACTAGCACTGGGGACAGATGGTGCTGCTGTGGACCTACAAGGAGCGGGGCGGCGCACACGATTAGCAGAGGTAGCAACACTAGAGAGACATGATGCCCGACCACCTGATGATGCCCCAACACCAGATGATGCCTGGACCCTGTCCACATGGATTCAAATTTTACCGACACGGCAAGAATCATTTAAAGCAAAAAGAATTCCCAGATCGTCGTCAGAAATTAGAGGAATATATCTTCCCTCCATGCTGTTGAAATATTGGAAATCAACTGAATCGCCAGCGCCCCAGGGTACTGAGCGCAGATGTTATCTTTTAAATCCCTCAACGAGATGGTAGTTGTAACCACCGCTGGGATGTAAAATCCGCTCACATTGCGTTTAGAATCACGCAAAAAGCTAGTATCCAGCGTAACCACCTGCCGAAAAGCCAGCGCTGGATCAATCCTATTCGAAAAGCAACACAGTTAGTTGAGCATCAATGATTCGCGCTCAAAAACTGCCTACTGTTAATTCACAGAGGCAGACGATGCTTACCCAGATGGAATCCATGCGTTAGATCCCTCCGATTCCCAATCTTCTCCGCCGTTGAGGGGCATAATCGGCACACCAGACGGATGTACAAACTCTACCGCGATAGGGGTAGATCTAGTGGAGGCGGAGCCCTCTCCGCCTCCCGGGGGTGGTGGTGTGGGCGGGGGTGGCTCGGGGGCGGACGACGCCATAAGGTAGGAGGGCAGGACGGCGTGGCGGCGGAGGGGCGGTGAGCTCTTCCAGTCTCGGGCGGAGGGGAAAGCTTTGGGTGAGTGACCGCCAGTCCGACGTGTCTCATTGGGTCAACAGTCAACACCATTCAAAAGCAACGGTCCATTCACAACCACCGCGGCTCCCTAGCCGTCATCGGTAACGGTCTAAGGCCTCTGACCAGACGGCAACCCTCCCGTCCGAGCGTCTACGAGGGGTTTCAAACTGGAACGAGGGGAAAACTGAGGAAAATTTAAGCGGCTGGGGAAAACTGAGTACAACTAACGACCCAGGGGCACGAAAATAGAAATCCCATAAAAATATAGTGTCTTGAAAGGTGACCTGATTTTTGCCGATGAAGAAGGGGTGCCTCGGGGGCATCCCCAAGCTTTGACGCTTGTACTTCTTGGATATTTCTTGGGGTGATGCATGGGAATCCCCAAGCTTGAGCTTTTGTCCATTCTTCAACTCATCTCATCATTCTCCAATCCCTACACTTGAAAACTTCCTTCATACAAAACTAAACACAAATCTATTAGCAATATTAGTGTAGCATAACATATAATCAACCTACTTTACTTCAGATTTCAACCCAAAACCACCACATATAAAGTATATACTACTGTAGCAACTTCCCCAAAAGTTCCGTGATCAAAAGAACTCAAAAGAAAGCGATAAAGCGGCAAACACAAATATTGACAGAAATCTGTCAAAACAGAACAGCTGACAAAGGTCGAATTTTTGAGAGGTTTTCTGTTGCTCAAATCAAAAATTGTTCAACTAATGAAAGTTTGGATATAACCTGGGGCATATGCACAAGAAATCGCAGGTCCAAAAGATATACAGAGAATTTTTACGAATTTTTACGGTGCAGCACCGAAAACAGTTTCAGGACAGCAACATCCCCAAATCTTTACCTCACTCAAATTAGAGGCTTATCTTGGCACAACAATGAAATAAAAAGGATAAGGAGAGGTCATTACAGTAGTAATGACTTCCAAGACTCAAATAAAAGAAAAAGTACTGAAAAGAAAATATTGGGTTATCTCCCAAGAGTGCTTTTCTTTAACGCCTTTGAGCTAGGCGCAGAAAATTGCGAATCAAGTAATAATGAAGGAGGCATCAGGATCCACTATAGGAGTCTTTTCAACAATGAAGGAAATTGTGTCCAAATGAGTTTTTGAAGATCCTTTATGATCACTTTTTGGTATACTACTTTCATCAAAAAAGTTTTCAGGACAAATCCAATTAATTTTTTTATCCCAAGCATCGTGAATTCCTACAAGTTTATAAGGTATTGGCACTCTAAAATCTTCATTGGGTGTACCAACAACCGCTACAGGTGAGCCATGCTTATTAAATTTCTTGAAAACTTTCCTAGCCTCAATTGCAATATCTCTAAATTCTATGCGCAAAGTTTCCAAGATAAAAGCTTTCTTTTCAGGATCCTCAATTTCATGAAGCTTAAGGAACATGTACTGCATAAAAGGATTAAGGCTAGCAAACCTAGCTTCCAACATGTGAACTAAATAAGCAGAAACAACTTCATAACTAGGAGCAAGCTCAACCAAAGACTTTTCCTCAAGTTCTTTATGCATACTAATATGATTAAAGAACTCCTCAATGTTATCTTTCCCAATAATTGAACCACTACCTACTGAGAAGTCCTCCAAAACATACTTAGGGAACAACATAATGAACAAGAAGCAAGTAGATAAAAGCAACTATAAAGTAAACTAATTTTTTTTATGTTTTTGATATAAACAATGCAAGTAAAAATAAATAAAGTAAAGCAAAACAAATAACAAAGTAAAGGATGTGCGTGCGAAAAACTCCCCTTGCAGAGGTCTTCCACTTCTTCCCCGGCAACGGCTCCAGAAAAGGGCTTGATGGCTGGCGTGTAGTTGATGATGATTATGGCCGGGCAGTTGGAAAACTCCAAGCGGAAAGTATGATGAGCACAGCGGCAAGTCTTTTCCCTCAGTAAGAAACCAAGGTTTAATCGTTCAGGAGAAGAGCAGACAAACAACAGAAGGTGATGCTTGATAGCCTAGTGACACTCCAACAAGGGCACCATTTATGACACTTGTTGACTCGTCTTCAGCCAATAGCAACGTGGAACCTGCACACAACAAAACCAAATACTTTGTTCCTAACTTACGAAGAGGTTGTCAATCTCACCGGTTTGCTTGAAACAAAGGGTATGAGTGTATCGAGTGGAAAACAGTAGAAGTATGCGAGTAAAGTAAACAGTGCGAGTAAAGTAAACAGGTGATAGCAATATGATGGAAATAGGACCGGTGACGAGGGTTAACTCGACAAATGTCCTAGATGAAGAACTTAGGATTGGGGGAAGAGGGCGTCGGATCAACTCGAAGGTAAAGTTAGTCGAAATAAGTATGTATCGAAAGTAAATTTGGGTGTTCAACCTGGCTTGCTTTCAATCTGGCCTACACCGTCCCCTCCTGGCCCCTATATATAGGGGGCCAGGTCTCAAGGATCGGGTAGGGTCCGATACAGATTACAATATCGACATACGGTAAGAACTCGTATCTCGACTATTATTACAATTGGGCCTAGCTTAACGGGCCTCAGGGGTACTCAACTAACGGGCTCTACTAGCTATACCCTTGTCAGTAGCCCCTGAGATTCTACTAGAATTGTAGATTTGGGTTGAATCTCTAATCTTTAAATCTTCGACTTGATCAATTCTTCGATTTCTTCATATCTTCAAATCTTCGACTTGGTCTTTCGACTTATTTTCATGATAATTTTTTGCAAGGGGTTTTAATGAACAAGCCTGACAACTCTGACAGATCAAGAGCTCAGTTAACTGCCGGAACAGATACTTGCCACCTACTTCAAATTCAATCCCCTTGGATTTGAATTCGGGATACTGGTCAAACCCATTCTTTTGCCGCATTTAGGTCTTACAAAGAATGAATTCCAGTGATTCTCAGGGTACCCAGTGCGTCCACCAGGATTTTCTTCGCGTCGTAGACACGGATACATACCAGCAGAGCGCATCTATGTGCGTATACCAGGCCACACAGGACGGATCCCGGGGTCTTACCTTCGTGATAAATCATGGCATTCGAGTTTCGTTGCGATAACGCAACTCGAGAATCTCATGTCGCAGTCTCTTTTGACTGATAAAATCAAAGAATTTTTTGAATTAACTTCTTTCCACTGTCTCCCGGTGGGAGTATTGCTCTATATTTTGTCGACTACGTAGTCGAAGTTTGCATGGTAGATTCTCTTCATCTTCATTGTTGCTTGTCTTAATTTCTATCGGGTGCGCGCTCAGCGCTCCCGATGGGAGTAGCCCCCGAGGCTATGGTTGGATACTTGTAGTCAATCATAGGCTAAAAAATTCTCTTCTTCCTCTTTCTTCTAGTTTCTCTTGTTTGGAAGCCCCCGAGCCCTAAGGCGAGGTTTTTCGTATCCTTCGATCTATGTTTTTTTTCCTTTGTTATTATCGTCTGATATATGCAGAATTTAACTCCTTTGTAAATATGTTTATGGGCCTTGCTTATCACAGGGGCCCGATAATATGTGCTTATAAATAAAGCATCTCTGGCAAGGGGAAAAACCCTAATCAGAATCCTCCTCCGCCGCATCGTCTCCTCTTTTCATCTAGGGTTTTTAGTTTTCCCAATCTTCCACATGGCTGATGCAGAGGGTTCACGTCTGAACCTTGGCTCTCCGGTAGCACCGCGGGGTCGCGGCCGTCCTCGTGGAAGGAAAAACAAAACAACTCTGGCCACCGCAGGTTCGTCATCGGCCGCTCCGGTGAAGCGTCGTCCTAGCCGTCCACCTGGTAGCAAGAACAAACCCAAGGTGACTGTCGTCGCCCCAGGTCCGAGCGCTCCTCCGCCTGCTGCTCCTTCTGCCTCTCCAAGAATTTTTTCTTTCTTCTGCATTGCCATGGCGCAGTGCCATGAGATTCAGCGCCTGCCGCTGAATTTCACCAAGTTCATGGATGGGCGAGAACTGCGAGAAGCGGTTCTTTGCGAGCAATCTGGTGGAGGTACTCCGTACGAAGTGGAGGTTTGGTATGATGGCGACGGCGAACAATACTTCAAGGGTGGCTGGTCGCAGTTTGCAGAAGACCACGACCTCCACCAAGGCTTCTTCATGACCTTCGACTACCACATCGGCACGTCGAAGTTCGATGTGAAGATCTATGACGGCACCCAGTGCCAGAAGGAATATGAAGCGGAAGTCCACTTTCATTAGGATCTGCTTTTATGTAATCTCTTTTTATAGTGTCCTTGCTGCCGTACTATATGTAATGTATACTCGTACTTTGCTTTGATGCTTTTAATAGTACCATGAGAACAAATCATTGTTCTGAGGTATGCTTTATATATATCGGGTTCTTTGTGAACCAGTTATTTTGAAGAATGTCGGGTTGTCTGCATAACCTATTAGTGTAAAAGATCTCCATGTCATGATAAAAGTTTCTTTCGTACGACCCGAGGGTTGAAGCCCCCGAGCGGAGAAGCAGAAATATTTGTGTAATTTTGTCAAGTTCAACCCAAGGAACCCGACCTATGGCCTCATGTTCTGTGTTCAGAAGGTTAACTCGAGTTTACTGATACCACTAAATTTATTCTACGCGTAAAAACGTCGTAGCTGCTCCGCATTCCACGGGTTGTTCTCGTCTTTTCCTGTCTTCTTGTCTTGTAGTCGATAAGCTCCTCCTGGTATCACTTCTGTGACGATGTAAGGTCCCACCCAAGGGGACTCCAATTTGCCGTGGCTGTCTTGCCTGAGTCGCAAAACTAGATCTCCCACCACAAAGGATCGTGGACGAACTCGACTACTATGGTAGTTTCGCAGGCTCTGTTGATACTGCGTGGCTCTTTCTAATGCTTTATCTCTTCCTTCATCTAGTGCATCGACATCGTCTTGCAATGCTTCTGTTGATGTTGTTTCGTCGTATGCCTTCACTCTTGGAGCTTCGTGTGTAACTTCGACTAGAAGCACGGCTTCTGCGCCATGGACCAGGAAGAAAGGAGTTTCTTGAGTTGCTGCGTTAGGCGTGGTTCTTAGGCTCCAAAGAACGGAGGGCAATTCATCTACCCAAGCTCTCTTGGCTTTCTCGAGAGGTGCTAAGAGCCTCTTTTTTATCCCACTGCATATCAGGCCATTGGCTTTTTCGACTTGCCCATTTGTCTTCGGGTGTGCCACAGATGCAAATTTGAGCTTGATTCCTAGTCCTTCGCAGTAACTCTTGAATTCCTTCGAAGTGAAGTTTGTCCCGTTGTCCGTGATGATGCTATATGGTACACCGAAACGGAAAACTATTGACTTGATGAAGTTGATTGCTGCTGTCGAATCTTGAGTTGTTACCGGAGCCGCTTCCACCCACTTGGTAAATTTATCGACTGCCACTAACATGTAAACATGTCCTCCTGGCCAGGATTTGTGCAACTTTCCCACCATATCAAGGCCCCATTGTGCAAAGGGCCAGGACAATGGTATTGGCTGTAGCTCTGCTGCTGGCGTGTGCGGTCGACTTGCGAATCTTTGACATGCTTCACACTTCCGGACTATATCTTTCGCGTCCTTGATGGCTGTTAGCCAATAAAATCCTGCTCGAAATGCTTTTGCCGCTATTGCCCTGCTGCTGGCATGATGGCCGCACACTCCGCCGTGTATATCCTTTAATATTGCTTGTCCTTCCTGAGGCGTTACACAACGCTGCAAAATGCCAGTAATGCTCTTCTTGTACAATTTTCCTTGCAACACGACAAATGCTTTTGATCGTCGAGTTATCCTCTTGGCTTCCACTGCATCTTCTGGTAACTGTTTATTTATCATGTATGCGAGATATGGCTGCATCCAGGTTTCTTCCATCATCATGACTTCCTCGGGTTCCGGCGTAGCCCCCGAGCCTGCTGCGGTAGTCGAACTTTTGACACTTTTTATTGACATTTCCACTATTTTCTCCCAGAATACTCTAGATGGTACGGGTAAACACTGTGACCCGATATTTGCTAAGTTGTCGGCTTCTTCATTGTTGTTTCTGCTGATGTGCGAGACTTCGCATACATCAAATGTTCCTTCGAGATAGTGATATAAGTTCTTGTAGGCCATCATGTTGTCATTGATTGTGTCGCACCTATTCATAACTTGCTGAACAACAAGGTTGGAATCTCCAAATATTTTTAGGCGAGTTGCTCCACATGCTTTAGCCATCTTCATTCCATGCAACAAAGCCTCGTATTATGCTTCATTGTTAGAAGCCTGTGAAAAACTCATCCTTAAAACATACCTCAATTTGTCGCCATGCGGCGATATCAAGACTACTCCTGCGCCTGCGCCTTGGACTCTCTTAGAACCGTCGAAGTACATTGTCCAGACACTCGATAGATCCAGGGGTCCCATGCTATGTAGCTCCAGCCACTCTGCTGTAAAATCTGGCAAGATTTGCGACTTGATCGCTTTCCTTTTTTCGTACGTGATGTCCATGGGAGATAATTCGATTCCCCACAAAGAGACACGTCGTGTTGCCGAAGGATTGTTCAATATATTTGATAGTGGCGCTTCATTGACCACTATAATTGGGTGCACCGCAAAGTATTGCCGCAATTTCCGTGTTGTTGTAAAAACACTGTATGCATGCTTTTCATAATGTGGGTACCTTTGTTTTGTCGGAGATAGTACTTCACTGATAAAATATACCGGCCTCTGGACGCCGTGGGCTTTTCTTTCTTCACTTCTTTCGACTACTAATACTGTACTCACCACCTGATGGGTTGCAGCGATGTAGAGTAGTAGTGGCTCCTTTTCTTTTGGTGCGACCAGCACTGGTGGTGTGGAGAGCACTTTTTTTAACTGCACAAAAGCTGCGTCTGCTTCTGTTGTCCACTCAAACTTATCATCTGACTTTTTCATGAGTGCATAGAACGGGAGCGCTTTTTCTCCCAATCGAGCAACAAAATGACTTAGTGCCGCGACGCGTCCTGCGAGCTTCTGTACATCGTGTAGTTTCGTGGGTTTCCCCATTGTTAAAATTGCCTGTATTTTCTCTGGGTTTGCCTCTATTCCTCGTGCTGACACCAGGAACCCTAAGAGTTGTCCTGCCGATACACCAAAGGAACACTTTGTCGGGTTAAGCTTAAGCTTGTACCTGCTCAGGTTGTCGAAGGTTTCTGCCAAGTCGTTGATAAGGGATTCCTCCTCTCTTGTAGTGATGACTACATCGTCAATGTAGACTTGAATGTTGCGCCCTATTTGGCTCCCAAGGCAATTTTGCATCATCCTTTTGATAAGTTGCTCCTGCATTTTTTAGGCCGAACGGCATTACTTGGTAGCAAAACACTCCGTACAGTGTGATGAAAGCTGTCTTTTCTTCGTCTTCTTTCTTCAATTTGATATAGTTGTAACCAGAATACGCGTCCAGAAAGGAAAGCCTTGCGCATCCCGCTGTCAAATCAATTATCTGATCGATGCGGGGTAAAGGGAAGGGATCCTTCGGACAATGCTTATTGAGAGATGTGTAGTTAACACATACTCTTTGTACGTCTGTGTTCTTCTTGGGTACGATGACTGGATTGGATACCCAACTCAAAGTTTTTATTTCTCTGATAAATCCGGTGTTTTCTAGCCTGTGCAATTCTGATGCTATTGCCTTCCTCTTGGGTTCATCGAATCTTCGCAATGGTTGCTTGACTGGCTTTTCTTTAGGATCCACATTTAGTGCATGCTCGACGAGTTCTCTGGGAACCCCTGGCATGTCTGAAGGACACCAGGCGAAGATTTCCCAGCGCTCACGGAGGAACTCGACGAGCGCGCTTTCCTATGCGGGATCCAGGTTTACCGCGATCGACGTCGTCTTGCTTGGGTCCGTGGGATGGACCTGAATTTTCTTCGAGTCCTGAGTTGTGTCGAAAGGCTGATCTGGCAGGGATCGTCCAACGTTGGGTAGCACATTATGATCTGTTTCTCCTTTCAGCCTCTCGTATTCTGCTATCATGCCGAAGGTTTGTGCCATTCTATTGAATTCCTTATCGCAAGTGTTGGCTACTTCGAAGCTCCCTTGTACCGTGATCGTTCCCTTGGGTCCTAGGATTTTTAGCGTAAGATACGCGTAGTGAGGTATTGCCATGAACTTTGCAAATGCTGGGCGCCCTAGGATTGCATGGTACTGCGATGGCCAGTCCATAACTTCGAATTCCAGCTTCTCTCTGCGATAATTGCTGCTACTGCCAAAGCAGACATCGAGTTCTATTCTCCCCAAAGGGTAATTTGCGGCTCCTGGTACTATTCCATGGAAGGAGCAATCTGTTGGCTTTAGACTCGACAGTGAGATACACATTGCCTTTAGGGTTCTAGCATATATTAGGTTTATGCCACTCCCTGCATCCATGAATACTCTTCCGATGTCGTATCCTCCTATTTGCGCTTTTAAAACCATAGGTGAGTGGCCCGGCCTGGGAACTTTTCTTGGGTGATCTGCTCTGCTGAACTTAACTGGTTGATCTGACCACCGCAAATATTCTGTAGTGGCTGGTGGTGATGATATAGCTAAGTTTACTTGCCTGGATATGCTCTTTCGCTCTTTCTTCGACTTAGGCACCGGTTGAATCATGGCTGATATGTAAACTTTTGACTCTAGGTGCCTTGCTAGCCTTTGTACTTGGTATCCTTGACTTATGTGTTTTTCTCCTTGCCATCCTCCTTGACTTGATCCCATGGCATTTTGTAGCCTCAAGAAAGTTCTACAATCCTTCATCTGGTGATTTGAGACTCTTTTTCCATCAAGATATGCGTAGTGGATTCGACAGGGCCCGTACAACATGTCTTCGGCCGAAGGGCCTGAGTATCTTGGTTTTTCTGTCCCCTTTGCCTGAAACCTCCTGTTTTCATATCCTTCCTCTTCCCTTGCTTCGTAACCCGTAGCTACCAGATTTCGCCTTCCTTGGTTATCCTTGCTACGGTGTTGCCTCCTCTGTCTACTTGCTCTGTCGACTTCTGGTGAACGTCCTCTTTTGTTATTATATGCGTCCTCTCCGTCAGCGAATTTGTTGGCTTCTTCCATTAGCTCAGCTACTGTTGTTGGCCTAGTTCTTCCTATTTCTTCCACGAGATCTGAGCGTCGGAGGCCAGCCGAAAAAGCGTCTATCGCCCGTTCGTCGGAGACGTCCTCTGCTGAATTTTTTATTACACTCCAGCATTGTATATAAGAACGCAGAGTTTCGCCTTTCCTTTGCACACACGCTTTAACTTCCTCCAGTGATGCTGGACGCTTGTATGTCGAACGGAAGTTTCTTACGAATTGGCTTTCGAGTTATCCCCAGCTTCCAATGGATTCATTAGGTAGGGTATTCAACCATGACCGTGCTGCGCCGGTGAGGTGTAGTTGCAAACTTTGCATTGCAGTCGCTTTTGTTCCCCCTAATATCTGTACTGCCTGCAGATAATCCGATAACCATATGGTAGGTTCCTGCGACCCGTCATATTTTTGCTGGTCGTGTGGTAACTTGAATCCTTTGGGTACCCGCGTTTTGCGAACCCTGCGGGTAAAGCATAATGCGCCCATCTCTTTTTCGTCGTCTTCATAATTTTCTTTCCTCCAGGCGTGGCGTGACTTATTTACTCGAGCCCGTGCTATTATATTTCTTGCATCCTCCCTCCTTTGTCGCCTTTCTTCTTTTGATGACTCGCTAGACTCGTTTCGCATGGTATTGTGCTTGTATTTCCCCTTTTGCTTTTCCTTGTAGCTTGTCGACTTTACCTCGGGTCCTTTTCCCCTGATCTCGTTCTCCACTATCCCGAGGCTTCGTATTGCGGCTTGGTGCATATCTTCTCACAGATCTCCGGGTTCTGGCCTCGTTGTTAATAAGTATGCCTGTGCTGCTATCAGTGCTGCTTCTGGTGTTTCTTGTACGAAGTCTTCTTCCTCCCTTTCTAGCTGTGGAGTAAGGCTCGTTGAGCACCTTTCCTCTCTGTTGCGTGCTGTTGTCCCTCTGTTGTGCTTTGGGTCTCCGCACCTTTCTCTGCTATATTCTGATTCTTTACTATAATCATCCCAATACTCTTCCTTCGACATACTGTTATTGTCTTGGAAAAGCATGTTTCTTTCCTCCCTTAGTTTTTTCCTATGTTGATATAATGCATACTGATACCCCATCAGAACTTCTCTCCTTTATCATTCGGGTACTTCTGTACCATGATTGATAGCTGACGTGATCATCCTCCATTCTCCAGCTGAAACGTGAACTTTCTCCTTCTCTTTTTTGTTGTGTTCTTTTACTTTATCGACTTGCCTGTCGACCCTTTTGCTTCCTTCGTTGCTGTTTTCTTCTTCTGCCTCAGTGATGATGACGCATAGTTGGTGCACTTTTTTGGAGACGCTACTTGACAAGGGTATAGCTAGTAGAGCCCGTTAGTTGAGTACCCCTGAGGCCCGTTAAGCTAGGCCCAATTGTAATGATAGTCGAGATACGAGTTCTTACCGTATGTTGATATTGTAATCTGTATCGGACCCTACCCGATCCTCGAGACCTGGCTCCCTATATATAGGGGCCAGGAGGGGACGGTGTAGGCCAGATTGAAAGCAAGCCAGGTTGAACACCCAAATTTACTTTCGATACATACTTATTTCGACTAACTTTACCTTCGAGTTCATCTGACGCCCTCTTCCCCCGATCCTAAGTCCTTCATCTAGGACATTTGTCGAGTTAACCCTCGTCACTACTACTTCCAACGGCGAAGTCCCTTGCGCTGTTGTACGTTTGATACGCTCTTTCTTCCAAGTCAAAATTTTCCCGAATTTTGTCGCCTTCTGCGATTGGTGCTTCTCCCAAGCTGACCGGCGAGTTTACCTCGCTGGAAGAGCCTTCTGATGATTCCATCATTACTTCTGTTTTGGGCTTGCTCGCCGACGGATCTGGTTTTGTCGAATCCGAGAGGCGGGATGAACCCGATGGCCCGACGAAGATGCTCAAACTTCCAATTGTTAACTCCATCTCTTGACTTTCGTCGAGTTCTGTATTGCTGTTGGCTAAAAGCGAAAAAGCCGTCGAATTCATGATTCCAACGCCCAGAGTCCCCACGGTCGGCGCCAATTGACGAGGGTTAACTCGACAAATGTCCTAGATGAAGGACTTAGGATCGGGGGAAGAGGGCATCGGATGAACTCGAAGGTAAAGTTAGTCGAAATAAGTATGTATCAAAAGTAAATTTGGGTGTTCAACCTGGCTTGCTTTCAATCTGGCCTACACCATCCCCTCCTGGCCCCTATATATAGGGGGCCAGGTCTCGAGAATCGGGTAGGGTCCGATACAGATTACAATATTGACATACGGTAAGAACTCGTATCTCGACTATCATTACAATTGGGCCTAGCTTAACGGGCCTCAGGGGTACTCAACTAACGGGCTCTACTAGCTATACCCTTGTCAACCGGGATCCACAGTTCACTAGTTGTGTCTCTCCATAAGATAAATAACACATGCTGGGTAAACAAATTACAGTTGGGCAATTGATAAAATAAAGATAACGTGATATGTCAAGAAGATCACTATGCGATTTACTCTGGGAATTACAACAAAATACATAGACCGCCATCCAACTGCATCTATGACTAATCATCCACTCGCGGGGATATCATCCGAACACCCCATGAGTATTAAGTTGCGAACAACAGATAATTGCATTAAGCAATGTGTGTAATGTAAACAAAGCATATGCCCTCGAGCATATGAATGTTGTTTTCTCCCTAGTAGCAACAGCACATCTACAACCTTAGGGGTTTCTGTCACTCCCCCAGATTAAATAGAGGCATGAACCCACTATCGAGCATAAATACCCCCTCTTGGAGTCACTAGCAACTACTCGGCCAAGATAGCTACTAACAACGGAGAGCATGCAAGATCATAAACAACATAGAGATAACATAAGATATATTTCAGTATAGCAACTCAATCATAACACCAATATTCATCAGATCCCAACAAACCAAACATGTAGAATTACATAACGGTGATATCAATCATGTAGGGCAGCTCATGAGATCTAAACATGAAGCACATGGTGGAGAGGACAACCATCTAGCTACTGCTATGGACCCATAGTCCAAGGTAGACTACTCACTCATCGCTCCGGAGGCAAACATGGCGATGAAGAAGACCTCCGGTGGTGATTCCCCTCTGCGGCAGGGTGCCGGGAAGAGCTTCTGGACCCTCCCGATCTCGGGTCGATGACGGTGGCGGATCGTGATGTGTTTCTGGAAAATTGATCGGGTACTTAGATTTTTCCCATTGGGGGTCTTTATAGGCGAAGGGGCATCGTCAGAGGTGGACCGAGGTGCCCTCACACATAGGAGGCGCGGCCAGGGGCTGGGCCGCGCCGCCCTGGTGTGTGGGGCCCTCGTGGCCCCACTCCGTCTCCTCCTCAGATCTCTGGAAGCTTCCGGGAAAAATAAGACTTCAGGAACTTGTTTCGTCCAATTCCGAGAATATTTCCTGTGTAGCTTTTCTGAAACACAAAAATAGCAGAAAACAGGAACTGGCACTGTGGCGACTTGTTAATAGGTTAGTTCCAGAAAATGCATAAAAGTGCCACGAAGTGTAATGAAACATTAGGCAAATGGTGTAAAAACAAGCATGAAGCATCAAAAATTATAGATACATTGGAGACGTATCAGCCATCACCAATTATAATTTACCTTGTGCATCTTTATTTGTGATTCCCTTTTACTTATTACAAGTCTATATCATATGAAGGGAAGTTGCTGTCTATTATAATTTGTGCCTTGGTGAATGTGATGCTTCTTGCCCGTGTTTTGATTATTGACACTTCAGTCCATAAACCTGTGGTCATGTTTACCGAGTTCAGTTTTCGCTTGGGGACAAGCGAGGTCTAAGCTTGGGGGGGTTGATACGTCCATTTTGCATCACTATTTTGTATCATAATTTACTGTTATTCATTGATATATTTCACATTTAGAGATGATAGTTATGTTATTTCCTCTATTTTTACATGTTTGATGATCATTGGAGGATTTGCTGCCGGAGTCAGGATTCTGCTGGAAAAGGGACCATCAAGACACCATGTTTCGGAAGATCAGGAAATTCCAGAAAATTATATTTCACCAGAAGACTGAAGAAGCCAGAAGGAGGAGGCGACAGGAGCCACATGGTGGGCTCACCCACAGGGGGCGCGGGCCCACCCCTGGCCGTGCCGGCCTGTGGTGAGGCCACCCTGGCCCACTACTGCCATCGCCCCTTTGTGTATATCATCGTACCCGAAAACCTAAGTTAGAGGGGGGCTCAGAGATAGACACCGCTGCCTCTGCGGGGCAGAAAACACTGAGAGAGAAAAGCTCTCTGGCAGGCAAAAATCTGTCGGGGAAATTCCTTCCCGGAGAGGGAGATCGTCGCCATCATCATCATCATCGCACTGGACTTCATCAGGATCATCATCACCATCATCCTCATCACCAGCACCTTCATCTCCACCATCACCATGCCATCCCGCTGTAACATCTTGGGTTGAATCTTGTCAAATTCTTAGGGGAAACTTTCCCGGTGTTGATTACTCTTGTGGTTAATGCTATTGAGTGGAACCGTTGAATTAAGGTTTATGTTCAGATTGTTATTTACCATTATTTCACCTATGATCATGATCCATATGATGTCTTGTGAGTAGCTCGTTTAGTTCTTGAGGACATGGGAGAAGTCAAGATGTTAGTAGTGGAATTATGTTGAGTAAATATTTAATGGTTTGATATTTATTTGTTGTGGTGCTATTTCACTAGTGGTGTCATGTGAATGTCGACTACATGATACTTCACCATTTATGGGCCTAGTGGAATGCATTGTGTATTTGGCTACTAATTGTGGGGTTGCTGGAGTGACAGAAACCTAAACCTCCGTTGGAAAACCATCGCACCAAGGAGCGTAGGATCTTAGAGTTTAAGGCTGTGGTTAGATTTATCTTAATTACTTTCTTGTAGTTGCGGATGCTTGCAAGGGGTATAATCACAAGTGTTTATTAATCCTAGTAAGGGTAGTGCGCTAGCACAGGTTCACCCCCATAGCACTTATCAAACCAATAAAGATTATTTAGCGGTATGAAGCGAAAGCACTTGACAGAAACTCTCGTGTGTCCTCGAGAACATTTGGTCATCATAAGTTACACAACCGGCTTGTCCTTTGCTCTAGAAAGGATTGGGCCACTCGCTGCAATTATTATTATTGTCTTTTATTTCTTTGCACTTTATTTAGTTGCATTACCAAATACCCCTGAAAACCCGTTTACTAGTATTTACGGTGAATCCTTGATCAAAACTACTCAACAACACCTTCTGCTCCTCGTTGGGTTCGACACTCTTATTTATCAAAAGTACTATGATACACCCCCTATACTTGTGGGTCATCAGTCCCCGACACTGAAGAACTGGGCGCGGGAAAACTGCGACTTTCTAAGACGCCGGTGGCGGCACCCGAAAATCAGCGGCGAAGCCCTTTGGTGCGAATGCTGTCTCTCCGATGAGGCGTGAGGCAGAGACGCGAGAGCGGAGGGATAGGTAGTGGAGGAGCTACCGAGCCGTGGCGGCGCGGCGGCGACGGCAACAGCAGCAGCATGGGACGTGTTCTAGGGTTCCATTGGATTAGGTCAGGGACGATCCTTCTCAGTGGTGTTCTGAACAGGTATTTGCACTAACCGGTGGCAAAGAAGTGTAATTACCTAAGCCGATGATGTTAAACCATCCGATGGGGATTGCACGGTCATGATCTCTCCAATGATGTATATCAAACATGTTTTAGTACCAACCACCGTCACGAACTCCCATTTAATAGTATCATTTAGTCCCAACTAATTTTAGACCATGACTTATTTCATTTAGTCCCAAGTTACTATAGAGATGTAAAAGTGAGATCTCGCTTGTCCCACTTGTCCCATTTCTGCATCCTTACCCACCAGCCTTGTACGGCTCTCGTTGGGGAGGGCATCCTAGGGGTCTTCCTCGACACCACCCGTTGGTGACGCGGGAAGGATGTGCCACATGCAGACATGGCGTGGTGGGTCGCGACCCACTCTTTCTTCTTCTTCCTCTTCCTCCTCCTCCTCCTCCTATTCTTCTTCTTCTATCCCCTTATTCTTCCTCTCCCACCCTGCCAGAACCCTAAACCTACTCTAACCTCGCCGGAATCCTAAGACACGCACCCCCTCCCCTAAGATCTCTTCCTCGCCTTCATCGGTGACGTCGCGGCCAGCTACAACGTCCCCAACTCCGGCGAGGTTCTGACCGGCCGGCTATCCCTCTAAACGCCCCGACCTTCACCCCCAACCCTAAGTCTAGTCACTAGCGACATCCTCGCACCCTAACCTCGTTGGAACCCTAAGACCCGCACCCCTACCCTAAGATTGATTCCTCCTCTCCGCTGACGATGTCGCGACCCATCGCATCGTCCTCGCCTTCGGCGAGGTCCTAGCTCCCCTCCGCCGGGGCACCGCGGTCAGCCGCGTCATCCCTATGATCGGCGAGGTCGCTGCCGACAAGGAAGAAGACACTCTGCTCCCACATCCTCTCCCCCTCGGCGAGGTATGCGGCGTGGGCGATTTGCGCCACTAACAGGCGACAAATAGGATTTGCTGGGGGGGCTCTTAGTTTCCTCCCGTTGGTGTGCGGGATAGCGCCCCGCACGCAGCGCATGTTCGTGGGCCGCTCCACGGGAAAGGCCCAATAACAGGTATTGCTCGTTTTTCCTCTTTTTTTATTTTTTCCTATTTTCTTTGTCTCTTCGATTTTTCTAAAGCGAATAATTTGAGAATTAAAAAATTTCTACAAAATCAAATTTTGAACATATTTTGAATTTGAACAAATTTGTAAAATGAACAAAATTCGAATTTGAATAAATTTGGAATATGAACAAATTTTAAATTTGAACAAAAATCGAATTTGAACAAATTATGAAATTGAACAAATTTAGAATTTGAAGAATTTTCAAACTTGAACAATTTTTAAATCTGAAAAAATCAAATCTTAAGAGCATTCGAAACTGAACAAAAAAAATTCAGAAACCAGAAAAACAAATTGAAAATTGATTTTTTAGAAAGATAATTGAGCAAAAACTAAAAACCTAGAAAACCACTAAAAGCCATGAAATCCGCACAAACCGAAAGACCTCACAAAACCAAGAGAAAAAACCAAAAAAGATAGGGAAATAAACCAAAAATGACCTTAATGGGTCGTGGCCCAAAACTACCGCTCCGTTAGCGTGCACTAATAGTGCACGCTAACGGACGATAAATAGGATTCGCCGTCCTAGTGAGCTTTAAGTGTGCTCGATTCGCTCCTGCCCGCGGGCTCACCCGAATGGGTCCAGTAGAATTGGGTCCAATAACAGGTAAGAGGTTCTCGTTTTTAATCTAAATATTTTATTTCTAAAAACAGAATAATTTTAAAAGGTGAAAATAATCAAAATTAAACAATTTTTGAATTTGAACAACTTCGGAATATGAACAATTTTTTAATATAAACAATTTTTTATTTTGAATAATTTTTGAATTTAAACAAGTTTTGAATTTTAAAAGTTGTTGAATCTGAACAATTTTCGAATTTGAATAAACTTTCAAATTTTGAAAAATGTTAAAATAAAGAAAATTCAAATTTGAAATTTGTTTAGAATTGAAATTTATTTTGATTTTGAAATTTCAAATTTAAAAAATTGATCAGATTTAAAAAGAGAAAACAAAAAAACAAAAAACTAAAAGGACCACGAACAAGAAAAACCGTTAGCAGAAACCGACAAAAGCAGGCTTCTATCCAGCTACGGGCCGTGGCCTAGAAAGCCACCCATGGGTGTAGGACGCAATGCCTCCCGCAGCGGGCAGGATGCCAGAAAATTCACGTCTGTTTTGCCTACTAAAAGCCAATTTTAGAGACTATCCGTGTGTGGAGCATCCGAAGTCCGAAGCTGTCCCAAACACATAGATCCACGAACAAGGCGAAGTAAAACTGAGAGCATCTCCAGCCGTCCCCCCGACTCGGACTCCGGCGGCCGTTTTTTACATCCGGACGACGGTATTCGGCCCAGTCGTGCCCCCGGTTTCTCGTTTCCCCCCGGATTTGGGCTTTAATCCATCCGGCGAGCCCAGGCCATCCTCGGTCCCTCGGGGCGTGCTCGGGGACTCCGGACGAGAGAAAAGCGGGAACGGGCCTGCTCTGTCGGTGAGAGAACACGCAAACCCTACAATCTGGTCGCAAATCCCCCTCTCCCTCCCGTCGTTGCTCTGTCGCCGCCGACACCACCCCTCGCCAATCCGCCGGTCGGTTGCCTAAACTTCGCCGTCCCTCCTCCCACCTGCCCCCACCAGCCTATATTCCACCGTCCGGCGTGCCGTCTGGCCATATTCCACCGTCGGGGAACTCCTCCCGCCGCGCCTCATCGACACGCCCGGCAGGTGTTCGTCCATTTGCCTAATCACCAGGTACCGGCATCGTGGGCTGCATTCATCGCTATGCGTCAGGAGATTCGAGACTCCACTATGCATCAACTACTGCAGGATAATCTGGTGGAGCACATATGGAGGTTTCGAGGCAACACCCACTAGTTTCCATTTGATTTGTTTGAAAACTTGTCAATTTATTTGCTTGTTTTGTTAAACTGTATGAGATTCGCCGAACTGTAATGTTTATTTGAGCTAAATGTTGGCAAACTGTATGAAATTCTCCGAACTGGAATGTCTATTTGTAAAAATAAGCCAAAAACACCGATTTTCGGACGTCTTGCTGGGGTGCCGGCTGGAAGTTCGGTGTTTCCCACGCCTAATTTTCGTCTAATCCGACGCGATTTATCGTCGGATTTGGCCGTGGGGAGATGCTCTGAGGGCCTCGCTAGTTCATTTTACCGGAGGGAGCGTTGAGGTGCTTAGCCGGATTCGCTCCGCCTCCCACACCATCCCAAATCAGTACCTTGGCAAGAGAATAGATTATTTACCAGCTAATGCCACCAGACTACCCTAAATAGTCGTCTTCTACGTTATTTTTTTTTTCTCCCTATTCGTGTTCAGAATGTGGATAGAGTCCAAGCAGTAGGGCACGCCGCCGCCCCAATCTCAGGTGTGCTTGTTCGATCCCCCTGTAGAGCAGCTCCGGCGAGCCTCTCCTTTCCCCCACGATGTACGGCCTTCTTCCCTCCAGTCCTCCCCAACTTCCCTTGTCCCTACGCCCCCTAGCCCCAGCCTCTCCTCCTACTCAGCTCTCCTCTGTCTGAATCGACGCTTGAAGAAGAATCTGGTTCACCGCTGGAGGAAACGCCACAGCCGCTCGGAAATTCGCCACTGTGTCGTTGTCCTGGTAATTTTAATTGCCTCATCGTGGCCTTCCTTGAGGTCGTACCAATCTGATTTGATGCTTCCCTGCACCAGGACTCGCCGCCGACCTTCAACAAGTTGTTTCCGTACAGCATTTGATCGAGGTTGGCCATCTACCCTGCCTGCTTGTACCAGGATTCAGGCGTACATGCGTACTCAAAATTAGCGCATCGTTCGTCAATCAGTTAGATGATTTAGCATGTCATGGATGCACTTCTTTCTATCCATCACGTCAAGCATATACAAAAATAATGGAACATGCACGTGTGTACAACACGTTTATCTTAACGCTGTGAAGAAAATGTAAGGAAACATCATACAATCGCTACTACCAGCTCGATGTAAAAAAAAAACTTTGTAACACGCTATCACCAATCTAGATCTGAAGCTATTTTTTCTTCCAAACACATTTTAATCCTTCAGAGCACATTAGGTGGAGTGGAGTTTAGAGGTGAAGTAAAATAGAGCAGAGTGGAGCTCTCTCAAACACACCTTTAGATGAGATTCCCACACAGTCAAACTAAAAAATTGGCGTTGATCAAGTCATTGGATGCTCTTTGGATTGAAGCCCATAAATTAGTCTGCCCAGTCTGCCTTTCAGTTACCGATTGATTTTTACGCTAAAATATTGGCAAGACAGACAACTTATGTATCTTTACTATATACTATTTGTTAGTATAAATACACTAGTAACCATGCACGCGCACGCACGTCTGAACTAATAGAATTGATGGGAAGTGCACATATCAAGAAAATCTATAACGTTGTGAGATGCTCCCATCTGCACTTCACCTAGAGAGAAAGTTTCAAAGTAATTTAACATGCTCACCATCCTTTTGCTGACCTATCTCTAGATTTTGGTGTTCAATGTAGCAAGAAGGAAGCTAGAAAAAAACACAATCAAGCTAATTTTTTAAAGAATAAAGCGAGATCACCATGTTATTTGTGTACCTCGACGAAACAAAATTTGTGTTGTTTCACTGGGCTTACTTTCTCAAATAAAATCTACTCCTTGGTATGATGGTACATGAAGTATTTCGTCCATACAACACACCTTTTGAACATCTGTCAACATAAAAAGTATGTACTATGGGTGCTAATTAGCTTGCTCATGAGACATATTTGCATTCCCAAACTGAAAAGGAGCGAAAATTGAAACCAATAATAAACATAAGCATATCTCTTTCACAGTGTGCAAGAATATCGCGTTTGCCAGAGGAGATAACAAAATGCCTATTCCTGCTTAATTTTCTTTGATAAACTTCTTAGCAATAGACTCGGTAACTATTTGCAGTTGACAACATATCTACTTTGGTAAACCACAAATTATTATTCAAGCGCATCAGATAATGGCGTCCAAAAATTAGCACCTGATTTCAGGAAATCAGCATGCCAGCAAGATCAAGGATATATTTTCCAAGAAGCATAGCAAATTAGCAATCAACATTTGATATGAGGCTTTCCATCTGCAGGCATTCTCCCTCTTTTGTAGTCTGAAAAAAATAAGCTTTACTGTGTTAATAAATTGAATAATTCGCACTTCTAAAGTCTGAAGAAATATGTGTACTTACACTCTGCAAGCCAATGATGTACTGGAAGCGCCTGATCTAGGCATGACCTCATGAGCAGTAACAGTTACATAATAGCCTTATGCAAATAATGCTGCGACCCTAATCGTACTCCTGTAAAGTCCGATAGAGCAACCATGGGTTGTATGATTATTTCCTTTTTCCGAAACACTGGAGAACAGAGCATGTAATCGGAAGCAAAACAAACGCTTAACAGAGAAAAGCAATTGCATCGACGTGCTCCGCCAGCGCATGCTTGACAGAGCAAATTCTCGTCGCGGGACCGAGCGGCGATGCAAGGGAAAGAATCAGGCGCGACAGCCACCGACCAGGCAGAGGCGCGGATCGAGCTACCGGGTGACATCAATACACACTCATTCGCCTCCTGAACGGAACCCTGCAAGGCTGCAACCTGCGACAGAAATCAACAAGTTCACTAAGCATTTCATCTAGCACCGGATCTCTCCACTTGCTCCGCTTCTAACTAATCCGCGGCGATAGCCTTGGCCTACTCTCGCACCTCCGGTGATGGGCGACTGTCTGCAACCGGTCGAGCAGGCCAAATCGCGGAGGGAGTACAAAAAATAGGAGGTGACTTCTCAATGGGAGAGGGGAAATTTGGAGGCATGAAAGGCGGACGGTGGCGTGGAGGGGGTTGGTAATCCGGACTCAGGGCATCGTGTTCCCTCGCGATGGCCGGATCCGACGACGACGTAGGCAGCTCGGTGTACCCTCGCTGCCTGGCGCACTTAGCCACAAAATCTGCACTCGTCGCTCTCTGCTGCCGGCATGGAGAAGAAGTTCAGGTGACATGGGTGGCAAAGAGGTGGAGGAGAGGATCGGGGTTATCGGGGGAGCAGGTGCCATTGGCCGCATCAAGAGCGGCTGATTATTCGTGAGCCAGAGAGGAGGTTTCCTAGTTAATCAGATGGAGGTCAAGAGAACGGGGGACGCGAAGCAAAAAAAAAAACATCGGCAGACCATGGTCCGCCGGGTTGACAGGATGTATCCACACCGTTAAGTTTACCGTGGGATGATCAAATCGATATTGACTGTTGGATTTCATTAAGTGTGGATGATCTAAGGGTAGAAAAGATAAAGTTTACCCTTTTGTAAGTAGTGTAGATGTAGATATGGTATTGATTGTCAAAAAACAGCCCCTTAGTCTCCTAATTTTCTTGGCAAGCTCCGCCGTTGCCATCAGCCCGTCCTCTCCTGACCGGGACATCACACCAGCTAGCGGACTAGTTGTGTTGAAGGAAGATCCGTCACGGCGAGTCCAAAGCTGATCGCATCTGGATCAGCAGCTGCTCTCCGCCTATTCCCCGCTTAATCACGCGTCTTCCCCCACCTCGTCTTCCTCCCTAAGCTCGGAGCATTCATAAGCGACGAAAGGTTAGTACAAGCTGAGCTTCCCCTTGGAGAAAGAATATGCATGATGTTCGTTTGATTTTGACGGTTAGAGGAATCCGTTGTGAGAGAAGAATAAGTTAGTTTGATTTTCTTCTTTTCACGGAAGAGGGCTAGTCCTTATTATGATTGTATCGAATATGCCTAGGAATGGGTTACAACTTAGAAGCCCGATTAGAGTTTAAAAGTTTCTAATGCATGCGCATGTGTGGACAAAGGTAGGCTTAGTGCTCAAGAACAGATTTACCGAACTGGCTTTTCTGACGGTGAGAAGGAATGTCAGAGAGAAATAGGAAGTAAAGTCAGGCTAGACTGTTCTTAAGTTCCTAATTTTATACTATGCTTAATTACTGTAAATGATTACTGTAGCGTAAATTGTCTAAATTGTTGTTTTGCACCCCAATTTTGATTGCAAGTAAAAACAGTTAATACATACCTTCAATTTTTATTATATAAATTAATTTAAATTATATTAGAGACAAAATAGTATGAATGCTACCGTAGCTTCCCTAATTTTTCTTCTCAATGTTAGAGGATCCGATTCCCAGATTTACTAGCTGTTTTCACAGACAAAGGTAATATCTTATAATTCTCTTATGCATAGAGAAAGTATATAATTTTCACGGACCAATCATAATTGGAAAAAAAAATCTACTATTTACAAAGGCATCTCTTCACTTGATATGCACATGTACTTCCTCCGTTCACTATTATAAAACATTTTAGATATCTTAATTTAGACTAGATATAAACTAAAATGACTGGACATAAAAACTAACTAAAATACATCTAAGTACATACATTTTTAAAAATAAATTAAAATACATTATAACAGTGAATGAGGAAAGTATCCATTTAGCTTGAGATTAACTATGCTCTCAGTTATGCGGCAAAAAGTAGTTTCTCCGAGTTAGACTTGACCTCCTTTAGACTAGTCATGATAGGAAGTATCATACACTAATATCATATATATGATGCTAGTTTATGATATTACTCTAGCCATAGCGCTAGTATCTTACTCCATTCGATTGAAAGTAAATATCGATTTTGACACTATTTCCGATCAAAGGGAGTAGTTAGTATCATGCAACCTAGGCCTACAAAAATACTGACATGACAGATAACTAAGGAGGAGAGAAATGATTAGAGTGACATAGATGAATACCATATCATAGCGCATATTATGAGAAAAATAAATGTTAAATATATGTTGTACATAAATTTGTATTGAGATTCTAAAAATTAAATAATATAATAAGAACATAATACTAATATATAATATCATGAGAAATTCAATTCGGCTCCCGGATGCATATGCTCCATCTATCCAAAAAATATATTTCGAAATGCCAAAAAAGTATGGCAATTTTTTTTGCATTTACATATCCATAATCTAAGTGAGTTTGTAAAATTTCGCTAAAACCCGATAGTTTTTGTGGTCTATGTAAAAAAGACAAAAATTGTCATATCAAATGCCTTATTTTTAGCATCAAACTTTGTCTTTTTTGCATACGTCACATAACACGTCAATTTATCATGAAACGACATTGTGGGCATGTAGAACGTGAAGATTTACGTGCAATTTTTGGTTTCAATTTTTTGATATTTTGAAATATATCAAATATATATTTTAAATTAAAGGGAGCATATGCTCCTAGAAGCCAAAATACACCACTATAGAGATAGTATCATACACTAATATCATATACTTGATACTAGTATATGATATTTCCCACTATGGTCAGCCTAAAGTGCATATTATCATCAAGTAATATCATAATCTTACGATATTTACGTATTGTAAAATCTCAATGTAAATTGATATATGTGATGTATTTGTACGCACTTTAATGATACCACTTTCACGGTTTCACCTCTATTCTTATTAATTATTGTGTCACATTATATTTTTATACATGTGTCATGCATTATATTCCTCCGATTTAGTTTATAAGGCACGCATGTGGTTTAAGATGAACTTTGACCACTAATTTTTTCAATAAAAAATAGAATATATATTATAAAAATTATATCATTAGACTCATATTCAAAAGAGGTTTCAATGGTACAATTTTTATAGTGCATAAATTATATAATTTGTTAGCAAAAATTGGTGGTTAGATTTTATCTTAAATTGCATACGTGCCTTGTAAACTAAATCAGAGAAGTATTGTTTATGATACTACTATTATAGCTAGTTTTACATAAAATAAGTATTTTCGCCTTCGCGTACTATTATAGCTACTAAATCAGAGAAGTACTGAAATAAATGATCTCTATGATCCGGCTTGTGAAAATACCACTCCGTACCACATTCCAAACTCGCATGCGTACTGCATCCAAACTCGCACGCGTGTACATATAGGATCGGATATGCACGGTGCCGTGAGCTATCCTTTTCTGCTAGTAACGACATTATAATTTTGTGATGTTAATTTTGCAGAGAATCGGAATATTGATCAGGATCCCGTGAGTTTTGAACACTTCAAACTTAATGGTGCGAGTAATTAAAACCTTTGAACTTAATGATGCCATCACCCGTAACCAAAGGACTAATCCACGACGTTCAGGTCTGTAACCTTCTCTACCCTCTTTGAGGCTAGCCATAGTGGTAGTATTTTAGCTAGTATTATGTAACTTAGGTCCATAAAACTGATGATGTGACAGGTAATTAAGGAAGAGAGAGGTGATTAGAGTATCATAGATAGATACTATATCATAGCGCATATTATAAGAAAGATTAATGTTAAATACATCTTGTACACAAGTTTACATTGAGATTTTAAAAAGCAATGAATATAATGAAAACATGATACTACTTCATGATACCTCCCACTATAGAGATACTATCATACACTAATATAATATGCATAATACTAATATATGATACTTCCCACTATGACCAGCCTAAAGCAAAGAAGAGTGAATATTTTATTAGCTTGGTTGGCTCTCTAATTAATATAGCTAGATAATGCCTCACGCGTTACTACTCATGTTAGTTGAAATTAAGATTTTGCACAATGATTTCCAACTACGATGATGATTGAGTCCATACATTCTTTACCAAACGAGTTTTCTAATTAATGTGGATTAGTGTGTGATATTTAATCTCATAATGTGAATAAGGAATAGAATGCCAGATTGGCCATGAAAAACTCTAGGAGTAAATTATTAATTCAAAATAGAGTAAGTTTTCTCTTGAAGAGACACCAATAAATTTGCAAATATGATTGATAAAGAAGAACATCCACTTGTCGATTTCATAAGTTTTCACATACCAATTCAAGAGGTTGGGCGTCGGTATACGTGGAGCAACGAGCGGAGCATCCCGACCATGGAGAAACTCGACATGTGGCTTTGCTCAATTGAGTGGGAGGAGATGCACCCAGATGCCACCCTTGCGGCTCGTTCTTCCTCCCTCTCTGACCACTGCCCCATCCTCTTGTCCAACACAGTGCGGTTCCTCTCCAAAATCAGATCCCGTTTTGAGCATTTTTGGGTGAAGCTAGAGGGCTTCCAAGAGGCCGTGGAGGCCTCGTGGACTTCGACCGACGCCCCCGAAGATCCGATGAGGCTCCTTAGCTTCAAGCTGCAGAAGGTAGCTGGTGACCTGCAGAGGTGGAGTAGCCGACGTATGGGCAGCATCAGGGACCAGCTCCTAGTTGCTAACGAGGCCATTGGGAAGCTCGATGTCGCGCAGGAGTCGCGATAGCTATCTAGCCTGGAGCTTTCTCTCCGGCAAGGCTTGAAATGGCGCATCCTTGGTTTAGCATCGCTTGAGCAGACCATAGCTTGCCAGCACGCTAGGGTGGCGGCCGTCAAGGATGGCGACGCTGCCCCGTCTCTCTTCCGTGCATTTGCCTTAAATTGGCGGAGGCGCAACCAGCTGACTTGCCTGCGGTCTGGCGACAGGATTGCTACGACGTAGGAAGACATGGACGACCTCGCCACCGATTTCTACATAGAGGTGATCGGCACGCCGTAGCCCCGCGGGCACGACCTAAACTTGGACCGGATTGGGCTACCTTCGCTCGATCTTAGTGGGCTCAAGGCCCAGTTGTCCGAGGACGAGGTGTGGGTTGCGGTCAAAGCTATGTCGTCCAATAAGTCCCCAGGGCCCGGCAGGCTTTCATGGGATTTCTTCAATGCCTACTGGCCGGTGGTTAAGGTGGATATCCTAGCGGTCATGCGAGAGGTGTTTGTCAGGCGTGATCAGGTGTTTGAGGACCTGAACGTTGTGTTCATCACTCGACTGCCCAAGAATCTTGGGGCATTGGAGTTCAAGGACTTTTTCCCTATTAGCTTGGTCAATAGCTTCGCCAAGCTAATCGCTAAAATCATGGCTATGTGGCTTGGAACGAGGATGCCAGAGCTAGTCGGCTCTAAGCAAAGCGTGTTCATCCACGGGAGATGCATTCATGACAACGTTGTCCTCGTGCAATAGTCCATGGCGTTATTGCATCGGAGGAAAATCCTGGTGTTACTCCTCAAGATGTTCTTGGCTTGTGCTTTCGATAGTGTTGCATGGTCCTTTCTCCTTAGCATGTTGCTGGTCCGGCATTCCGCCACAAGAGGGGTCTGAGGCAGGGCGACCCCCTTTCGCCGTTGCTCTTCGTGTTGGTCATGGACGTTCTGGCTTCCATGTTCCAGGCAGCGGAGCAGGCCGGCGTGTTAACCGAGCTCACGACACTAGGGCTGTAGCACCATGTCTCCCTCTACGCCGACGACATTGTCGTGTTTGCCCGACCGTCAGAGGAGGAGCTGGTAGTGGTGAGGGAAATCCTTGTGTGCTTCGGTGCGGCGTCTGGAATCGAGGTCAACTTTGCTAAGAGCTCCATCGCTCCCATCCGGTGCTCGGAGGATCTCATCGCTGAGATTGCCTCGATTCTCCAGTGTCCTACCAGACCTCTTCCGTGCACCTACCCAAGACTCCCCTAGTTCATCTGTGCACTAATCAAGGCGGAGCTGTAGCCGATCCTCGACAAGCTAGCAAACAAACTTGGCTTTTGGAAGGCGATGCTTCTTTCTCATGATGGATGGGTTGCCTACGTTCAGCAGGTGATGACCTCCTCCGTCGTCTACCAGCTAATGCCTTTGGATCTGCCGTTGTGGTTCCTCAAGGAGGTTGACAGGCTGCTGCGTGGCTTCCTATGGGTGGAGAAGGAAGAGGCCAGGGGCGGCATCTGTGTTGTTGCGTGCGCCAAGGTCTATCAGCCGAAGGCCCTGGGCGGGCTAGGGTTCCACAACCTGAGGTACCTGAATGCCGCCCTATGTGCTCGATGGGTGTGGTTTTAGAAGACCGACTCGACCAAGGCTTGGTACGGTTTGCACTTCAAAGTCCTCCTGGAGGCTCTCGCTATCTTCAACGTTTGTATAAATATCCATTGGAGACGGCACGAGAACGCTCTTATGGGAGGATCCGTGGATCTCAGGGCAAGACATGGGCTCGATTGCCCCGGAAGTGTTGAAGCTTGTCATGCCGAGGTTTAGGCAGCAAGGATCGGTCCTGCAGGGGCTTGCCAACTCTTCCTGGGTCCTTGACATTGTAGGCGAGCTTTCGGTTGATGCGGTGGTTCAGTTCCTCCGCTTGTGGATGACAGTGGCATGGGCTCTAAGGAGTGGTGGGGATGACCGCTTCCGCTGGAAGTGGAACGAAAAGGGAGTGTATACCTCTGGGTTGGCTTACCGGGTGTTTTTCCACGGCACGACATCTCTTCCAGGAGCGGCACAAGTTTGGAACTCATTTGCCCCCTTTAAGGTGAAGTTCCATGCTTGGCTTGCTCTTCGCCGGTGCTGCTGGACCACAGATCGGCTGCTACGGCGTGGCATACAGGCCAATGCCCTCTCCTCACTGTGCGGGGTGCATAACGAAATCCTCGACCACCTTTTGCTTCAGTGCCCGTTCGCGGGCAGGTGTGGTATGGGGTGACCCAACACCTGAGATTCACCCTCCCGGTCCCTTTGGCCACAAGCACAACCCCAAAGTGGTGGCCACAAGTGGTAGAGCAGCTTTCCAAGCAAGATTCAAAGAAGGCCAACTCGCTTATCATGCTTATGATGTGATCTCTCTGGCTTGAGCATGTGGGTCTTCGACAAAATTAACTCGCCAACAGATAGGATTATCTCTACCATCTGTAGTGAGTGGGTTTCCTGGTCTTCAAGTAGACGTGGGCTTTCGAGAGGTTTAGACTAGCTCGCAAGTCGCGAGTCTCGGTGGCGGCCTATGTGAGACCTGTTCTGTTTCTTGTAAATGTTGTTGCTGACTCTTTTCGCTTAATACAATGACATGTAGAGCTCCTGAAGGTTCTCGAATAAAAAATCAAGGAAACATTTAAGTTGTTATCTGAATCAATGAACAAATAAATGATGACCTAAACACCAGCTTGGTATTGAGCATGCTAGCAGTCATAGCCTCTATGGAGATCAGAGTGTTGCGTGAATGGCTGTAAAATTCTTTCAAGAAAAAACATTGAAAGGGGGTCACATCTACTGATTGGAAACACAACTAAGACATCTTTTAAATATTCCACTTCTTCACAAACCAGAGGAAACACCTAGCCTAACTATATCAATTCTTGTTGCAATCTCCAACTAGATCGTAAATCACATAATGCAAAGATATATGTGTGTTAGAGTTTGTAACCTATACAGTACGTGAATGGTACGGTGTAGTACACCGCCCAGTACGTGAATGGTACGGGCTATCAATGCTATTAGAGCGACTCCCTTCCATGACACCCTAGTCGCTGATCCAAAACCCTAAAACCAACAACCAATCTATGATCTAAAACCCAAAACCAAAACCTCCCCCATCGCCGCCCCATGGCCTCGTCATCGTCTTCCTCATCGATGGCCGCACTGGCTTCCACGCTAAGGAACCCTCCCTCGCAAAAACTCACACGAGACAACTTCCTTTTCTGGAAGGCTCTCGTGATGCCCAAGCTAGGTGGTGCACACATCACTGGTCTGCTTGACGAAATAGATGTTGCCTCTGCTGAAAACCATGAGTTAGAGGACAAAATAAGAAGAAGATCCTTGTGTCGAATTCTGCCTATGTGGAGTGGATCGGCCGAGACCAGCAGGTTATGAGCTTCCTCCTAAATCAACGACCCCTAGTATTTTGTCGCATGTTCTTGATCTCGATTCTACTGCTGCGGTTTGGGGAACTATGAAGGCCATGTTTTCTTTGCAATCCAGATCGAAGATCAGTCACCTTCTACCCACCCTCAACAACACAAAGAAAAATAATATGACGGTTGCTCAGTACTTCACCAGGATGAAGGGGTTCTACTCTGAACTCATAGCCGCTAGCAAAATTATAGATGATGACGACCTCATCGGTTTATGAAAGGACGAGATGTCGCCTAGAGGGGGGGGGGTGAATAGGCGTTTTTAAAAACTATTACGGATTTGGCTTGTAAGAATGCGGAATTAAACTAACGTTTATTTTACAAGCACAAAACCTAAATAAGCTAGGCTCAACTAAGTGCACCAACAACAACTAGAGTTAAGCAAGATAGCACAAGATATATTTCACAAGTGATAAACAAGATACAAGTACTTCAAGCACGAAGGCTATCACAAGGAAATAAACTCAGGTATAGAGATAACCGAGGCACGTGGAGACAAAGATGTATCCCGATGTTCACTTACATAAAGTAAGCTAATCACCATTGGAGAGATGCGGGTAACCACGAAGGCCCCCGAACGCCACGAAGGCTCACCTTCTTCTCCGAGTCCCCCACGAAGCTAGGGACCCCTTCTTATGATTAGCTTTTCCTCCACTCCGGAGATGGCAAGCTCCACAACCACTTCACAACTCCCACGAAGGGGAAGCCTGGGCCTCTTCACAATCTTCCACGAAGAGGTCACCGAGGCACCAACCGCCAAGCCAACTAGGAGGTCACCCTCCAAGAGTAACAAGCTCATGGTCTCTCACTCAAACAAATCGTAATGGAGAGCTCAACACTATGCAAGGATGCAAACCAAGAACACAAGGGGAAGTGCTCAAATCCTTCTCTCTCAAATCCCACCAAGGCAACAAATGCTATGGAGGAGCTAGAGAGGAAGAACAAGGGTGGAGGTCAACCAATGACTCCAAGATCTTGATTCAAAGGATTCCCCTCACTTAGAGGAGGAATGAATTAGTGGAGATTGTAGATCAAGATCTCCTCTCTCAAATCCCTCAAAAATATGCAAGAATCATTGGAGGGAAGAGAGAGGGCGCAAGCTCAAGAGAATCAATAATGGAGGTGAGAGAAATGCTCAAGAACACACTAGGAACCCTAGAAAACTATTGGGGAAGAAGCCCCTTTTATATGGAAAGCCAAATATGTAAATGAGCTCCATCTTAAGGCAATGCTCGACCAGTTACACGGCGCGGTTCCTCCGGGATATGGCGACTCGACGCAGCCACCCACCATCTACAAGGTCCCCGAGGAACTTACAGTTTGTGATCCCAGAGGAGAACATGAGCCGGTTGCTGTTTGCCTAGGCAGGCCTGCTCCGGAGTACAATCTTCCTCCGGGAAGTCGGCGGCTACAGAAATGCAAATGGTGCTGTGTGCGACAGCTCATCAGCCGGCACAGTGGACTCTTGGAGCCTGCCAGGACTCCAGTGCTACTACAAGCATGTTTCACGAGCATGAAACGCCTCCTGCCTCGAATTCGCGCATCCTACTCGGAAGAAATCTCAGTAACTTTGGGCTCCGACGACGAGGTGGCCGAGATGATGCTAAAAGATGGCTGCTTCATCCTGCACCGCTTGCTCAAGTACGCGCGGCGCGCGCGGCGCGCGGGATTGGAAAGATTCTATGACCGCTTCCCTCAGCTCTTGATTCAGTTTGACGACGACGAGGACTGGGCTCAGGTTTACGGCAGGTGCTTTGTGTGGCAGTTTGTTACCCGCGACCTGCTGCTGCTGCAGAATCAGATCCCTTTCTTCGTGATCCAGGAGCTCTTCCAGGAGCTAAGGAATGAGGACGAGCACGAAGAGCTCCTCGTGACCGGCGGCCTCACGCTTTTCCGGTCTCTTCGTCCCCAAATGCTGCACCGCTCGCCCATCGCATGCGACGACGTGCACCACCTGCTGCACCTCTTCTACCTCTCCGTCGGCCTGCCACCGACTGATCGCCAGCAATGGCAGCAGCACCACCGCCGAAGCGACGAGCTGCTCTTGGAGCTCCCGCAGTGGATCCCATGTGCCAAGGAGCTGGAGGAGGCCGGTGTCCGGTTCCGGAAGAGGGAGAACGCCACGAGCTTCCTGGAAATCAACTTCTCCCGCGGCGTGCTGGAGATACCGCAGCTGGAGCTCAACGAATCCACCGGGTGGTCGCTCCGGAACCTGATCGCGTTCGAGCAGACCTACCCGGACACCCCGCGGGACGTCTCCACCTACGCCGTCTTCATGAACTGCCTCGTTAGCTCGCCGGAGGACATGAGGATCCTGGAACTGCACGGCATCCTCGTCAGCCACCTCCACAACAGGAATGTCGCATGGCAATTCTTCAGCGACATCATCAGACAGGTGCATTGGTCGGCGGATAACTACCTGGCCGGCCTGATGGACGCGGTGAGCAGGTACAGGAACAGCAGGCGGCACAGCTGGCGTGCGGCGCTTGCGCGCAACTACTTCAGCAACCCCTGGGTCACCATGTCGGTGTTCGCCGCCCTGATACTGCTCACCATGGCCGTGCTGCAGACCTTCTTCACCGTCTATGCCTACTTCAAACCCCCGAGCCCGAATTAAGCGCACCTCAGACAGAAGCTAGCCAGTAATATTATGTTGGGAGAACATCTCAGTTGCCCCTTTCAATAAAACTGGGCCATGTACGTATTGGGAGAGCTTACTGTACTCTTTGAACATGGACTCGAGATTTAGTTTGCTTCAGAACTTAATTTGGTCATGTAGCCTGCTATCCGCGTCTACCATTGCCTATGTTGCCTATATGTGGCTTGCTGTATTCCCTTGTATTCGGTACTCTTATTGTAAACTGAATTGAGTCATTGCCAATTTGCCATTGATATATATTAAGAGTTGTTGGGATGGTGGGATTCAGTAATAAGCAGTGTTTGTTTTCCCCGGCTACACTGGAATTGTGTAAGCAGTAGAACTGCAAGTTTGTATTACCATATCATTTTCTCCTATAAAGGCCTCTTTGATTTAGTGAAGACGATGTAGTGCTGTTCACTAGACTCTGTGAGGCCTTGTTACTTCTAGGGTATTTGAGGAGATTTAAGAGGATTATTTCATACCCTAAAATTTCCCCGATAGGTTGTTTGCTAGGCCGGGTTTTGAGCGGATAATCCCGAGATATCCCCACAAATTCCCTCAACACTAGTGTATTTTTTTTTGAGAGAAATCACATATTTTATTAATCGAAAATCCAGTTACAATAAGCAATACATGTGGAAACTAAAAGACAGACCAGGATAAAATGATTATCCTGAATTTACAGATAAAATCCTAAAGGATCGACAAATACAAAACGATCCCTAGGGTTTCTTGCAACCACCATAGCGAGCGGCCATCGCCCAACTCCAGCGCCGCCGAGACGAACGTCGGAAGAGACGCCGAGCCTCCACCATTGCAAGATCCAAGAAAAGCACCATCACCAATGAGACTTTGTAAGTCGATGAACAGGCATGCCGCACGCAGCGAGGCACATGTCGCTGTGGCACGTCGACCGGGGGACGTCCCCATGCTGTCTTCGACCAAGATCTGTCGCCTCCCATCGACGAAGTCGGAGAGGAACGGAAAATCCACCACCTCCGGACCAACATCCTCGCTCCAGAAGAACCACCTCTCCCCGACTGCCTGCGTCGTCACGGATAACCATGAACGCCAGTGACACGCCGAGAAACTGGTCTCACCAGATCTGAAGACCGGCGAGAAGACCAAGCTGCCGATCTGAAGGACCGGTTAGCACATGTTGCCATAAACTCCGAGACGCCGCCCTGAAGATCGTCGCTGATGTGGGAATAGAGTTGAGGCCGATTTATTCGCGTGGACGCCGCTCCCACCATCCCAACGACACGCCAAAGAAGACAAAACCGAACCCTAACTACTAGCCAGAACGGAGGAACGAGGTCCTCCTCCCTCTTGCTGCCGCCGGAGCGGCAAGCGGAGGAAGAGGGGACCAAGACCAACGTCCTGGCCGGCGGAGATTGGGAGGAGCTAGGGGTGCCGCCGCCTGTTGGGTAGACGCAGATCACAAGCAATCTCAGTCACACTAGTGTATTTTTGGCTAGATTAAAAACTCTCTATCATGGTAGAGTATTTTTTGGAAAGAGTATTTGAGTGGATTTGAGAGTATTTGGTGAACACCAATCCCCGCATATCCCATCTTTTAGGGATGAAATACCGAAGAAGTAAACAAGACCTGAATATGTACATACACGCCTATATTGTGCTCGGTCGCAAGACATAACATAATAACTGAATGTCATCGAATCCTACATAAACTACAAACACCAATAAAAAAATAGTAATTGTTTTGGTGCATCATGAAAACACGTGACAAACATAAGAACTTTGCCCGCGTTTTGGAGAAAGAATGCCGAGGCGTTTAGGCATCTTATTCTGTTATGCCCGCGTGCTAAGAAAGTCCTTAAACCTTTGGGACTGGCTGATCTGAAAAATATTATCTTCGCAGGGACACCCAGACCCAGCCCTTCTCTCTTCGTGTGGTAGAGGAGGAGGGGGACGAAGAAGAAAGTAGGAAGCAGTTTCCTTTCATCTTTATCCGAAAACTTTGCCTTTCTTTGGAATGGAACCACTCATGTCCATCTCCCTTTAACGATCATTAGTTTAGTTATTATTGTCTGTCTTCATCCCACGCTCTCTAATCTCTATAGTCGATCTGGATCAGCTAGCTGCTCCCAGCTTAGTTATGTATTTTGCCACTCCATCTCCCCCCTAAGCTCGGATCAACACCATGAGCGACATGAGCAGCCACAACTTAATCGAGGACATGAGCGACCCGGGCGAGCTTCTAAGTGAGAGGCTAGTCGCCATACCTATGCCTCCCACGTGGGGGCTTCAGTTTGACATTGACAGGTTAGTACGTCAACCCGGCCTAATCTTAACTACAAAGTACAAGCTCACAGAACAAAATGAAGTCATCCAGTATGAAGGTGTTCAATTCGTTCATTCCTCACGCACAACAGGAGTACATTTCTTTGGTTCAGGTTGCGTCGATCACCCCCTCCTAATTTCCTAAATGGTTCAGTCTTCCCGATGCTCTTCTCTTTGAACTTGTTATTCTTGGTTCAGTTTTTTTTCCTTATTGTCTTACGCCTTCTGAATTTTTTAGAAATTTAAAAAGTTTTTGCATACTAGGTAAAACATGTGGGTAATGGGAAGTCAGAAAGTTGGTTTCTATAATGAAAGCTCATTTTCGATTTCTGGATGTTCGTAGAAATATTGAAAGGAGCCTTTTTTAAAAAAACCATACATTTTTTTGAAAGTTTGTATGTAAAAATAGTGAAAGTTCTTTTCTCGTATACTATGTTTTTCAAAGTTCGTAGTTGGAAGTCTTTCTTTGCGATATTTGTGGTTCATTACCAGGAATATGGTTGGAGTTGGGAATAAAGACGAGCCGCTGACCCGCTGTGCATGACAAAGAGGAGCCTGGGATGGCGGCAGCAGATCTTGTGAGGCGAATGGGCTAGTCGCTGAATGTGAAAGAATCCAATGCAAACCATATTATACTGAAAACTTTGTGGAAACTTTACTTAGGAGTTAAAATTTATATAAAAAACATCATCTGAAAAGAGTTTTTTTCTAAGATCATGCAAAATTTGAAGTTCAAACTCATATTCATTTTAGAGTTATGTAAAAGAAGAAATTGTGCAATGAGTAGGGTGGTTACTGTGTACCCCTATTCATTGCCCAGTGTGGCTTTTTCATAGCTCTTATATGATTTTGACCTTAAGCTTGATTTTGTGTATATAGAACTCCACCTCTCAAATATAATGTACTGGTGCGAAGAGTTTTTTTAAGCTTTGGAACATGGTTTTCACCGGTTTCCATGGGACATTTTCCTGAGGTTGAATAGGGCAAGTAATCCCAACCGTTGAGGAGCATTACAATCCAACGATGAACCATGTATTTAGAGATACTTTATCAAAAAATGTATTTAGAGATTGGACGATTCTGGTTCTTTACATCCTCGTGGCATATCATCTGATCTAGGACCAATTAAGACACTGATCGAGGGTGGGATCGAATACAGGTCGACGGTTGGAATGCGCAACAAAAAACATCGATCATCTCAAACCACAAAGTTATTTGGAAGGACCGAATGATACAGCAGGTTTTCTTATGCAATGTGTTATCTGAGTGCGTCCTGCATCCAAACTCGCTGATCTATGCAGGGTGCAGTGGTCTATCCTTTTATGCCTTGTAAAATCATCTTCATTTTGTTTGTAACGGTGCGTTACTCAATTATTTTGCAGACCAGTCGGTATGTCACTCCCAACACTAGAATATTATGAGCTTAATAGGGCCAGCCGCAACCTCTGGACCAATGCAGAATGTTCAGGTTTATAACCTTCTCCATCCGTTTTTAACACGTCAAAAGGAACGTGATTGTAGCTTTTCAAACTGGATAGTTTTACTTTTTAGAAGCTATTTGTTATTACACCCGTTCCAAAATGTAAGCCTTTTTAGAAAGTTAATTCAGCTTTCTAAAAAGGCTTATATTTCAGAACAAATGTAGTACAAGTTACTCCCTCCATTTCAAAATATAAGACGTTTTGATAACATAAATTAAACTGACAAAACTTATATTGTGGAACCAAGGTAGTACTAATTAACTGAGATTTCATGGCTGCCCAGATGCCATGTTTTCATGTGCACAAATTCAAAGCAAAATTGAATATACTTTTCAAGAAATACAATTTTGGGGCAAAAACAAAAATATATACATACTTGAGATAAATAGGTAGCTTCCAAATATCTTGGGGTATACTTGGATAACATACACAGAAATCTGGGTATGTAAGATCGCATTTCTACATATCCAAATTTCTAGCTAGCTGACCTAAGTATAACATAAATTGTTTGACCTGAGTGCTTTTTTCCAAAGGTTTGTATTTTTTTATATTGTTATGACCAGGTATATCCATGAATTGATTTTTTTTTAAAATATAAATAAGCTTGATCTAGATTCATGTATTTAAAATTGTGGTGCAAATGGGACTCAGATATCAATAACAAAGATATTCCCACAATAATGAGGCGAAAATTGAAAAAAAATAACAATTTTCCATATCAATAAACTTAGAAAATAAGATCCACCATTATTTATTTTACAAGTTTTATTTTCATGTGCTTGGGTGACATAAGAGCGTAGATCATGCTTAAAATTATGTTGAACTGTTTATAATCCACCATATTTCCCCTTGTATTATCAACTTAACTTCTACTACAAGATTAGGAAAATAGTAATAGTGATTTTGGGGGCATTTGAAGTATTTGAAAGACACTATTATTTTTTAGTTTTTTGAGGGAAGGCCATCATGGCTTGTTTTACTGATAATCAAATAATTGTTACATCGTCTATGAGAGTGTGAGCAATGAAGCTAGGAGGGTCATCGACCCAATTACAAGAAATTTTCAAATTGAAACAATACCTAGCTATACTATGAGCAGCCTTATTACAGTCTCTCAAGCAATGAACAAAATTGACCTTCCCGATTGACCCTGCGGTCGACAGACAGTTGGCATAGACAGCAGTTGCTTCATTCCACATTCGCTCCTCTCCAGTACAATATTGAATGACCTCTAGAGCATCCGATTCAACTTCAATGGCTCCACATCCAATAGAATTTGCTAACTCCAGTCCATATTGCATAGCCAAAGCCTCAGCCATTGATGCAGAGTTCACGTGTGTTATGTTGTAACACGACAAGAGGCTCCTACAAATACTCCATGACAATCACGAATAATCGCACCGAAGGCACCAGATTGGTCATCCATATCAAAAGCTGTGTCCACATTCAGTTTCAGAAAATTATGCCTGGGTTTGGACCATACCTTATTTTCTTGGACAACGGTCGAAATATGCATTTTAGCTGAATTGGCAGCTATTGCCCGGATTGACGTCACACATCGCTAGATCGGAGGGATTGTTTCACCATTGGTTTTTCTCCGGCGGAGCAACCAGATATACCATGCTCCTATTGCTATAATTTCCTGGACCTTCAAGGAGTTATAGCCTGGAAGCGACGAAGGTGTAGCTTTCAGAAGCTCTTCAAGTACTACTGACCCAGAATGATCAGCTACTGTAGCAACTGATGAGAGTTTAACTCGGCAATGTCTTGGATGAAGGACTTAGGATCGGGGGAAGAGGGCGTCGGATGAACTCAAAGGTAAAGATTCAGAAAAACAAGGTGAAACTTGATGTGTATTGAGGCCAAGCTTGATATTACAGGCTAAATCTTGATGTGTCCCTGGCTGGCCTCTCCCGGCCCCTATTTATAGGTGGCTAGGTCTCGAGGATCCGGTCGGGTTCTATATATATAGACTCGCCGTATATGGTGGTTTACATATCGGTTTCTATATTCAGATACAATACAATTTGACTTCTATCTTAGGCCTATATTTATATGGGCCTTTACCTGAATACATCTCAGGGGTACCAATATCACAGGCCTCGGTAGTCATACCCTTGTCAATAATCGTTTAGAGGAAATCATATGGCCGGAAGGAGAAGCCACAATCGATAATGTGATTTCAACACCACCACCTCTCCGCCTTAAGGTTGTGGCTTCGGTTCCTTCTCCACCACCCGCCAAGAACTTGCAACTTTGGGGTAGAGAAGGTCCTCCACCTCGAGATCTGAGAGGTCCTTGGGCTACAGAAGATAAGGAACCCAGTCGCCCCTACTAGCCGTCACCTCTCCTCTTTCGTCGTGGATGTGATCTCACCCAAATCCCACCGTTCGACCACCAAAGGGGTGGGGAACAGGCACTGCGCATGGATGGGTCTTGCTGACGGCAGGGGCGGCCGAAATCGCGGGCGGAAGGCGGCAGTGGTGGAGCTCGGTGGAGAGCGGGGGTATGACTTGGCGCGAGCTGAATGTTCCATCCCACCAAGGATTTCTGTGGGATAGATGGCACCCTCGGGTCGACCACGGAATCCGTGTTTCTGGGGGCTGTTTTATGGTTCGGGCGGATATAAGAGATCCCGCGTTGGAATGCAGTTTTTCCACGACCTTATGGACGTCGGGGGCTTATCCTGGCCGTAGGATGATTGGAGATTCGCGACATTCTGTACCTGGCGCGCGTCTCTCGTTCTAGGCTAAACATTGAAACTGTCCAAGCAGTACCGTAAGTACACTTTGGATGCGTTACTTGATTCGATCCTTTGATCCAAGCAGTCCCGCTGTCTCGTTCACTGTCTTCTCCACTCGTTAAAGCTGCGCGGCTGGCTCCGCCATGGATGGGATTGGGAGCTTCACCGAGCTTCTTGGAAGGGTCTCCGAGCCGGCATTCTTGCGGTAGTTCCTCCGCCCCCCCCCCCCCCCCCCCCCCCTTCCATCCTGACCTCCCTCACTCCCCGTAGCAGATTCCAGATCGAGATCTGAGAAACTAACTATCAATTTGCTCCTCTTCCTACCTTGATGCAGTGTAGCCGCCGATTACTTGATCTCATCTCGCCAGACAACAGTCGTCTCGGAGGGGTAGTGTGTGATGGTGAATCTGGCTCCGGCGGCTCGTCCTCCGAGAGATGGGGCGCTAGTCCGGAGGAAGACGACGGGGAGGAAGATGCCTTCAAGGAGGACGATGAGCAAGATGGGTCCTTCCCTCGCTGCAGGGTACATCTCTTGAGATCTACGTCCCTCCCGAGTCTTTTTATCTCAAACGGTTAGCACAGCTCTCAATCTATTATGTTCTCCACTGTGTTGGATCCTAAAAAACTAAACATTGTTTTTTTGGTGTGATCTTTTGTTTCTTATCACGTCAGTTATAAACTGATGATCTGTTAGGTTCTTCACGAATAACAACTCACAGTTTTTAGTCTCTATGTGAAATGGTTAGCACAGCTCTAATCTATTATGGTCTCCAAACCTCTTTTCTTTTTTAACAATTAATGTTATTTTTTGAATCAATGGTATGTGGGATTTCATAATTTGAGATGGGCTGCCACCAGTTAGATATATGTAGAATATTGCTGTGAATCCGGATCATTTCCAATCTTAGTTCTACTATACAGAGTAACTTCAAAATTATTTTCACAGCTTTCAGATACGCTGCTGGCAGTTTGATATATGTAGAATGTTATTGTGACTCTGGAACATTTTCAAGCTTAGTTCTATTATACAGATTGACGAACCAATCAAATCCGTGGAGCTGGCTAGTGGGCTGGGTTCTATATTTAATAACTGATCGCGCTCTGTATATTTCAGTTCCCTGCTTTTTTTACAGCGAGCTTCGCCACTTGTACATTGTGATGGACATGTATTTCGTGCTGTTAGATGGCAGGCTGTACATCATGTGTAAAGATACAAAAAATACTGAAAACATGAATCTTGTTTACTTCTGATACACTATGCCCAGTCTGGAAGTTGAAGGATCATAATGTGATTTAACAACATGATACTTGTTTTATCCTTAAAACAAAGTGTTCAGTGCTACCATCCATTTGCATTTTATGTGTACTCCTAGCTAAAAATAATTTCCTTTTTTAGTTTTGTAATTTATCTTATTGTTTTTCGCTTGTAAAACTTGAAGCAATCGGACAACAAAAGGGCAGCAGCTTCCCACATACAGGCCAGCGAGTGAGATCGGTGCCGTGGAGTCTACGTTGAGGGCTCCGGCAGATAAGAAGACAGCACAGATATTCCTACCCCACAACTGGGCTTGTATTTGATTTTGTTGAAGAAGCGTATGAGTTCTATAATTTGTATTCCTGGGAGGATGGTTTCGGAGTTAGGTATTCATCATGGATAAAATGGACGAGGCAGATGGTGGGCCGGCAGAAAGGTGGTGTTTACATAATCGACAAAAATAATTTCGTCCCCCTTATGACTCTGTTTGTCTTGTTTTTTACTTGAGCTGATGATTTATCTTGTTTGTAAACAATGCAGGGTGTTGTTTCGCCATTCTGAACCGAATGAGATTGCCATCACATGTTCAGAAATGCTTCGTGTGTTTTACAGAAAGGGTAGGTATTCTGTCCTAGTGGTGGATGGATTGTTGAGGTCCTACACAATACTGGACATGCAGATGTACAAAGCAAATGACATGTTAGATAACATGTGGAGGCACTGGATGCCAGGCTCCTTTGCTGTAAGTGCACTTATTTACTGTGTTTTTTGCACTAGCAGAATTTCAAACATGCCTTTTGGGAACACTATGCTCGCGACAAGAAATAATTCTATGAAAATTTGCAGGCTACTGTGCTAGATAGAGAGGACTGGCTATGCCCGAGAGTCAGGGACATGTTCATCGGGAATCACCTAGGCTACTCTGTAGCTAATTGCAGAATGGTGAGAATGTTTTAGGGTTTGCATAAATTGCAGCAAAATTGTGTTGCGACCAGAATAAAAACCGTTCTTTGAGCATAACCATCCTATCTTTTTTTTTTTGCCTTTTACAGCTGATCATGCCTCTGGCGAAACATGTCCGTTGGTCCGTCTATGTCTGGGATTTTCTGGAGAGGGCTGTAATTGTTCTTGATCCTTATATGCAAGGATACCATGAATCCAAGCTGAGACTGGAGCATGCCGGCTATTACTTTGTGTTACAGCACACCGACTGGAGCATACGCAATGCATTGTGCCTTGTATTTTGATGGAGATGGGGTGACCGACGTGTCAGTTCAGGTGGCTAAAATTTGGGTGCTACTTATATACTTAGTTAAATATTTCTAGAGCCGGCAGATTTTACATGGCCTCAATGCTTTTGCTGCACAGGACGATAATCAGATCATGATGGCAGATCAGCTATATCAGATGTTGCAGGCGTCGGGGAACACTGGGAATGTCCTGGATTTCATGCCAAAGATTTGCCACAAGATATACATGATACTCCTCTATGGGTTCTGCTGGTTAATTGTTTGTTATGGCAAAATGTTTTGTTAAGCAACTGTGTTGCTACGGACTGTAATCGAGCATAGCATTCCTGATCGTTTGTCCGTAACTTGGTCCATCCTACGCAAGACAGTTTTTGGATGTCTTCTATATTTCTGTTATTGTATTTAAGACCCTTAATGTGACAATGACTATCTGCCTTCGATGGCTTGTTTGTCTGCTGAACTTTATTTGCATGGACATTTTCTGGCTCACTTGCTCATGGTTGTTTATCTAGAATTGACATTAAGTAGCAAACTTTATGGAAAAACTTTAAGAGAGTCTGCAAACTTACTGAACTTGCTACTGGGTTGTAGATGTTCTATATGGCTTTGGGTACTCCCACATGAAACCTGCCCCAGAATGGGGTATGTCCTGTAAACAAAGTGCTTTGTTACAGAATGGAGCATAATCAGATGGGATGCTGTTGTTAATTTTTTTTTTCATGTACTGGGCAGCACAAGTTGTTTTACCATGTGCTTTGAAGAGAAAATGTATGTTCTCCAAGTGCCAGACATGGTCAATTTGCTTCAGCAGCAAGGTGTCCATGTACTTTGATATGAAGTGATACATTCACCACAAAATCCTCCGGCTTGTGGTACTTCTGCTGCAAGATGAATAGTTGGAGTTTCTAGGACATGCTATCCAAAGACACGAAGGAGGGCACTAGGTGAACATGATTGTCCCACAACTACGATTCCATTAGGATACATCAAAATGGCATACAAAGTTTGGACTTCTTTAACAACAACAGGTCCACGGGTCTCATTAAAATTTGCTTACGAGTACAGAATGGATACATGAAAATTCCAACAGGGTTACATTCAACGAGTCATAGTTTACAGGTTTTCAAATCCATTCTACGCATACAACTCAAGCTCTACTCCAGAAGCATTTGACAGAGCCCATAGTCTTGAGTTCTTTAGTCTTCAATGCTTTGGATGAATATTGATGGCACCTGTCGCACGACCTGGCAAGCACGCTAGAGCTTGGGGCGGGGGGAGCCAGGCCGTGCGGGGTGGAGAAGAGGGAGCATGAGCTGGGACCTGACGCACTGCTCGTCATCTTGCTCGGCGCACTGCACGACTGCTGAAGAAGGCCCGAGGGCGGGCGGATGGTCAGGTGGATGCGGTGCACTGTTCGTCGCTGACGACATCTCTCCCTTTGATGAGCTGCGGAACAGAGACGACGGCGAGCGGGGGTCGAATCGGAGACGGCGGCGGCTACGGAGAAGAGGCGCGGCGACTCAGTAGCTGTGGAAGAGTGGCGACCTCTGGTGGCGAGCGCGGGTGGTGATTTCGCGAGGAAGGGCGGCGGCGTAGCTAGGCCGGCAGAGAAGCGGCCAGGCCGTCCGGCAGAGAGGCGGCGGGCTGCGACCGGCCGAGAGGCGGCACAGATCGCGGAGGTCAGCGAGCGCTGAGGGCAGAGCGGGCGGCACAGATCGTGCGGCGGGCGGCGCAGGGGCGGTAGGGGGCGGCGGCGCATCACGGGCAGCAGTTGGTGTCCTGTCTGTGTCCTGGGGGCTGGTAGAGTTTGGTTTGATGGTGCCACTGCGTTAGGCAGGAGCGAGGCAAATCCCAGGCAAAGAACTAACACCATCGTAAGCGGGGCGGGCAGCGTTTTGACCAGGTCAATATTCCGAATCTCAATGCAGGCGATGGACGGACATGATAAGCCCCCGACGTCCATAAGGTTGTGGTTATAGTTTATCGCCCGAGTTGCTCTTTCGCAAAACAAAAGAGATCTCGAGTTGCTATATGGATATGATCGGCCGGAGCGTGAGCGATACCATAAAACAGCCCTTTATTCGCGTTTTAAGATACAGCTATACATAAGAAATCTGAGATGTGAAAAAAGGCAAAACGTAGAACACGCTATTCCCTGAGCAGCTCTCCGCGACGTGCCGGCTGGGTCCCATGAGCTTGCCGAAGTTTCCTGGAGGTTACCCTCTCATCAGTGGAGCAGCGTATGGGTATGGCCCTACCACGAGAGACGAGAGGACTCCATCGACGACTCCATCGACGACTCCGGTCAAGAGAAGAAGCAACCCATGTGCACTGGCACACCAGCAGTGTACGAGGAAGTCCGTGTTAAATAAGACCCGAGACGGCGAGATCCGAACTCCGAGTTCAAAACTGCTCAGCACTTGCTCTCCGCCTAGCTATTTCCCACGCGTCTTGCCACTTCGTCTTCCTCCCTAGGCTCGGAGCATCATGAGCGACAACAGGTTAGTCGACACACTGAGCTTCCCTTGGATGTTTCCCTTTGCCATTTCTTATGATAATACATCGATGTCGTATGTTTGTACCCATTTTCTTTCGAGCATCGTAAGTCTTACACTCTTACTTCCCACGCTAATCCTTTGGCGGCCGGAGGAGTCCGTTGCAAGATTAGTTAGTCTGATTCTTTTCGCTGAAGAGAGCTAGTCATTATAGAAATCGTATCGACTAATGCCTAGAGAAATGGGTTGCAACTTAGTGGTGCTTTTATAGAGTTTATAAAAGTCTTCAGTGCATGCGTGTGTGTTGGACTGTGGACAAAGGTAGGCTTAGTGCAATAACAGATTTATTTCTTTCAAAAATAAGAACAGATTTACTACTCTCTCCCACCAGTATTACTTGTCCCTAATATGGATGTATCTAGAGACAAACCTATTAGCGACAATTAATAGTGGTCGAAAGGAGTACTTGTTTTTGCGAGATCCCCTTTTTCATTCCCCTTTCCCCTCGAGTCCTTGGACATTGCAACACCAGTCCTGCTGCTGAGTGCTGACTGATTGGAGGGGAAGCTTTCTTCCATTTGGCATGTTTTGTTCTTTGGTGGGGATCGCGTTGTAATAATCCTTTCCCGTGCTGTCCCCATTCCGGAGTGTTGGCTCTGAGTCATCTGGATTAGCTTTTGAGTTAGACTCTTGTCAGCTGGACCCTACATGAAGAAGGCAGCACCACACACGTCGTAAGTCGTAACCAAAATCTAGAGATTAGTTTTGATTGTAACGCTACGTTATTTTGATGTTAATTTTGCAGAGAATCGGAATATCGATCGCAATTCCGTCAGTGTTCACTGCGAGCATCAGAACACTTTGAACTTAATGGCGCTATCCCCCATAACCAAAGGAATAATCCAGGACGTCCAGGTACGTAACCTTCTCCATCCCTCTTTGAAGCAAAGAACAGTAATTAGGCCCGTTGGCTCTCTAATAAATATAACTAGATGATACCCCGCGCGTTGCTGCGAGAAACCTAACAAACAATTTAGGTTTTATAGATGCAATCAAGATGTGATAAAATTAAGATACCATTTGTACTGTAAAATGTACATAAAGAGGAAATGCTTACTGATCATTAAGCCTCACCGAATGTCATTCCATCATTTAAATTTTCTGAATATATGGATATGTGTATTGAAAGTTTGAAACTTACACATATTTTTTTTGCAAAAGAACTTACACATGGTTTCATAATACTTAAAAACTATGCAATCCTATCATATAATAAAATGATATAATAATTTTAAAAATCATATTTCCTTGTGGAAACAATAGCATAACAATTATCGTCACAATCCAAAAGAAAATATACAATAATTTTACACTCCATAAAATTTACACACTGGATTCACTTTTGTTTACTGTTACTTATAAATATTCGCTTCATTTTTGTAATGCCCACTTTCTAGAATAATGGAACTTAGAAAATCCATACGGAAAATGTTAGAATCAAGTGAATAGTAGGACCCATTGAACTGTACATATTTGAAGAAGCAATAGTTTTTATGTAGGGCGCTGGTATTAAGAATTAAGATCCTGCCATAACCCATAAGTACTGAGAAATACACATGGATTTATGCTACTGGTTTGATGTCTTTGTACTATCCATTAGGGCTAACAGAGAAGTGGCCAATTGGCATAGGATAATCAATCCTAGATCACCAAACTATAGATAATTGGTTTATAATGAGGGCATCCGGATATGTGGGGGGTGATAAATAAAATATAAGAGTTTTTGATGTAGAACTACCAAAGTCATAGCCACGAGATTTGCTAGTACAAACCCTGTAAATGGAAAATGTCTCATTTGATTAAACTGAATTTTAGTACAGACTTGTGCAAAAGTACGTACGTGTGAACTCCAATCATCTAAATGATATGATAAAAAGAAAGCTGGGGCAAAAAATAATCAGCAGTTGGTGTATGCACTCAAACTTATTTGCCTGCATTACCTCGTCAGTAATATATCTGGCTCTTCTGTAATATTAGACACATACATTATGTTACAACATCCAGCCATTGAGCCCGAAAAATAGTATCAATCGTCTAAAATTGAACAGAGATCAGTACCACCAAAAAGGGATGTGCCTTGAAGATCAACTACAGAAAAGCCGCTGGGTTGCCTCAACGAAGAATATTGCAAGCTTCTGCAGATGAAAAAAGTATATAGCTGCAGTAAAGTATGTAAACCACATTAACTTGATTATCCACTCCTAGTCACATCTGAGAAGGAAACAGGAAAAAGAACATCAGACCTGCAAACAACAAAACCATGTGGAGATTGCGGAAATCATTGTCATAAAAGGATCCCCATTTGACGATTTTGCATAAGGATCATATTCTGAAGATTTGAAATTAATCCCGTATGGTCAACATACATTATGCATAATCGAAGAGAATGTGTGCGCCATAACAGAAAGGATGGTGATTACAATCTCATAGATTAAAGAATGTATCAATCATAAATCAAAATAAGTTGATTGTCCAGCGCCTCAACCTTCACGGGAACAAACCGAACCCAAAACCCCTGTGGATGCATCATCCATTACCGCAAAGCAATAAGCTGAATCCAAGATCCCTGCAGAATAAGCCAGGTCTTCAAGAAAAGTCGATCTGTACTTTGTCATTGGTATCATCTAAGCATGTGAACAATTATAAATTTTTCCCTATCAACATCCTTAACAGCAACCAAAGATTTCGAGATGGAGAATAAGGGTGTGGCGTGGCTTCAAGATAGCCTAGCTAATATCGCCCACGCACATGTCCACGAGCTGGTCATCGACTCAGACGGATTTCAGCAAGCGTCACACAATTCAGTCGAGTAGGGGATTCAGAGCTGAAGGGAAATCCGCCCAAAGTAGGCAAAATACAATCAAACCATCTCCAGCGACGAAACTTCGACCGGATCTAAAGCCATGGCTGAACCTGACATATTGGGAATATGTGTTGGATTGCAAAAAGAAGAGATGAACTATACTGGGGATCAGGTATGTACCAGCTGAGGCCCCAAGTTGAGGAGGCGCTGCGCGCACCTTGCCTTGTGAGATGCAGATTGTAGGTGGGTGTGCTTTTTAACCTTAATGCGGTGGCGACGGCGGATAATTTGAGGTGGGCAGTTTCCAGAACAGTTTTCAGTCATTGAAGCCTTCTATTAATCCAGCAGTTTCAATAGATTGTTTGAGGAGGACGCCAGTAGTCATGGTTGTAAGATTGCGAGGAGGAGGACGGACGCCGGCGCGGAAGCAGAAGCGGGACGTTAGCTTGCGATGAGGAAGACGAACAAATTTCTGAGAGTAAACATTGGTTCGTTTTTTTCTTTAGGGTGCACGCCTTTGCGAGCCCGCTGAAGGGATTGGGTCGGTCCAGCCCACAGGTGCGGTCCAGTGCATGGTATGGACAAAGCTGGACGGGTCACGCGGGCCGACGAAAGGAGTACTCTCGCCTGAACTGTCGCGTGCGGTGAAACAGACATACGGGAGGAAGTGAGGCTGTCTGGGAGGAAAGCGAGGCGGTCGTGACGAAATTAGGGGGTGACATGGCTGCATAAGAGGGCAGGAAAATCAATTAGTGGGGGGTTCCTATTTAGATATAGAAGATTCTAGCTTATAAATTCGTTTAACTTTCCTTCTATATGTGCTTTTTTCAATGGACCCGTTAAAAGTATCGTATCCTTGTTAGCATTTGGCCTTTCACGTGTTAAACTCCATGTTAATTTATGAGACAATGCTGATAAGTTTCAAAAAGAAATTCAGATTGGAGTGAAACTTACAATTGCGCATTGGTCTTTTGTCAGGAAACGGCGAGGTCGATATAGATGAGCTCTTTTTTAAGACAATGTTGGAACAGTTAAGTGGGGCGGTTCCTGCGGGATACAGCGACTCGACGCAGCCACCGACCATCTACAAGGTCCCTGAGGAACTTACATTTACAAACTTGTGTTGTGATCCCACAGGAGAACATGAGCCGGTTGCTGTTTGCCTGGGCAGGCCTTCTCCGGAGTATAATTTTCCTCCGGGAAGTCTGCGGCTCCAGAAATACAAATGGTGTTGTGTGCGGCAGCTCATCAGCCGGCACAGCCGCCTCTTGGAGCCTGCCAGGACTCCGGTGCTACTGCACGGATGTTTCACAAGGATGAAACGCCTCCTGCCACGAATTCGAGCATCCTACTCTGAAGAAATCTCAATGGCCATGGGCAACGACGACAACAAGGTGGCCGAGATGATGCTAAAAGATGGCTGCTTCATCCTACACCGCTTGCTCAAGTATGCGCGGCGTGCGAAAATGGAAAGATCCAATGGCCGCAGAGATCAGGTTGACAACGACGAGGACTGGACTCAGGTTTACGGCAGGTGCTTCGTGTGGCAGTTTGTGACGCGCGACCTGCTACTACTGTATAATCAGATCCCTTTCTTCGTGATCAAGGAGCTCTTTCAGCAGCTGAGGAACGAGGACGAGCCCGAAGAGCTCCTCGTGACCGGCGGCCTCAGGCTTTTCCGGTCTCTTCGTCCGCAGATGCTGCACCGCTCGTCCATCGCATGCGACGATGTGCACCACCTGCTTCACCTCTTCTACCTCTCCGTCGGCCTGCCGCCTACTGACCGCCAGCAACAGCAGCAGCACCGCCGCCGAAGCGACGAGCTGCTCTCGGAGCTCCCGCAGTGGATCCCATGCGCCAAGGAGCTGGAGGAGGCGGGGGTCAGATTCCGGACGAGAAGGAATGCCACGAGCTTCCTGGACATCAAGTTTGTCCGCGGCGTCCTGGAGATCCCGCAGCTGGAGCTCAACGACTCCAGCGAGCCGCTGCTCCGGAACCTGATCGCGTTTGAGCAGACCTACCCGGACACTCCGAGGGACGTCTCCACCTACGCTGTGTTCATGAACTGCCTCGTCACCTCGGAGGAGGACATGAGGATCCTGGGCCTGCACGGCATCCTGGTTAACCACCTCAACCACAGGAGGTGCCTCCCCTGGAGATTCTTCAGTGATATCGTCGCCCAGGTGCACTGGTCCGCAGACAACTACCTGGTCAGCCTGATGAACGCGGTGAACAGGTACAGAGACAGCAGGCGGCGCAACTGGCGCGCGGCGCTTGTGCGCAACTACTTCAGCAACCCATGGGTGACCATGTCGGTGTTCGCCGCGGTGCTCCTGCTCGCCATGGCCGTGCTGCAGACCTTCTTTGCTGTCTATGCCTACTTCAAGCCTCCGAAGTAGGGGCACATGCAGCAGAGGTAAGCTGGCCAGAAATATGGCGGGAGAATAGCTAAGGTGCTGATTTTTATAAAACTGGGCCATGTATTAGGAGAGCATACAGTATTTCTTCCTACTCTGATGTTAATCTGCTTTGGTTATGTAGCCTGCTGCGTCTATGATTCCTTAATGTTGCCTATTTTCTTCAGTGGGCTACCCTTTTACTGTATTCCCTTGTAATTGTATTCTGTCTGTTCTCTTATTGTAAACTGAATCGAGTTATTGCCATCGCTATGTTTCTCTTTGCTAGCTACTCCCTCCGTTCGGAAATATAAGATGTTTTAGCTTTGTGAATGGAATGTATCTAGACATCTTTTAGTGTATAGATTCGAGCGAACCTAAACACTAAAAGATGTCTAGACACATCTCCTTCACAAACCTAAAACATCTTATATTTCTAAACGAAGGAAGTACCTTCCAGCACGATATGGATTCACCAATTTGATTTGATTCCCCCCCCCCCCCCCCCCCAAAATTTGTCATATAATTGTACAGTACCATCTATGTGTATGATTGTTGGCTACAAAGGCCACATTGATTCAGAGGATTCAAAAAACATAGTGATCTGTGATCCGATATCATGGTCATGGCATGGCATATTGAAACCTAACTAAACTGAAAACACGACAATATGAAAAAACTTTCTTTATTGCATCAGAGAGAAAACGCATGAAAAAACAAAAACTGTTATTTCGATCATACAAAATGAAGCATATTTTGTAATTTTGAAGCTATGAAATGTTAACTCAGTTTCACAACAGCTATTAGATCATAGAAAAAATAGGTTGGACTGTGTTTGAACGAAATTATTAGTGGAACTAGCCAGGTGGCCCTCGCAAATGCGAGGGCATTACCTTCAATTTGATGAAAATCATTTTAGACATAAATTTATATTTATGAATGTAATTTTTCTATCAATATCGATGATATAATGCTAAATATATTATCACACACGGAATCATGTTTAATCATCTTTAATTTTATTGTCTAAGGATAACAATATCATTTCCAAAAAGACCATACGTATCATTAACAATATATATCATGGGTCTGTTATATAAAATAATTACATATAACTAAAGTTCAAAACATGCCCAAAATCATAGTTTATTATTTGGGATTAGATGCTAGGTTGACATTAGGTTTGTAGCTTGTTGTCGTATATGTAAAACTAAAACTATGTACATATATGATAAGGTGCAAGTACTAATTAGAGCGTATTTGGGCAACTTGCGCATTCCCGCGGCTAGAGTTTCTAGAGATTCTTATTTTCTATTTATTAGTTATTTTATCTTTAATCTTTTAGGTTCACATTGGAAGACCCTACAATACTTATAGGAACCATGAAGATTTTATTCCATGTGTGGAGTTGTTCATTAGCTTGTTATGATATCCCAGACAACATAAATTCTTAGTTTTTTCTATAGTTTTACTGCTATTATATTTGATAAAGAAACATTTATTGTATGTCTCGAATATGCACATTTTGAGCAAAACCTTTTAGAAAAAGAGACACATATGTTTTCAAGATGTTTTCCATGTTCATCTTATTGGTACACTCACAACATCATCTGTATTAATTTGTGCAAGACGTTTCCTTGCATATCTAGCATGTTAAGATAGTTCCAACTTTTTTTTCTTGCTGATGTCATACTACAATATACTCAGTCCTTATAGCTTTAGATTTTTCTTAATCAACCACTTATCAACCGCTTTTAGCCATCATAAACTCTGCAGGTCTCACAATGGATTTCTGCATGCATTGGCTACTCTCATTTGTACTCTCCGGAACTTCTTTCACAATATTTGCACAATATATTGTAATACACCTAAGGAAATCATATATGTTGGTACATCTGAGCCATGTTCATACACATGTATTTGTATTATTGGATATTACGAGTTGCCCTCAAGCATAGCTACCATGCATTTGTGAGTCTATTTAGTGACACACAAATACTATAATCTCCAAAGTGAAGTCTATGTTTTCAAAGTATCTGAGCTACGGTGGTTGTGTGTCACTTGATTGCCACAAAAAATTATAGTATTTTTATTAACACAAAATATTTTATGCGTCACTTTTTCTGCCAAGACTATTATTATTTGGTTTATTTCATCAATACGTTACTACTGATATACCATTTTGAATCTAGAATTGATATACCAATGTGAATAAAAAAATCATATGCCATAATCTATATAGAATTTACCAACTTCTTGATAAGCTAGACGAGCCTGGACGTCTTCCCTCCTCCGCCACTAAGAGGGCGATTTTTCATCTCCCCCGCAGATCCACCACTTCCCCGCCGGTTCGCCGGATCCCTCGTCCTCCGTCGGCCGCTCCGGCGGCGGGAGGGCGGGGGATCTCCGTTTCTCAGGTGTAGTTGCGTAGGGTTTGTGGGGTCTTCAACTGGCGGCGCTGTGGAGGCGGTGGTGCGGTCGGCGTGGTGTGTTGCGGCGGATCTCATCCCCTTCGACGACGGTGCTCTCCGGAGCTTCGTGGTGGAGATCCTGCCTTTCCCAAACTCGCGGTTCTTTGGATTTGTGATGTTCGTCAAGCCCTATCCGGCGATGGCGTGGCGGCTAGGCCGGAACTTGTTCAATAAAGAGAAGGATGTGATTTGGAGCTTCGCGATGGAGATGCTGGGATGCGGTCACTAGTGGAAAAAGAGGCTTTAGTACCGGTTCCAGAGGCCCATTTGTACCGAAAAACAAACCGGTACAAAAGATTCGGGACAAAAGGCCCCCCCTCTTTGGTACCGGTTCATTACAAACCGGTATTAAAGGGGCCTCCACGTTGGCTCCCAGGGGAGTGCAGGCTAGGGACCTTTGGTACCGGTTTGTAACACGAACCGGTACCAAAGGTCCGGACGAATTTCTGGTATAAATTTTGAAAAAAAATTGAAAAAATTTGAATTTATTTTTTAGAATTTCTCAATTTTTGGATATTTGAATTATTTGACAGTTTCCACTCTAATCTCTAATCACCCATATTCTCATGTCAAAGTATATACTAGTGGTCCCACTTCCCGATCGGTCACCCATCCTCACACTGCTCCACCCTTAGCACGCTTAACTTCTCCATTCTTTCTCTACTAGCTTCTAAGACTGCGCTCGCGACTTCTTGATAATACTATGCTGTGAATTCTATTAACCCATACACTTTGATAACATATGATTTTACTTTTTTGAATTCCAAATAATTTTAAAAATAAGCAACAATGATTAATTATTAATAAGCATCAATGGTTTCCAAATAATCTTTGTGTATAATTTAATTATTAATTTTAAAATTCAAAATATTCAAAAAAATCAAAAAAACTTAAAAAATTCCAAAATAATATAAAAACTTCAAAATAACTAAAAAGTAGAAGAAATAATAAAATAAATTTCAAAAAAACAAATTTTTATTTTTTTTGACAAAATCGAAAATCTTCCTGCTTTCATATTTCCCGTTGAAATCGGATGTAACTTTTTGCGTAGATGGTTTTTCATATATTATATGTTTTTTTCAAGTCCGTACGCAATAGTTATTGCCAATTTAATTTAGAATAACCTTTTTGTTCAAAATATATCAAAATTCAAAATTTCAAATTTTCCATAAAAGTTGGTTGCGTGAGGTACATGCATGTCAAAGGATTTTGAAATTTGAAGTTTTTATCATTTTCGTTTAATTTTTAGACATTTTTTCTCCGCGGGGTAGGCATGAGTGGAAAAAATGGGTGTCAACCCTTTAGCACCGGTTCGTGGCTCGAACCGGTGCTAAAGGTACCCCTTTTGCACCGGTTCGTGCCACGAACCGGTGCTAAAGGTCACTACCTTTTAGCACCGGTTTGAGCCATGAACCGGTACTAAAGGTTCAGCTCTGACCCACTAAAACCCTTTAGTACCGGTTCCTAGTATGAACCGGTACAAAAGGCCCTTATCGAACCGGTACTGATCTTGCTCGGCCGGCTGGGCAAATCAACCGGTACTAATGTACCCTTTAGTACCGGTTCATACGGGAACCGGTACTAAAGGCTTAGACCGATGACCCTTTTTCTACTAGTGGGTGTAGGTTCTCAGGAGCTGGAGACCGGCGACTTCCCGTCCGCGGAGGGCATGTACCTGATCCAAGCCATCAAGAGGTACAGCGGCAGCGGCGCGCCACCGGCGGCATCGTGCTCGTCATCGACATCGGGATTCAGAGGACATCTTTGTAATTTTGCCGTTGTTCTGGGTCTTTCTGTAAGTTCGAAGCTTTAATATCTTGTCCTTTTCCCCGCAAAAAAAAATCTATATAGAATTTTCATTTTGAGATAATATGATTCGAGCCTTGGAAAAATTATTTAATATGGTGCATTCGATCGGTATGGATCTTGTGTGAATATAAAAGCTAATTATATATGTGCTTGTGGCTTGTCGTACAAAACGTAGGCTCTGACTAAAATTTATGATTTATGTTTAATTATTTTCTCCTAATACACATCCTCTCACATTAATTTTTCCATCAATAATATTTTATTTTTTTGCACCAAAAATAAATCTTAACGCACAAACTTCTTGTACTTGATTTTTTTATATTTTTCCTATTTTTACCACCTAACGGGTTTGTCATTTTAGATAACACATGGGTCTATCCTGACATGAACATATATTTGGTATGCATCGGTGTACATCTGAAATGGAATTTTCACATTTCTATATTTTACTAACTCTTAGATCAACTAAATCCTAACCATTAGCAGTAAAATAACTGGTATATTTTTTAACTTGAAATTTACTATTTTTAGTTTTTTAATCAACTCTATATTGGTCAAATTGCATTTGTTCTTTTATACTCAGGGGCAATCTCATGCCCCCAATGCATTCAAATGTACTTATTTTAGTTTCATGAAAAGTTGACTACTTATGTATATTAATCATTTTTATAGCACCTTAGCATTAGTCAAAATACACTTGTTTTATCGCTTAGTATTGTGTCTACAAATGCTTGCAAGCCTAGTATTCATTTAGGCTGATGCATTTATTGTTTGATGTACCATCTTAAAATTGGTCAAATTATATTCCTCCATCTCGTTGTAATATATGCCATGCAGTACTTTTAGGTCTTGAATTTGACAATTACAAAGTATAATATTGAATGTTTTCAATATTATATGTTTCAAAATATATTATATATATATATTGGTCAAATTGAGGATATAAGTATACGTGTAGAATCTATACACCGCAACTGAGAGCAGTGGCGGAGCTAGGGGGACCAGTAGGTGCCCTGGCCCCCTCTATGGCATGGTTTAGCAGTAATAAATTTTGATTTAAGGCTAATTTTGATAGGGATTTTAGGTAAAAATAGCTTTGTTGGTCTCCCCTAATAGAGAATAGCCATGTTTGGCCCCCTTCAAGCTCCAATCCTGCCTCCGCCCCTGACTGAGAGCATAATTTTTTGTGCCCGGTCCCTTGTATCTGCACCAATATTGTGTCTTAATCAAGCCAATAAGCAGCCGAGTAGAATGTAGACAATCGATCACCAATTAGCAGTTATAATTAATTATCTTACACCTATATACTATCTTTTTTATCCTTTCTGGAGTCCTATAAACACACGACTTGTATCTCTTTCATTGCTGCATGTACGGACGTGGGGTGTATTGGGTGTTTTAACTCTTTCATAGGCAGAGTTAGCTAACTCTTTTTTTCCTTTTGGAACACACGACAAGCTAGCTAGTGTTCTAGCATGTTACGGCTTGTATTTTTTTTGGCTAGCACGTGACAGCGGCACATATATACGTGACCGAGAAATATATGGTATGCACTTGTAGATGTGACATAGACTTGTCACGTGTTTATATTTTACGTAACACGTAGATCTATTTAATCTTGACCATTAGCTATAAAATCAACGGTATATTTATTTGTAGCCTATGTGGATCAACGTGGTGGCTCTATTTTAGATACCCGTATTGTGCTTTTAGTATATAGTAGATGTCAAAATAATAAGCCACAAAGCACAAAATAATTAGCTAGCTAAAACAATATAATAAACAGAAAATTGGCACACAAGAGGAATTTCCATCAGTGTCGGAGCTAGCGGCATGATTTGCACCATGAGTAGGTTCTCAGTCGGGGAAAAGAGAAGAAAACTGACTCACAGATTCTCAATTGGGGAATTGTTGTGGCGGTGGCGCAGTGGCCTGTTTCACCGCCGAGCGCCGTCGCGGTCATCGGGAATCGAGGTTACCGGGTGGGGCGGAAGGCGTTGCGGTCGTCCGTTGTCCCGTGACGCCGCCGCCATGCCGAAGAGGCTCTACTGATCCGCTCTAGTCGACGCTCTTGGAGGCTGCTCGTGCTCAGGCGGCAGGGCAGGCCGCTGCTCTCGGAACAGAGGAGCAGGCAAGAAGGGGCCTAGCCTGGCTGGGGCGCAGTTACTGGGCCAGCAGGCCGTGGAAGTTTCGTAGGTCCAGAAAGGAAACCCAAGTGACGCCTTCGCCCAGGTGCCATGGAGGAATATTTCATTTTTTTGTTGTCTTCTTTCTCGCAAGGTGAAGCTTTATTTAACAACCCAGCTGTCTAAAGCCGACCAGACGAAGGCTAAAGGTACATCCCAGGCATCGAACTGTCTGTAGCCTAGCAAACTAAAATATGAAAATACTGGTCAAGCAAAAAAGTTTGATTTGCATTTAAGATCGATACCGGCAGCTGCACTCACATAGCGCTTGCGCCACCTTGTTCTCGGCGCGCGGTACCTTTGAGTACCTTCTCATAGTGGTTCCTCCTACAGTTGCAAACATTAACGAGGTATGGTCTCATGGGACCAGTGGCTCATCCTAGATAGCAGTTTGTCGTTGCTACCTCTATCACAACCTTGTTGTCAAAGAGAAACGAAAAGATGTAGCACCATCCCAAGAGACAAGAGTAGGCTCGTGCTCTAGCTTGCAATACTGAAGAAACCATCGAGGAAACTTCAATAATGAAGAACTTGATTCTTGTCTTGAGATTTTGTGCACGATGATATGTGCTAGAATAAGGTAGTATAAGACCATGACGAAACATATAAACTAATAAACATCTGTGTATAAGCTTTGAAAAAAATCATTGATATGCAGAGAAGGCACCAACATGAATCCCCCATCTCCGTGCACATGAGCAAACCTTCACTTGAAGGGAAGCGGATCTCCGCTATTTAAGAGAGTTCCTGCCGCGGAGACATGCCATCATCTCATATTGGTGGCTACTTGGTGCCATGACCAGTACCTACACCTCAATTTCTCGTCACTTAACTTAACATATTGCGCTTATTTTCTTACTTGTTATATGTAATTGTTCTTTGTGTGTGTGCAATGCATCCCTTGTGATCCATGCAACCTTATTATGTTTATCCTGTTTAGAGAAGAGAATATAAATATTGTTATCACATTAAACGCTCATCGTTCGAAAGAAACTCCACTAATGTACTAGTATATGAAAAAAAATCTACTCATATATACTTTAATAAATTCCTAGCATTTTAATTGTACATGGCCTACCGGCCTCGTCTCTGATAGCCACATGCATTGCTACACCGATAGCCACAGGCATTACGGTACGCGGCCGTTCCCACACAAAACATACCTCACTGACATGTGGACCATCAAAGAAAACGTTAAGCACGCGACGATCGTCGAAGAGCCCAGCAGCAACTGCAAGAAGGGAGGGGAGCCCCAAAACTGGAACGTTTTTAAACCGCACCGCCCAAACTTGCCACACACCAAACGTGCGACCCGAAACCGCCGGCCCGGTTAATTTTCGGGTTTCCATTTTAGTTCCCATCTTCCCTCCACTTCTCCCCTCCTCCTCCGCCCTCTCCCTCGTTCGGCCGCCCATGGAGTCGCCCGCCGCGGGCGGCGACCCGCACCCGTCGCCGTCCGGAGGCGCCTCCCCTCCGCCGCCGCCCCCTCCGCCCCCGCCGAGCGGGTGGCTGGCAGGCCTCGTATCCGGCGCCGGCCGCCTCCTCGCCTCCGTGCTCGGCCCCGACTCCTCCTCCTCCCCGACGCTCTCCGGCTCCACCGCGTCGGGCGGGTCCGCCTCCTCCTCCCCGACCTCCCCCCGCCCTCCCCGCGCGCGCGGCGAGGGCCACCACGGCGGCAACGGTACGCGAATCCCCCCTCCACCCTCCCCAAATTACGCTTCGGAGTTTTCGCCTGCCGTGCCGCACCGATTTCCGCCCAAATGCTCCGCGTATCTCGACGTCCGGGCTAGGTTTTCTCCGCGATCTCGAAGGCGTTGCCACGAGTCGAATGATTTCGCATTTCCGGTCATGAATCCCCCGCACGACAAGCTCGTGGACCCGTCCATGTCGCTAGAAATTACAGAACGCGAAATCGGATGATGCTTCGGACTCCCTTATACTTCATACCTGCTTAGTTAGAAGCACATGTTTGATCCGTCAGCTGTTTCGGCCACGGTAGTGCTTCGTCCTGCATTTTCAAATCCTGTTTCGTTGCAGTGCTCCTGACAAAAGTCAATCCCTGTTCGCTAATATAAAAAAATGACATCGATCGGGTCGTGGGCTTTAGTGCATTGGCACCAAGTCAATGATTAACGGGGAGAAATGACCAATTTATCTGTTACCAGTAGATTCCTGCGCCAAGTGTTCGTTTGAATGCATGTATTTTTGGAGGACTTTCACCGTTTACCAATAACTTGGTCCTGGAAGGTCATACCAGCGTTCATAGTTTTTCAGATGTCCTCACATAGTTTGGAAGCCTCTTAATGTCCCCGCATTTTCGTTTTGTTCTCATTTTTTATGTGATTAAAAATAGAATGACCTAAACTGAGTTAGCCCCTGTTTTTTCCTCATCAGCTACTATTTTCTGAAGATATATTCGCCCTTTGGTGCATACTTCTTTCTCAGCTTTGAACAACATATATTCGCACTTGCATTTTTTGTGTTTATGCCATAAGATTTTCAGGCAAATTTGTAAGTACCATTGTCTTCGGCATGCCCTATATTTTTTCCTGTAAATGAAGTGTTTTCTAAATTAGTTGGCATTGTATTTAGCAACTCACATGTGAATAATTTATGTGATGTGCTTACCTGGTGATTCCTTGTATTTTACAGATCTTGATGATTCCATGCGATTTCCATCGAGAAATAATCAGTTAAACCAGGTATCCACAACCTTTGTAATTGCTATCTTACCAGTTTCTAATTATTTCAAACAACCATTTCTCACTGGGCTTAGGGGTAACTCCTCATTCATCTAAGGACTTTCTGTCTTGCCATGTTTTTTGCTTGTTTCTAGAGTGAAGGCTATAGAGAGGCATCCCTAGCAATTATATCAGATATTGAGCCGAAAGATGCCATAATGCGGCTTCTTATGCAGGAAACCTATTCAAGGTACTATATATCCTGTTTACTTCCATTGATGTCCTTCAGGAAAGTATTGTTTAATTTGTATTTTGCTTTGTGGTGTCATGTAGCTATTCTTGTTTCTAGATATAGTATATACACTTAAGTATTGGCCTTCATTTGTACTCTGTTTCACACTCTGATGAAACAAAAATGGGTTGCAGTCTTTCTTTTTTTAGTTAATTAATGTACTCTGCGTTTGGTTAATACGATTCAGAAAGTTGGGCCTATGCAAAAGGGTTATTTGGTTTCACCGGTGTGAATTGACCATGCAATCCTAGCTACCTTTTTTAGTTTGAGGAATGCAATTTGTTGTCCATCATGACCTCGTACTTCATAAGCATAGCCTATTAAGGTGAGGGATTGGGGCACCCAGTTTTTGCAGGATCATCCTGTGATCAATGAGGTGATTCCTCCATCAAAAGAACCCCAATGATTCTGTATGCATATTGATTGATTATGCATGCATAATATGTAGTTATGTAAACAATTCACTGCTCCAGGGTGAGCAATTAGCGTATGACAGATTTTTACATACACATGTTGTATGTTTCATTTTGGGAAAATTGTGATGAATATCAGGACATATGTTGGATTGTGATGTACAAGTATTGCAAGAATTGGTGTTCGAAGTTCAAACATTATTCTTAGTTTCATAATTATGTTTGTACTTGGCCTATCTGTAGGCTTGTTAATAAAAAAAATTCTATCAATTTATCAATAAACAAACCTTTTGTGTTTTCTCGAAAAAATAATACTTATCTAGCTATGTCTGAAAGTTGCAGTTATGCTGTGTTAGACATTTAGTCCAGCCTGCACTGTGATAATAGCAACCAGAAGTCACGACTGGTGACTCCTTTATCATATTAGCATATACCTCTATTCTGTACAAATTAACATTTGTTCAGTTGTGAAGATTTAAGCGACACTACTAATAGAATATTTCGGAATCTTTGCTTTTGATCTTAGGTCTGAGTGCACTACACTGATCAGGATAATTCAAGAGCGGGTTGTGGATCCAGATTCAGTTGGAGCTGTTGATAGTGATATTCCTCTTCCGATTTGCTGGAAGGCTGACAAACAACCAATGCTTGGATATTCTTCATTTAGTCCGAATGTGCCCTCACCTTCAGCTTCAACTTTTCCAATCCGTCGTCATGGTTTTGATACTAATGCTGCTGCAGACGGAGTTCCAACAAAAACTCCTGCCAGTCGTGGCCTTTTCAAACATAATGCTGACAACATTCAGTCCGTGAGTGCTCTTGCTTGTACAATTTAACTTGTCATGTGTATGGTACCTCAATTCCATTAGGTTATATGCCTCCCCTGTTTGTCTAAGAGTACACTGGACTGCAGACTTTTAAGCGAAGTTATTCTGTTGTGCGCGATACTCCTGAAGACCTTCGAAGAGTCAGGACAAAGATTGATGGAAATCCGATAAATATCACAAAATTCAAGCAACTTGATGTTGTTAGAAATCGTCCAGGTACAGATTACAATAAAGCTTCTGCAATTAGTTGACAAGTGACATTAAGCTCTAACAACTAGTTTTCTTACTAGACATCTATGATTATCTGTGTATGTAATATACAGATTTCTTCGCCAGTCACAAGTTCCCATGAAAAACTCAGTTTCAACAATTGTAATGTATTTCAGGAGATACCAACAAACTATTATCATGTGTCCCCTGTCTTGGGACCAACAACTTAGCACACTCTAACATTGTCTCGAAATTTAAAATAGCTGACAACATATTTGATGGCCCTAACAAAATTCTGGCAGTGCCATCGCAGCGTTTTGATTCAAATTCCTCTGTAGCAGGTGGTGACGAGAAGAACAATGAGCCCACATTCTTCAAATCATGTCCGGATAAGGTACTGGAACCCCTCTGAACACATGACTTTTTTTTGGGTGTCCTTCCTTTGTATCAGTAAAGTAACAAATGTAATAATGTGTGCTGACATGAAAGATAATGCCAACCTTTATCATAGGATCTGAAGAATGGCTTTCCTTTGAAGGTGGAACCGTTGAATGATCTTATTCCTTTTGAGAGAAAGATGGTGGAGCTATCACACGAAAAGCATAAGGGTGTGTTTGATTTGCTATGTTTCCTGATTTGTGATGAGCATGGTGCCTAATATCTGATTCTGTTGGCTCCTCTTGAGCAGATGCTGCATGTGCTGATGACTCAGGTTCTGTTTCAAAACTAATGTTCATGGAGGATATTGAGGCCACACCTAGGTATGCCAGATCACACCTCATATATTCCATTTTCGTGGTGACTGTTCTTTGTCACTAAAGCTCGTAACACTATACTTCAACTGGACCATCTATTTTTTTTTGTTGGATTGAAATTTATGCTTCCTATTGCTCACACAAAGTTGTCAGCTGATATGGCACTTATATTATTAGGATAGCTGATAGCATTTGCTGTTGTTTAGTGTATAGCAATGCCTCGTCAATAAAGAGCTGCCCTCATCCATTATTTGTTGTATTGCAATTTCTAGTTAAATATTGCAGTAAGCTTCAAACAAATTACTATACTACTTTTGTCCCTAAATAAAAGACGTTTTCCGAGTTTGGTTAATGTGATGATTAGGTAAATAGAACCTACTACGGATGCAAACTAATATGATTGTCCATTTCAGCTTACAAATGGGTTCACAGCTACAAAATGGTTCGAAGAACCGAAGAAGAAAGCAAGCCAACTCCCCAAGGACAACTCCAAAAATTTCAGAGTCATCTGCCATGGGCACACGGAAGCAATCCAACTCCCCAAGGACAATTCCAAATATTTCAGAGCCACCTGCCATGGGCACACGTAGCAAAATCAATGACACCATGGTTAAGGCAGAGATCGACCTGCTAGAGCAAGTCACGCCGCTGTCGACAGACAAGCAAGATCCAGACTATGTTCCGGAGAAGCGATATGTTGGGAGGCCGAAGAAGGGGAAATGAACGTTGAGGCGACTTGTCCCTAATTCTGTACATGGCGTACCTGTGTACTGCCAACTTCCTTCATGGGGAAGGATCGTGCTATCAGTGTGGCAAGAACTTTGCAGTGTGGGAGGAACTGGTCACAAGCCACAGCACTTGCAGGATATGGGAACGTTTACTCTTGTAGAGACATGCCTGTTGCAGGTGACATTGGTAATTAGGTGTTTATAGAGGGAGAAAGGACAAACCTGCCTGCCATGTCCCTAGTATAACTAAGTTGTTTAGTCAACTAATGTGCTGCATGCATTATGGCATTACGGTTAGTGTGTGTACTCTGATATACACAGTTCCGTGTTATTCTTGTGTGAATATAACTGCCTCAGTTCACCCTTAACTCTGTCTCATGTGTTGTTCTATCACAATATTGATTTGCCGTGCCAGTTGCTACTGATAGAGTATACTGAACAGGCAAGACTGCATCTTCCAGTGGATCAGATTCAGGCCGATGGCGCTCGTCTCTTCTCCTGTAATCCCTTTGCCGCCAATCCCCGTCCACCCGCTGCCGCCACCGTATCCCCAAAACCCCATCATCCACTGACACGCCCCACACTCCAGTCCACGGCTGGTTGCTGAGCTCGCCGCAGCTGCCAACCCAACGCGCGCGCGGCGCCGCCGGCGATGGAGGCCACCGGGCGCGGGGTGTTCCCCAACAAGCCCACCCTCCCGACCGGCCCCAAGAAGCGGCCGTCGCTGTCCCCGCAGACGCTCCTCCCGGCCGCGCCCCCGCCGCAGTCCCCCTCTTCGCTCCCGCTCGACTCATTCCTCCTCCACCTCACCGCCACGCCGGCTCCGGCCCCTGCCCCCGTCCCGCGCCGGCACCAGCACCAGCAGCAGAACCACCACGCCACCCCGACCCCCGCCCGCTCCTTCCTCTCCCCGGCCGCGCAGGCGCTGGTGCTCGAGCTCTCCTCCACGCCGCTCCCGTCCCTCCAACCCTTCCTCTCCTCCCGCCGCGACGAGCTCCTGCGCGCCGCCGACCTGCCGTCCCTGCTCAAGGCGCTCGAGCTCTCCGGCCACTGGGAGTGGGCGCTCGCGCTCCTCCGCTGGGCGCGCGCCGAGGGCGCCGCCGACGCCGCCGCGCTCGAGATGGTCATCCGCGCGCTCGGCCGCGAGGGCCGCCACGACGCCGTCTGCGACCTGCTCGACGAAATGCCGCTGCCCCCCGGCGCCCGCCTCGACGTCCGCGCCTACACCACCGTGCTGCACGCGCTCTCCCGCGAGGGCCGCTACGAGCGCGCGCTCCGGCTCTTCGACGAGCTCCGGCGCGAGGGCGTGGAGCCCACGCGGGTCACCTACAACGTCGTGCTGGACGTGTACAGCAAGATGGGCCGCTCCTGGCCGCGCATCGTCGCGCTGCTGGAGGAGATGAGGGCCGCGGGTGTCGAGCCCGACGGCTTCACCGCCAGCACCGTGATCACCGCCTGCGGGCGGGACGGCCTCATCGACGAGGCGGTCGCCTTCTTCGAGGACCTCAAGGCCCGCGGCCATGCCCCGTGCGTCGTCACCTACAATGCTCTCCTGCAAGTGTTTGGCAAGGCCGGGAACTACACGGAGGCGCTGCGGGTTCTAAAGGAGATGGAAGACTCTGGCTGCAAGCCCGACGCCGTCACCTACAATGAGCTCGCCGGGTCATATGCAAGAGCTGGGTTCTGTGAGGAGGCTGCCAAGTGTCTTGAAACAATGGTCGGCAAGGGGTTACTGCCCAATACATTCACCTACAATACGATAATGACGGCGTATGGGAATGCGGGGAAGCTGGACGAGGCGCTCGTGCTGTTTGATCGGATGAAGAGGAATGGGTTTATCCCGTACGTGAACACTTACAATCTCATCATCGGCATGCTGGGGAAGAAATCGAGGTTCGCTGAGATGCTGGAGATGCTCGGGGAGATGTCGAGGAGCGGGTGCACACCCAATCGGGTGACATGGAACACGCTGTTGGCGGTCTGCGGGAAGCGGGGCATGGAGAGCTATGTTACTCGGGTACTTAAGGGGATGAAGTCTTGCGGGGTTGAGCTGTGCCGAGACACCTACAATACAGTGATAACTGCTTATGGCCGGTCAGGTTCCAGAACCAACGCTTTTAAGATGTATGATGAAATGACCGCTGCCGGCTTTGCCCCTTGCATCACCACATACAACGCACTGCTGAATGTGCTATCTCGGCAAGGGGATTGGACCGCTGCTCATTCCATCTTAAGCAAGATGAAGAACGAGGGCTTCAAGCCAAATGATATGTCTTACTCACTATTGCTCCAGTGCCATGCAAAGGGGGGCAATGCCGCAGGGATAGAGGCCATCGAGAAAGAAGTTTACCAAGGCACCATCTTCCCGAGCTGGGTTATTTTGAGAACCCTTGTGATTGCAAACTTCAAGTGCCGGCGGTTGGAGGGAATCGAGAGGGCATTTCAAGAGGTGAAGGCACGGGGTCACAAGCCGGATCTCGTCATTCTCAACTCCATGCTCTCGATGTATGCAAAGAACGGGATGCACAGCAAGGCGACCGAGATGTTCGACTTGATCAAGCAGAGCGGGCTGAGCCCTGACCTGATCACATACAACAGCCTGATGGACATGTACGCGAAGAGCAACGAGCCATGGGACGCCGAGAAGATACTGATGCGGCTCAAGAGCTCCAACAAGCTGAAGCCCGACGTGGTGTCGTACAACACCGTCATAAACGGGTTCTGCAAGCAAGGGCTGATAAAGGAGGCCCAGAGGGTCCTGTCCGAGATGATCGAAGACGGCGTGGCCCCCTGTGTCGTGACTTATCACACGCTTGTTGGAGGGTACGCGAGTAGAGAGATGTTCAGCGAGGCCAACGAGGTTGTCAGCTACATGATCCAGCGCAAACTGAGGCCTATGGAGCTGACCTATAAGAGAGTGGTCGACAGCTACTGCAGAGCCAAGCGCTACGAGGAGGCTCGCGACTTCCTGGCTGTGATTGCGGAAACCGACCCGAATCCGGATCAGAAACTGATGAGCACACTCGCGGCCCGTATAGAGAGCGCCCAATTCGGGAAATGATTAAACTGTCCATATAGTTGAGAGTTGTTTCCTTGTGTGTTTATTACAGAGGTTGGGGATTTACAAGTTTTGATAGGAGGGGTGGTGCGTAGCATGAAAGATAGTGCTGCAAAATGTCACAGAATTTTGTTTTCCTCTCGTTCTTACGAAGTTATGTGAATCACATTCTGCTGTATAGAGATGTTAGATATATGAGTCTGAATGTCTGAACTTTGAGCTCCTCCGGCCCGCAGAAATGTGTCGCTTGATTATACAGAATGCATTTGTGAAAGGTCGAGCCTGTCATATAAATTTGACAGAATTCTCAGATCTCAGTTGCTGAAGCCTGAATACAAAAAACTACGCAGTAGCCAAATCCTGCTGCCGTTATGGTCCTTCCTTCCTGATCTTGGGGCTCATACTCTATCAGATCACTTCGCCATAGAGAGCACCCAATTCAGAAAATGGTTGAACTGTTCATGGAGCTGTGTTCTTGTTCGCTTATTACAGATTTCTGGTATTCCCAAGCTTTGACAGGGGAGTGTAGTGCATTACTTGTGAAGACGGTGCCGCAAAATGTCAGAAAAGAAAAGCATAATAACTTCCTCTCATTCTTATGAAGTTCTTTTTTAAGGAAGCATTCTCATGGAGCGTGGAAATCGCTTTCTGCTGTACATATTTTCGCTTTTATATGATAAAATTCAGAGTTGTTTTCTTGTGTGCTTATTACAGAGGGTGGGGATTTCCAAGTTTTGATAGGGTGGTGGGGCGTAGCATGAAGATAGTGCTGCAAAATGTCACAGAATTTTGTTTTCCTCTCGTTCTTATGAAGTTATGAAAATCACATTCTGCCGTATAGAGATATTTAGCCTATATATGAGTCTGAATGTCTGAATTTTGAGCTGCCCCAGTCCCCAGATTTGATAATCCAGAATAAGTTGCGAAAGGTCGAGCCTGTCACACAAATTTTGCAGTATTCTCAGCTGCTGAAGCCTGAATGTAACAGCATATGCGGTAGCCAAATCCTGCTGCCGTTATGGTCCTTCCTTGCTTATCTTGCGGCTCATACTCTATCAGATCACTTGGCCGTAGAGAGCACCACTTCAGAAAATGGTTGAACTGTTCATGGAGCTGCGTTCTTGTTCGCTTATTACAGATTTCTGCTGTTCCCAAGCTTTGACAGGGTAGTGTAGTTCATTACTGTGAAGACGATTCTGCAAAATGCCAGAAAAGAACAACATAGTGTGAAGTTTATTTTACGAAACATTCTCTTGAAGTATGGTAGCCACTTTCTGCAGTACAGATGGTCTCTTTTGTAATAGTATGAAACTCTGGATGTCTGAATTTTGAGGCGCCCCAGATGCATCATTCGATTTTACAGGATAGCGCTAGGCTGATCCGCTCTCTGAATTCCACAGCATTTTTTCTGTCGCTGAAGCCTGAGTACAGCCTATCTTAATCCTCCCGTCGTTATGGTCCGTCCTTGCGTAATCGTATGGAGCTCAGACTCCGTCAGCTCCACACGCTCGCACAAATTTGACAGTATTCTCGGTAGCCGAATCCTGGATGCAACTGCAACCTATCCTGCTGTCGTATGTCTCGCTTATAGAGCTCAACCTCTATCAAATCGCGATTGTTTATCAGTATATATACTTCCACGCTGTCGAGTCACTTGGCTGCACACCACTTGGACAGTTCATCGGAACTCGCTCAACTCCGCGATCACGTGCAAAGCCGTCGCGGACCGGCGCTCCGTCCCCGGACAAACGCCAAGGGCGAGGTCGCCGGCGCGCCGCGCGACCGGCCGGTGGCGCTGTGGCAGTTCGTCGCTTTCTTCCTCGATCGACCACCTGCCGTGGGCATCTGCTCTGCGGCTTGTCCACACCCGTAGCGTACGTGTCGCTTCGTCCCTGCTCTCCGTAGCTCATTTTTCGCGTTAAACCTCGTCGGTACCCGTTCTGGTGGCCGTCCGTCGTTTTGGTGACCGCATCAGTGCCGTGCACGTCGGTACTTCGGTGCTACTCCTGTGGATGCAAAGTACTCCACTACTGGTACGGTGCTGAAATGGATTGAGACACTGTCACTAATTAGCAAACCAAGTCTATGTGCTACTTTGGAGAGACGGATAATCTATCTACTATATACTAAAAGTATAATATAGAGTTATTTTTTCGAGATACCGCGTTAATCCATATCATTAAAATTATTTTAACCGCTAAATCTAAAATTATTAGTTAAGATTTAGTGTTACGAGGTGTTACGTACAACATCAAACGTGTACACTACAGTAAACTTATGTCACATAAGTACATGGATGTCCCGTTATTATTATTGCTGAGAATTAATAATAGACGGTATCTACAAAAAAGAATAAGAGACATATCTACACACGTTTTCTCACAGACGTACATGGCATTGATACCCACGTGCAAATTATAGCACTGACATAAGGAATACACCTTTCTAAATTTTAATATGACCAAAATAGAAGTAATTACTAGCATCCAAATTTCTACATTGCAGGGACTAAATGCTTGGTCCATATATTCAACAGTTGATTAGGCAGTTAATAAGGTAATATTATGCGAGATATGAAAGCATTTATATGTCAATCAGATGACCATTTTTTACAACCAAACTAATAGATGGGTTCTCTTGATTAATTATCACGGCCACGGGTCATCATGATAGATTGATAGTTAAGGTTAGCCTATATTAAATTCACAATGCAAAAGAAAAATCTACATGATTTAGTTTGTAGAAAAAACATTTTAACAGTAATCATGTGCATCCTCTTTAGTAAACTGTACACATAAATGAGTTCATGCCCAATGAATCATCATAATTATAAACAAGTTTTCACCCTGATATCTTAGCAAATATACATAAGAATCAATAGGTGTAAAATTTGAATTACCTCCCGAGGACCATATATGATTAGGAACGCTTGATTTCCCACTATAGATTTATAATTCTATTGTCATAATGTCATTAGATTGGATGTGAGATTGCCACTGAGTTGACATACTTTTAGTATATAATTCTTTTTCTAAAATAAAAGATGATCAAGTATTGTACTAGTATATACTCAATATTAACAAATGAGCAATTCTTTTTCTAATATAGAGTAACCTATTTTCACAATTAGTGTCGACCGAACGAGATAGATTGAGCACAAAAATGTGCAAGAAGGATAAGTCTCATCGGTTGGTAATTATGCATGTATGTGCACGTGGAAGAACAATGATACTACTTTGTAAATATCGGTACCACTGGAATCCTATGTGTTATTAGGAGACATCACTGGTCGGATTGACCGTTCGATCAGTAGTCTTAGAATCTCATGAATGTCTATATAGATGATTACAATCACTTTGAAACCAAAAGGCACCTTGCATCTGATATTTTAGAAAAAGAATTACTCATTTGTTAATATTGAGTAAGCATTATGTAGCGACCTAACTTCCATTTTGTGTTCAAATATAATATCATAGAAAAACGAGACATATGATCATTGGTGTGATACTGTTAAGATAGGACATAGATAATTTATATACAATTAAAAAATATTAGTTGCACATGTAATATTTCCTATGCATAATATATCTTTGGTGGTCATGAACTATATCATTTGTTACCACTTGATGACATAATATCAATATACAAGTTTGTAAATAATTAGGAGTAAAGACACAAAAATATTGAATAGATTAAAGATGATGCCCTCACAGTTGCGAGGGCCACCATACTAGTTATTCAGAAAGTCACAAACCCCAACTCTCTCGAAAGCTCTCGTTCTCTCTCCCACCGCTTCTCTCCCAAGCAAATCTCGCCGTTGATCGGGCCTCCCCGGATGCCTCTCCGTCGGAATAGCCGGTTGGAGGGGAGCTGGGGATGACGCCGGAGTAGTTTTAGGAGTAGCTTAGGTTCTCCGGCGTCTTCGCCGCTGTCGGGCGCGGGCGGCAGCTCTCTGGCCGAGATCTGCAGCCGCCCGGGGTGATTCTGCATCTCCGTGGTGCTCCGGTGGCTGGAGCCATAGGAGGTGACCTGATCTTCTCCCCGGCGTGCCGAATAAAGGGCCTAGGAGTCGGTCTTGGCACTAGAGGTGGGAGCCGGTGGTTCTCCTCGGGCGGCCGTGGTGGCGGGGGAGGAGTGCTTCTTCGGTGGCTTTCGTACGCTCTCGGTCTTCCCGGCCGGCCGTGGTGGCGAGGGGGAACCGCTGCATCGCGACTGCTTCTTCCTTCGGCATGGATGCCAGAGTTGTTCATGGTGTTGAGGCGTCTTCATCAAGCTTTTACTGGTCGCCATGGAGGTGGCGACGGGTGCTGCAGCCGGAGTCTCGGCGATGTCTAGTCCGTCTTGAAGGGAGCTTCTCTCCGTTGACTATCGGAGGTTCGTTTTGCGTCATGCCGGACTCTGAGGTTGGAAGTCAACCGCTCCCATCTGCTTCACCCTTTTTCCTGCGCAGTGCTTCTCCTGCTGCACTAGCCCACATGGCTGTGTCCCGGCGCGGGTGTGGCGGCCATCGTCGGAAGCTCGTCGGTATCCTGGAGAAGGGAGGAGGACCTGATCGTGTTCTAGAAAAGAAGCAGGGTCTTTAGTGCTAAATTTTAGGGCTTGTTTGTAATTTTCCATCTTTTTGGGGCCTTATTGTAATTGTCTCACCGACAACGATGAATAGAAGCAGTTAGTTCGGGGTGCTTTGCACCCGTCCCCGTGCAAAAAAAAAAGATACTTTGGAGTTAAGCGGGAAGCAAGGTAGAACCATTTATTATGGAAAATACATCGATGCTAATTTAATAGAAGGTTAAAAATTAGAACTTTTTAGGAACCAAAAATGATAAGTATTATATTTGTATAAAAATATCTCGCGAGGAAATTACTAGCATAGCACCCTAGGTAAAATAAGACAAAATCGATACACCAAATCTATGTACTATTCACGCTATATTTGTCATAGATTTGTTTTTTTTTGCTAGGATACCTGGGGAATTATTTCAAACCCAAACATTTTTATATTAGTACAATACCTGATCATCTTTTATTTTCAGAAAGGTTTGTTTTTTTTTCAATTTTAAAATTCCTTAAAAGAAGTCTCACACATTCACACTCGTCATGATTGATTGATGATTGATCACTCGCTATACTCGCTAGTAACGGGCAATGATTTTCGAGTCCGTCCAGCTCCGGCGACAGCCCACCATCCACGGCCAAGCACAGTGGCGAGCTACCAACAGACAACAGTGATGGCCCTTGGAGTTGCCTATCAGCCAGCCGGTGGGCACGCTCGCACGCGATCATGTTCAGTTTCTTGCACTAGCTAGTTAATCACACAAAAACGGAAAGCATTTCTGTAGAGCTTCAGTAGTAGGTACTAGGTAGCATCACCTCCAAAGATTCCAAGCCCGGGTTTCTGTTCACGGTTCCCACACGGCTACATACCCCACGAGACGGCAACGGCGACCGCGACCGTGTACCGGTTCTCATTGCTTGCACGTCTACGCTACAGGCCGGTGTCCTGCCGACGGCCCCTCCCTCCGGAAACTTAGCAATGGTCTTATTTTACGAAAATGTACATATAGATAAGTTTCAACTCAATAGAATGCTTTGCAATAGTGGTATATATGTTCTTTAATATAAGGGTGTGACTAATTCCCAGTTGACCGAGGATTAAGCCAATTCTTAGATAGATGATGTCATTGAAATTATGACTAACATCAAATCATGAAGCAGTTCAACGGCCGGAGCATTGTTCTTAGTTGCTACCCATGTTATAACTCATTACTATCACGAATCAATCAAACAGTTCGACCGTTTTTTCTCGGTTGAAACTCATGCACAGCTAGAAAATCTCACTTGAAATCTATCTTGCAACTCATGCTAGCATGACTTGCAGTGCATGAGAATTAAACTAATTCTCAATGGGCTAAGAATAAGCAAACCGTTATCGTATTATTTCTTAAAAGTCAAACTGTCTAGTTTATTGAAGAAGTACTGACATCTACAGTACCAAATCAAATATATTATTTTAGAAGCGACATGAAATATGTATTATTTATTTATTTACTACTTTAGATGTCGATAATGTTTCTATGTACTTGGTCAAAGATTTGGAAAAAAAAGCAAATGCACCTTATAAAAAGGAGAGGACTAATTAGTTTTTTCTCAAAAATTTACAGATGTAAGCTTCAGCACAATATATATTTGCTGGTTTTTTTTTCATATTTTTACAAAAATTACAAATGCTAATTTTCTTGTTGTTCTTTTTACTTCACAAGCCTAAAATATCTTATATTTTGAAACGAAGGGAGTAGGTAGCATCACCTCCAAAGATTCCAAGCCCACGAGGGGTTTCTGTTCACGGTTCCCACACGGGGCTACATACCACGAGACGGCAACGGCGACCGCGACGGTGTACCGGTTCTCATTGCTTGCACGTCTACGCTACAGGCCGGTGTCCTGCCGACGGCCCCTCCCTCCTGAAACTTAGCAATGGTCTTATTTTACGAAAATGTACATATAGATAAGTTTCAACTCAATAGAATGCTTTGCAATAGTGGTATATATGTTCTTTAATATAAGGGTGTGACTAATTCCTAGTCGACTGAGGATTAAGCCAATTCTTAGATAGATGATATCATCGAAATTATGACTAACATCAAATCATGAAGCAGTTCAACGGCCGGAGCATTGTTCTTAGTTGCTACCCATGTTACAACTCATTACTATCACGAATCAATCAAACAGTTCGACCGTTTTTTCTCGGTTGAAACTCATGCACAGCTAGAAAATCTCACTTGAAATCTATCTTGCAACTCATGCTAGCATGACTTGCAGTGCATGAGAATTAAGCTAATTCTCAATGGGCTAAGAATAAGCAAACCGTTATCGTATTATTTCTTAAAAGTCAAACTGTCTAGTTTATTGAAGAAGTACGGACATCTACAGTACCAAATCAAATATATTATTTTAGAAGCGACATGAAATATGTATTATTTATTTATTTACTACTTTAGATGTCGATAATGTTTCTATGTACTTGGTCAAAGATTTGGAAAAAAAGCAAATGCACCTTATAAAAAGGAGAGGACTAATTAGTTTTTTTCTCAAAAATTTACAGATGTAAGCTTCAGCACAATATATATTTGCTGGTTTTTTTTTCATATTTTTAAAAAAATTACAAATGCTAATTTTCTTGTTGTTCTTTTTACTTCACAAGCCTAAAATATCTTATATTTTGAAACGAAGGGAGTAGGTAGCATCACCTCCAAAGATTCCAAGCCCACGAGGGGTTTCTGTTCACGGTTCCCACACGGGGCTACATACCACGAGACGGCAACGGCGACCGCGACGGTGTACCGGTTCTCATTGCTTGCACGTCTATGCTACAGGCCGGTGTCCTGCCGACGGCCCCTCCCTCCTGAAACTTAGCAATGGTCTTATTTTACGAAAATGTACATATAGATAAGTTTCAACTCAATAGAATGCTTTGCAATAGTGGTATATATGTTCTTTAATATAAGGGTGTGACTAATTCCCAGTCGACTGAGGATTAAGCCAATTCTTAGATAGATGATGTCATCGAAATTATGACTAACATCAAATCATGAAGCAGTTCAACGGCCGGAGCATTGTTCTTAGTTGCTACCCATGTTACAACTCATTACTATCACGAATCAATCAAACAGTTCGACCGTTTTTTCTCGGTTGAAACTCATGCACAGCTAGAAAATCTCACTTGAAATCTATCTTGCAACTCATGCTAGCATGACTTGCAGTGCATGAGAATTAAGCTAATTCTCAATGGGCTAAGAATAAGCAAACCGTTATCGTATTATTTCTTAAAAGTCAAACTGTCTAGTTTATTGAAGAAGTACGTACCAAATCAATATATATTTTCCCACACACACGACTACAGAGACGCGACGCCGGCCCCCTGCTACAAACCACGAGACGGCAACGACGACCGCGACGGTGTACCGGTTCTCTCATTGCTTGCACGTCTACGCTACGGCTGGTGTCCGTCCGAGGGCCCCTCCCTCATGAAACTTAGCAATGGTTTTATTTTATGAAAATGTACATAGATAAGTTTCAACTCAATAGAATGCTTAGCAACAATGGTCTATATGTTCCTAAAAAAACAATGGTCTACATGTTCTTTAATAAGGGCGTGTCAAGTGTACAACCAAAGAGACAATTCAGAAGTGAATTACTCACATGAAAAAAACTTGGCAAAACCTGTCTTGTCTACAATGTACACCAGACATACTCCCTCCGTTTAGAAATATAAGATGTTTTAGCTTTGTGAAGCGAATGTATCTAGACATCTTTTAGTGTATAGGTTCACTCGAATGTTTACACTAAAAGATGTCTAGATATATTAGCTTCACAAAGCTAAAACATCTTATATTTCCAAACAGAGGGAGTACATTTTAATAAAAGTGACAATTCCCCACACAAAAATGACATGGCAAAACTTGTCATGTCTACAACTAGAGAGACAATTTAGAAGTGATTTTTTCCAAAAAAAAATGTTGAGATCTCTTTATCATGTACTACATTTTAATAAAAGTTAGCTCTCTAAAAAGACTTGCATTTCGGAACGGAGTAATAAGAAAAAGTTGCCTGCCAAAACATAGCTACAGCTACAACAAACATCAGCGTTGCTGTCAAGGGGTCCCCGCAAAAAAAAAAAAGCGTTGCTGTCAAGGGAAGAGGTCAATTTCCTTTGGAAATAATGTCGGTCCAATTCTATTTTGAGGAACCTTCACTTCCCAGTTCCCACGCACTCTCCCCACTCTCGTTGTCTCACACTGCCCACTCACTCTCCTCTCCCCACGCGCACGCGCGGCGATGGATTCGCTCTGCCTCCGCCCGTCGTCCCTTCGCTCCGCGCCCGGTGGCGCCGCCGCCGCCCGCCGGCGAGGTGAATGCACCGAGCCCCCGTGCCGCCCCCCCCCCCCCCCCCCTTCCACACGGCTCCGTGTGACTGGTGATTAGCGCCATTCAGTAGCTTTGACTGGTTGCCGTCATCGTACGAATGGATGTAGTTAGTGGGAAGCCCTTACCGGATTCGCGGACCGAAAGCGATGTCGCGGGGATGGGATTCGCTGGGCTGCGAATCTTGTACTCGGGAATAGGAACAGTAGTAAGCCGAAAGGGATCAGGCTTAATATAGATGGAAAGGGAATCAGTAGCACCTGCTTGTTTTTTTGCTTGTTATTGGAAATCAGTTGGAAGGGCTGGGTTTAGGGGTTTATACTTGCTCGTTGGCTCAGTGTCACAGTGGACCTGAGCCGATGCATTGAATGTTTATCGGTGGGCAAAGATGTGAAACAGTCAGGCCATGCTGGTACTTCTGTTTACATATTTTTCTTGGAGGGGAAACACTGCGGTTTCGTTACCTACCTGGTGCTTTTGTTTATGTTGAGTAGGAAGGATATGCATGTTTTTTTTTGTGTGTGGTCAATTTTACCACTTAGCAGGAGGATATGTCAATGCAAAAGAGATTTATGGAGAAATTATGCTGCAGGTTTTCAACTTGTCTGAGTTACAGGGAAGTACCTGACGGTTTTGGTTGGAATGATACCTCATGCTGCGTGTGAAGGCCTGTGAAGTATCAAAGCAGATGCCGAGTCATTTCTAGTTTCAGTTAAAGAAGCGTTCCATGCCATTTATCTCAGGAACAAATGGATTTGCTGATAAATTGCTGATATCGTAGAACTTGTTTATTGTTCGTCTCCTATTGTAGTACTGTATGATCAGATTCTTTGTCGCTTGTGTGAAATTCACCAAGGTGATAATCAGAAGGAATTGTACTAAAACAAGTCTAGCGTTTATATGTGTTATCAGACACCTCCCATCTTCTGTCGGTGAACATAGAGAATCGACCTGGAAAAGCATGTCTGTTTTCTTCTGTGATAATCAGAAGGAATTTTACTAAAACAAGTCTAGCGTCTCTTTGCTATCAGACACCTCCCATCTTCTTTCTGTGAACACAAAAGCGGACCTGATGGAAATGGACTAGGCAAGGCATAAAAGTCATTTTCTTCATTGTGCGTTGACTGGTCCTATTTTGTAGTAGGAGGGCTAAACAGATAAAAGATCCACCAGTATTTGAGCTTACATATTGTCATTATAGATGAAGTTCTTCCTTACTTGTTTTCTGAGTGTTTGACGTTGCTTTGAAATGTTGATTTTCCAGATCATATTCTACCATCATTTTGTTCTATCCAACAAAATGGTAGAGGGCGAGTTTCTTTGTCCATCCAAGGGTCCAAAGGCCCCAGTGTTGATCATTGTAAAAAATTCTTGGATTGGAAATATTCTTACCATAGGATATCACATCAATCAAGAAATACTTCTGCAAACGCTTCGGGGCAATCACTGCAGCCTGAAACTGAAGCCCACGATCCAGCAAGCATCTGGAAGACAATATCATCTTCTCTGGATGCATTTTACAGGTTTTCTCGGCCACATACCGTCATAGGAACAGTTAAGTCATGTTGATGTTGTTTCATTTAGGTGAAATATTTCTCAATTAAGCTGACTTTGGCTGTGATATGCTTTTACTCTCCCTGGATCTAAGAGAAAAATTCATGTTTAGGCAGGCACTAAGCATAGTCTCGGTTTCCCTACTAGCTGTCGAGAGCTTGTCTGATATCACGCCCTTGTTCCTCACTGGTTTACTGAAGGTAGAGCTTTGAGCAACACTTTTCTTCTGCAGTGCTGGAGCTGTATAAAAATGATGTACTTTTTACTCCTATGTAGGCAGTGGTGGCTGCTTTCTTTATGAACATCTATATTGTTGGGTTGAATCAGCTGTTCGACATTGAAATAGACAAGGTATTGTAGATTCATTGTAATCTCAAATGTATATATATTGACTTTAGCTAGTTTTTGTTATGTCTGTTTTGAAATTTTGTGGAATCTAATGTTGGTAACTCAACAGGTTAATAAGCCAACTCTTCCACTAGCATCCGGGGAATACTCTCCTGCAACTGGGGTTGCAATAGTGTCCATTTCTGCTGCTATGGTAATGTCTTTTTTAGATATTTGCTTCTGCGGTAACCATGATTACATCTCTTTGTAATTGCGGTTCCTATTTTTCTACTTGCTAGTTACTCGGTAGTGAAATAAAGTCTATTGCCGTTGATATTTAGTTGATTTAATCTTGGAAGAAGTCTTTGCTGTTAGTTCTGTTAGACTAATTCGGGAACATTGCTGTTTGAATTTCAGAGCTTTGCCCTTGGATGGGTTGTTGGATCACCACCCCTGTTTTGGGCTCTTTTTATTAGCTTTGTTCTCGGAACTGCTTATTCAGTCAATGTAAGAGCTTACGTCTTTATGATTTATCAATTTTATGACATATAAAGTTTTCTGTATATTCATATTTCTATGTGATAGTTTTGTTGCATATTCTGCTGTAATACAAAGACTTAGTAGGGCATTTTGTCCTATATATTATAATAATTAATAAACCCACTTATGAAACTTAGTGAAATGCTTATACCAGCTGTCTTTTCTTTTACTTCCACATGGGCCTGAAAGATGTGGACAACTGACACATATGGAGGCCAGCTATAAGGCTGTAACTGCTCTGCTGAATGGGCTAACATGTTACAGCTGAGGAACTTGCTCTGGATTCTGCATAACACTCAAATATGATGGGCTAAAATGGGCCTCAAAACATTTTGGGATTCAGAATGCGTAAAGCCCAAAGTTGGCAGATGAAAATATTGATTTTATTCAATTGCAGAATGACGATTGCTTGTTTAATGTGAAAGCATTTTGTATGTTTGTTTCTACTGCTGCACTGGAATATCACTCTGTTTGTTGCGAGGTATTGATGCCCTTTATTACCCAATTAAAGAGAGCTGACATTCCCATTTTGGTACTCTACAGCTGCCATACTTTCGATGGAAGAGATTCGCTGTTGTTGCAGCACTCTGCATATTAGCAGTGCGTGCGGTGATTGTTCAACTGGCATTTTTTCTCCACATTCAGGCAAGTCTTCTGATGAGCTATTTGAAAACAAAGAAGCAACCTATAATAGTAGTAAAACATAATGTTATGTCTGCAGTTATAATTGTGATTTGTTCTATAAACACCACGTGATAACTGCTGCATATGATTTATGCTGTGTTCCCTTGTTTTTCTATCAGACATTTGTTTTCAGAAGAAGACCGGCAGTCTTCTCAAAGCCATTGATATTTGCAACTGCATTCATGACCTTCTTCTCAGTTGTAATAGCACTATTCAAGGTAACAAATATATAGTTTCTGTACTGCATTAATGTAAATAATAAGTCATAAATGTCCTTTCATGGTTTGTTAATGGAACATTGATTTGTTGCATTACTTTTATATATAAACAAATTGCCTGAAGTAATTTTACTGTTCTGCAGGATATACCTGATATTGAAGGGGACCGCATTTTCGGAATTCAATCTTTCAGTGTTAGATTAGGTCAAAACAAGGTTAGTAAAAAAAGAACAAACAATGGTATTTTTTGCTAAGAGGCTTACTTGAGGCAATGCTGATTTAAACTTCCAACACAGGTTTTCTGGATTTGTGTTGGTCTACTTGAGATGGCCTATGGTGTTGCAATACTAATGGGGGCAACTTCTTCCAGTTTGTGGAGCAAATCTATAACCGTATGGATCCCACCTCATAAATCTCACAGCAATGTCCATCACTAGAGACTTACGAGCAGTAATTCATCTTTGCCAACCTAAACAATATGAGTTCTGGCAGAAGTTTTGAATTGATTGCCATCGAGGCTAACATCTGTAGCGATTTGTAGGACTTTCTTTCGCTTAGGATTATGATGGAAATCGATATGGGTTACTTGTCTTGTTTTAGATAATTTCAAGGCTTCACCTTCTATAGGTTGCTGTAAATGGTTCTTTGCTGTTCCTTTACCAAAGGTTTACGGACATGCGTTTTGCAGGTCGCGGGCCATGCAATCCTGGCCTCAATCTTATGGAGCTGCGCACGATCAGTGAACCTGACAAGCAAAGCTGCAATAACATCCTTCTACATGTTTATCTGGAAGGTAATTGCTGGCGTCAGTCCCCATTCCTGATATTTGTAGGGCCACGTGTACTGCCCTAAGAAATTCAGTTAGTTTCACCTTCTGCACCTTGTGAATCCTGGAATGATATATGCCATGTTTTAACTCACATTCCACTCCCCACATGGCTCTGCAGCTGTTCTACGCGGAGTACCTGCTGATTCCACTTGTAAGGTGAGGACAAACGACTCCACGGAGGAACTTCAGTGCGTGGAGTAAAACCACGCGGATCCGTTTGAAAAATCGAATTGCCACGGACTGCGCCCAATAAAATTCCCTGAGCAAGCCCCGGTACAACATTTGATATTCCAGGACCTCCCAAAAATGTACCTAAGCTGGGCCAGGTGAGTGAGCTGCAGTAGATGATGGATGATAGAAACAACTCTTGCAGTAGGAGTATGCGCCGGATAATAAAGCTCCCCCCATTTCATTCTGTTGTACATGCCTTGTGGCCTTACATTCCATCTGCACCGTTGACTTCCCGTTCATGCGTGGTGGTGCCGTTGAAACCCCATTGTTTTGTTCATGCCATGTACCAGCTGGAAGAGGAAAGCCTGATACTACAAATTTGCATTGCATCCAAGATTGTCCTGTAGCGTTGCACCTCAGCTATCTTGGGCGCATGGCCCTACAGGATCTCCGCCATATCGTCGAGGCACAGAGCCCTCGATGGAGCATGTGCGTGCCAGCGAGTGGCATGCCCAGCTGCTAATGCTGAAGTCACCACTGATCAGCGGCCGTTGGCCGGCCCCCTCTCTGATCTGCTGCTCTTCCTGTGAGCTGCTGCGATCGAGGACACACGGCCAGGCAATCCGCCATGCTGTGAAGTTTCCATTTGGAAGGGGAGAGACGTACGTACAGGGCGTACGGAGCCTGCGTGCCTGTGTCGATCGACCGATGTTGACACGAGTCCCCGTACATACTGTGGCTGATGGGGATTGGAACATTCATAGTAGTGCAGCCATGTGTGGACGTGGCACATAGGAAACTGGAGGAAGGGCAACACTTCGTTCAGTAATTCACCACGAATTATAAAATTGTCTCTAATCACATTTGAACACGCCTAGATGTTTCTGGTACGAATTTTGCAGCTGTAGATAACTAAAGGGCATGTTTAGATCTTGGCGACTTAAATTTAACTAAATTTCAGTCATATGTCGTCGTCTAAGTCAAAGTTGCAGCTCATGTGCAACTTATAGGCAGCACGAATTTTGAAACATATTCAACGCTCTAGATATGTATTCTCGGTTACAAGAAACTCCCTCTGATTGGAAATAAGTATTGGTGACTTAGTACAAACTTATATTAAGTTAGTACAAATTCACGATACTTATTTTCAATGAGAGGGAGTAGGTGTAACGAGGAAAATCTTAGTAACAACCTATTTGCAAGTAGGAATCCTCAGTTGCAATCCACTTGCAACTATAAAAATATCACTTACCACCCACTTATAAGTGTCATATTAGCACGAATCGTGGGGCAAAACAATGGCTAAGCAAAGCGATATGTAAATAACTGTTGGAAACAGACAGAGAGAGAGAGAGGGTCTTCCCGACCCTTCGTCCCCGCGTCACCTCCCCGAGCGAGGCGACCGGGGCTCCTCCCTGCCCCCGTCCCTCAGGCCTCCCCTGCCCCAATCCCCCCTCCCGCCGCCGCCGGAGAGCACCGCCGGGCGTTGCCCGCGTGGTTCCGGCGGCGGCGGCCCCTCCTTTCCCCGCGCGCGCGGTGCCTCGGCTCGGGAGCGAGCAGCCGGCGGCGGTGCCCCTAGGCCAGGGACTGGTCCAGCGACGAGGTCGTGGGTAGTCTTCACTGCGGCGGTGTAGGCGTTGCCTGCAGGGTGACGCAGCTGCGTGGATGGCCAGCGGCGCCGCTCAGCCCAGATCTGGGCCCTTTGGGCCCGATCTGGGTTGGGGCGGGCTAGCGGTTTCGCGTGACGGCGGTGCTCCCTCAGGATGGAGGTGGTGCGTTGCGGTGTACGGGTGGCGGCGGCGCTCAGCCGGCTGGCTGCAGCGGGGTAGGCAGGGCTTTGCGGGCCAGCTTGGGCCTGGCCGGGCCAGTTTGGGCCTGGTGTGCTCCTGCTTACAGCATCCGGTCGGCTACTGCACTGGCGCGGTGGAGGCAGTTCCCTCCGGCATGGCTGCGTTGTCGTTGTCCCCGTTCCGATGTACCATCCTTCTTCCTCTAGGCCCCGTGCTGGTGACTACGGTGAGACGACGAGGATGAGGCCAAGATCGTGGCGGCGCATGTTGGTGGTCGGCAAGTTGGATGGAGCACTACGGATCGTCCGGGGTGGTGGTTTTTTTAGGGGTCGGGAGAAATCCCCGTCGGCTTGTTCGGCACCGATGCGGTGACGCCTGCGGGTGCCGCCATTCCTTCCTTAAGGGCTTCAGGTGTACCCATTCTCCATCCACCTTCACGTACCGGGGAAACCCTAGGACTAGTCCGGGCAACAGTGGCGTTGTCGTCACGCTCCTTCTTGAAGGTGTTGCTTTGTACGTGACGTTCCGGAGTGTCAGGAGTGTGGTGGGACTTTTCCGAATGGCGCGGCGGTTGCGGGTCATCTTCGTTTAGTCGATCTGCCGGTGTCGGCATTTGTTTCTCTTTTCTCTTTCTCTTGTTTTGTTCTTTGGGCTTGGTTGTGCTGCGGCCCCAGCAAGCTTGTTGTATCGTGTGGTTGCTATATTAATATAGTGGGGCGAAAGCCTGTTTCGTCACTCAATAACTGTTTTGAAAGGTGAGATGTTTTGGTAGGTTATTTTAGGCTTAATAACAGTTTCCTCTGCTTCAATACTCCCTTTGTTCCTTAGAACAGGGCAGCCGTTCAGATAGGTGGGGGTGCCAAGCTTAATTTTACCACAACGATTTATTCATCTCTATTATTTTAATACCTGATATAGCATCAAATAAGTCCTAATACTTATATATAAGAACACAATTTGTATTTTGGATACGCCCCTGAACAGGGCGTACATTTTTTGGACGCTCTCACTAATGCAGTTGTAGCGAGAACCGTTTCTAGTCTTGCTCCTAAATTATCTCATCATTTTGTTAATTCCTCGTTGATTTATTGTGCCATGTCCTCATTTTTTGCAACCTGCCATGCATGCCATCTACCCTTTTTTAAAGGAATTTGCAAACTACTCATGATTATTTAGGTAGACATAAATAGGCCTGTAGGGGTATTTTGGAGAGAAACGGCTAATACTCCCTTCGTTCTATGCCTTATGCTATGTCAAAATTTTGGAAAAAATATTAATGCCCTATGCACAGAAACGGAGGGAGTATATGAGATGTTTTTTGGCTAAGCAGGAGCTGAGATATTTTGGTAGGCTATTTTAGAATTTAGACTAAGAAAACATCTAATATTTAGGAATGGTGGTATACTCCATCCGTTCCAAAATGTAAGACGTCCTTATGGTCAACAAACTTATAACTTTGGCTGTGATTTATATTTATAATATATTCACAAAATTTGTATTAATATATCTGAAGTGAAAGAGATTTGTAAGACGAACGCAATGTTACTATCTGTACTAGCATTCCGATTGAGACCCAGAGTGTCGAGACTGTTCCTTGTTGCCTTTTACAGAGAGAAATCAGACTGCTTACCGTGCATGCACGCGTGCAGTTAAACCGGGACGGGCCCAGTGGGCTCCTACGGGTCACTATAAGAAACAAGGAAAGGACATTCCTGGCCCGGTGGGCCGCGCTCGGGCGCAGTTAAAGGAAAAGACCTCGGCACCTTAATTGCTCCTGCCTCGCCGCCGGCCGGCAGTGGATCCCACGGCGGTACGGCGCCGGATCGATCGCCGCGCGGTCACATCGACTTATCCATATCGTTGACGCGGCCCCGGTCCGATATGATAATTGCTTGCACTATTATGCAGGAATGTTTGAGCCAAGATAATGGTACGCAGTCAGCCAATTCATATGCAAATAGTTCCTCCCTCTTTTGAGAATTGGCCACCTGACATGGGCATCACCAACGGCTATTGAACCGATGCGCTAGCAAATTCAACTAAAAGTGCAAAATGATGGAAATGATAGACAACATATTTTATTACAACACCAAAACTAAAGAAGTTCAAGTGAACCAGAAGTTTAGCCAGACTAACAACATCAAAACAGGCCAGGGTTGAAATAAAGTTCAGAAAGCAGTTGCACTAAGATGGACATCCAGAACCGGTGATCACAGCCATCTGACGAGAATCGACGTCAACTTGATGATGGGAGAAGACATTGACCAACACCTTCTTATCAGCTTCTTTCTGGAGACCTGCCCAATAAAGAAATAAAGAAATGATATAGAAAAATATTACACTTGGTAATTTTAAGATCTATTTATCAAATGTAAGTTTGTTTCGCAAATTCTAAATTTTAACATAAGTTGAGCAGGCGTTGAGTGCACAGGTACCAGCAGTTGGCTAGCTACATGTAAAGCTACCTACTGTCACTAGTGGAAAAAGGGTCTTTGGTCTAGCACCCAAATGTCATCTGTCCCGGTTCGGCTCGCCAATGGGGACCAATGACAGGCATTGGTCCCGGTTCGTGCCGTTTGGGGGCCGGTCCCGGTTCATTTCGGGGAATCGGTCCCGGTTTGTGGCATGAACCGGGACCAATGCCTCCCCAGCATGGCACGTGGCTCTCTGCGGAGCATTGGTCCCGGTTCATGGCATGAACCGGGATCAAAGACCCTCCCCTGGCTATAAATTGATACACCCAGCCCTTTGCCCTTTGCCACAAAAATTTGCTGGATTGTGTGTGAGGTGTGGGTGCTAGTTTTTTTTTCTTTGATTGCACACAAGGTGTTCAATGAAATGTCCATGCCACATTTAAGTTCGCACAATACGGTATCCTCCGCCGAGGTTAGCAACCTTATCTTCTTCATCTGTAACTGATACAAAAATCTTACATATGTGTCCATGCGGGTGGTCATTTCACTATTCACGATGTTATTGTAATAGTTAATTATTATAACGCAGATTGATGCGTGGATGCGGATGTACGGCAACCGACGCGATTTTGATTTTATTGCAGGCTGATCACTTATTGATGGCGCCCAGAAAATTAGCTGCTGGTGCCAAGTTGATGTGAAGCAGACTGTCCTTGTGCGTGGTGAATAACCAGCCCGTTGGGAACCCCAAGAGGAAGGTATGATGAGTATAGCAGCTAGTTTTCCCTCACTTAAGAAACCAAGGTTTAATATCGATCAGGAGAGGAGAGACAAACGACTGAAGGTGATGCGGAACCTGCACACACACAAACAAATACTTTGTTCCCAACTTGCAATGAGGTTGTCAATCTCACCGGTTTGCTTGAAACAAAGGTTATGAGCGTATCGAGTGGAAAACAATATAGTATGCGAGTAAAGTAAACAGTACGAGTAAAGTAAACAGTGCGAGTAAAGTAAACAGGTGATAGCAATATGATGGAAATAGGACCGGGGTCCACAGTTCACTAGTGGTGTCTCTCCATAGATAAAATAACACATGCTGGGTAAACAAATTACAGTTGGGCAATTGATAGAATAAAGATAAACGTGATATGTCAAGAAGATCACTATGAGATTTACTCTGGACATTACAACAAAATACATAGACCGCCATCCAACTGCATCTATGACTAATAATCCACTCCCGGGGATATCAATCCGAACACCCCAGTAGTATTAAGTTGCGAACAACACATAATTGCATTAAGCAAAGTGTGTAATGTAAACAAAGCATATGCCCTTGAGCATATGAATGTTGTTTTCTCCCAAGTAGCAACAACACATCTACCACCTTAGAGGTTTCTGTCACTCCCCCAGGTGAAATAGAGGCATGAACCCACTATCGAGCATAAATACCCCCTCTTGGAGTCACTAGCAACTACTCGGCCAAGATAGCTACTAACAACGGAGAGCATGCAAGATCATAAACAACATAGAGATAACAAAAGATATAATTCAGTACAACAACTTAATCATAAACACCAATATTCATCGGATCCCAACAAACCAAACATGTAGAATTACATAACGGTGATCTCAATCATGTAGGGCAGCTCATGAGATCTAAACATGAAGCACATGGTGGAGAAGACAACCATCTAGCTACTGCTATGGACCCATAGTCCAAGGTAGACTACTCACTCATCGCTCCGGAGGCAAGCATGGCAATGAAGAAGACCTCCGGTGGCGATTCCCCTCTCCGGCAGGGTGCCGGGAAGAGCTTATGGACCCTCCCGATCTTTGGGTCGACGGTGGCGGCAGATCGCGATGTGTTCTGGAAATCTGATCAGGTGCTTAGGTTTTTTTCCGTCGGGGGGTCTTTATAGGCGAAGGGGCATCGTCAGAGGAGGAGCCAGGCGCCCTCACGTGGGGCCCGCGCGGCCAGGGTCCTGGCCGCGCCGCCCCTGCGTGTGGGGCCCTGGTGGCCCCCTCCAACTCTCCTTCGGATCTCTGGAAGCTTCCGGGAAAAATAAGACTTCAGGAACTTGTTTCGTCCAATTCCGAGAATATTTCCTATGTATCACTTCTGAAACACAAAAACAGCAGAAAACAGGAAACTGGCACTGTGGCAACTCGTTAATAGGTTAGTTCCGGAAAATGCATAAAAGTGCCACTAAGTGTAACGAAACAATAGGCAAATGGTGTAAAAACAAGCATGGAGCATCAAAAATTATAGATACGTTGGAGACGTATCAAGCATCCCCAAGCTTAACTGCTGCTCGTCCTCGAGTAGGTAAGTGATAACAAAAGAATAATTTTTGAGGTGACATGCACCTACACAATCTTGATCATAAATGTAAGCATTGGTGAGCTGAGATCATAAGAACTTAAAACATGGGCATGAAGATATAATCATGACAATAAGAACTTAGCAACCATGTTGTAAACATGCAAATGAACACAAACAAAAGATCATGAAAATGAAACAATGAAAGTCAAACGTGTGTTCAAATCATAAGGAAAAACATACAAATGGTTTTCAGCTTGTCCTTCAAAGAGAGCAAAACATAAATGCATAGGACACCTTCAAGTTTAAAAGGGAGACTAGATACAAATAATTTAAGAGCAAGTGAAACCAACAATATGAATCAATCAATGAACTTTGGGACAATGCATATCACACTAAGAATGACAACTATGCTCTCTTAATGGTGCATAAAGAAATAAGGTGGTGACTCAACATAAAAGTAAAAGAAAGGCCCTTCGCAGAGGGAAGCGGTGATTGCAAGTTTTATAACCTTCAAAAATTATGGTACTTACCGGCTTTGAGCTCTCATTGCCCCTATCATAAGCATCTTGAATGGTTAAAGTTAATGCGAGAACAATTATGATGCATATGCTTGACAAATCATAAGTTGAAGACCTCGTGCCCCGTGAATACGAGTACCCAAACCTCATGCTACTTTACTTAGAGTCCCAAGCAAGGCTCTTGTCATTGTAAGTATATGCATATCATTGAGAACCGCCAATGGGGTACCTCTGTGCCCGATGATATGGAACAAGCCCACACCAAAATGACAGGACAAGCAGACAATGAACACCTCGACATCTCTTTTATTTGCCTTTTGTTTAGCTTTTTATTATGAGATGCGTCGTCGAATGTTCACCATGGGTATGCTGCAAATTTCCACCATGAATTATGCATGGCTTAGATTGGCGGCCCGACGTTTCCCTAACACATATACAAACTCCATGATCCCCACAAGATTCCCAATTCATTTCACACCGCGGGCATCCATAGACAAAAGATCACGATATCAACTCAAATAAGAAGTGCAATGTTGAAAGCTTGCCCCATGACAGCATGGATGGGCTAGAATCCAACTTACAACTTGCAAGCATAACAATTCAACATAAGAGACCACAATGTCAAATTTTTAAGAACAGGAAAAAGTAAAGTGTGCCTTCCGGTTCGTGAGAGCTTTACTAACCGAATTTCGCATAACACTGGTAAGAGTTTAATTTGAAGAGAAAATAAAAGCAAGTCAAATTTACTTGGAATAGCAAATTGCTAGTAGGTATGTATGGTGGACACTTTGGAAAACTTTGGCTTTTAGGAGTTGGATGCACGAGTAGAGCTCATACTCAGTACAAGGCGAGGGCTAGCAAAAGACTGGGAGCGACCAACTAAGAGAGCAATAATGGCCATAATCATGCAAAGCGACAAAGCGACATTAAAAGAAGCATAAGATGGCATCAAAAGTCAAAAAATAAATGATCATGAAGGCTATTGGCGACTTTGTAAGAGTCTAACATGTGTGAGCATGTGCCAAGTCAACCCAAATAAAGCATCAAGGAGAAAACCAAAATAATGCTTCCATACAATAAAAACAACGCATGATTTTTTCAAAGGCTCATTAAGCAATCTCAGTTATTTGAGACAAGTCATGCTACAGCAAAACCACTAAGCATACTATCATAAAGACATCAAGCATGACATGAAAAAGCCTAAGCCGCAGTCTACACAAGCTCCTTCTTGTACCACTATTTTGCACAAAGCTTTTTCTCTTTTCCAACACCATTTGAAATTTTTATAAACACCTCTTTTGATGAAAACCAATAAAGATCAGAGGAAAAAATACACCTTGATGAAAAGATATGACAAGGTCTGAACGCAAATCAAGGCGAAAACGAAAACCAAAAGCAGTAGCAGAAAAAGAAGAACGCTCGATTTTTAATAAGAGTGAAAACTAAGCGTTCTTTGCAAATGAAAACGAGTACATCTCCTCCAAAAGAAAATTTGTTGGGGTCCAACCATTTATTGCAGCAAACAAACAAACTAAACCAACTAAGAAAACTAAAACAACTGACGCTACAAGAAAAACACATAGTGCATGAAGCAATAAAAATATAGTGTTTTGAAAGGTGACCAGATTTTTGCCGATGAAGAAGGGGTGCCTCGGGGGCATCCCCAAGCTTTGACGCTTGTACTTCTTGGATATTTCTTGGGGTGATGCATGGGCATCCCCAAGCTTGAGCTTTTGTCCATTCTTCAACTCATCTCATCATTCTCCAATCCCTACACTTGAAAACTTCCTTCATACAAAAGTAAACACAATTCTATTAGCAACATTAGTGCAAGCATAACATATAATCAATTCTCCTTTTGCTTCAGGTTTCAACTCAAAACCACCACATATATAGCAAATACTACTGTAGCAACCTCCCCAAAAGTTCCGTGATCAAAAGAACTCAAAAGAAAGCGATAAAGTGGCAAACACAAATATTGGCAGAAATCTGTCAAAACTGAACAGCTGACAAAGGTCGAATTTTTGAGGGGTTTTCTGTTGCTCAAATCAAAAAGTGTTCAACTAACAAAAGTTTGGATATAACCTGGGGCATATGCACAATAAATCGCAGGTCCAAAAGATAAACATAGAATTTTCACGAATTTTTACGGTGCAGCACCGAAAACAGTTTCAGGACAGCAACATCCCCAAATCTTTACCTCACTCAAATTAGAGGCTTCTCTTGGCACAAAAACGAAATAAACAAGATAAGGAGCGGTCATTACAGTAGTAATGACTTCCAAGACTCAAATAAAATAAAAAGTACTGAAAAGAAAATATTGGGTTATCTCCCAAGAGTGCTTTTCTTTAACGCCTTTGAGCTAGGCGCAGAAAATTGCGGATCAAGTAATATCAAGTGATGAAGCATTAAGATCAACTGCAGAGGTCTTATCAATAAGACATTGTATTTCATCCACATAAGTTTTAGAAGACTCTTTGTGATCATGCTTTGGTACACTATTTTCATCAAAAAGATTTTCAGGACAGATCCAGGCAAAATTATTTTCGAAGGCTTCACACAATCCCAAAAGCTTGCAAGGTATAGGTATTTCAGTTCCCTCATCATTAGTATCAATAACCTTTATAGGCGAACCGAGTTTATTAAAACGTTTAAGAACCTTTCTAGCTTCAATAACGACATCCTTAAATTCTAGGCACAAAGTTTCCAAGATAAAAGCTTTCTTTTCGGGATCCTCAATTTCATGAAGCTTAAGGAACATATATTGCATAAAATGATTAAGACTAGCAAACCTAGTTTCCAACATGTCAATTAAATAAACAGAAGCAACTTCAATACTAGGAGCAAGCTCAACCCACGACTTTTTCTCAACTTCCTCATGCACACTAATGTGACTAAAGAACTCCTCAATGTTACTTTTGCCAATAATCGAACCACTACCTACTGAGAGGTCCTCTAGAACGTACTTAGGGATCAACATGATAAACTAAAGTAAAGAAATAACAACTACCAAGGATTCTAATTTTTTTTGGGTTTTTGATAAAAAGCAATGCAGGTAAAATAAAATAAAGTAAAGCAAAACAATAAAACAAAGTAAAGGATGTGTGTGCGAAAAACTCCCCTCGCATAAGTCTTCTCTTCCTCCCCGGCAACGGCGCCAGAAAATTCTTGATGGCGACCAGTTGACGAGGGAGATTATTCTTCTTCGTTCCCCGACAACGACGCCAGAAAATTAGCTGATCACTTATTGATGGCGCCCAGAAAATTAGCTACTGGTGCCAAGTTGATGTGAAGCAGACTGTCCTTGTGCGTGGTGAATAACCAGCCCGTTGGGAACCCCAAGAGGAAGGTATGATGAGTATAGCAGCTAGTTTTCCCTCAGTTAAGAAACCAAGGTTTAATATCGATCAGGAGAGGAGAGACAAATGACTGAAGGTGATGCGGAACCTGCACACACACAAACAAATACTTTGTTCCCAACTTGCGATGAGGTTGTCAATCTCACCGGTTTGCTTGAAACAAAGGTTATGAGCGTATCGAGTGGAAAACAATATAGTATGCGAGAAAAGTAAACAGTACGAGTAAAGTAAACAGTGCGAGTAAAGTAAACATGTGATAGCAATATGATGGAAATAGGACCGGGGTCCACAGTTCACTAGTGGTGTCTCTCCATAGATAAAATAACACATGCTGGGTAAACAAATTACAGTTGGGCAATTGATAGAATAAAGATAAACGTGATATGTCAAGAAGATCACTATGAGATTTACTCTGGGCATTACAACAAAATACATAGACCGCCATCCAACTGCATCTATGACTAATAATCCACTCCCGGGGATATCAATCCGAACACCCCAGTAGTATTAAGTTGCGAACAACAGATAATTGCATTAAGCAAAGTGTGTAATGTAAACAAAGCATATGCCCTTGAGCATATGAATGTTGTTTTTTCCCTAGTAGCAACAGCACATTGATACGTCTCAAACGTATCTATAATTTTTGATGCTCCATGCTTGTTTTTACACCATTTGCCTAATGTTTCGTTACACTTAGTGGCATTTTTATGCATTTTCCGGAACTAACCTATTAACAAGTGCCACAGTGCCAGTTTCCTGTTTTCTGCTGTTTTTGTGTTTCAGAAGTGATACACAGGAAATATTCTCGGAATTGGACGAAACAAGTTCCTGAAGTCTTATTTTACCCGATCAGATTTCCAGAACACATCGCGATCCGCCACCGCCGTCGACCCGAAGATCAGGAGGGTCCAGAAGCTCTTCCCGGCACCCTGCCGGAGAGGGGAATCGCCACCGGAGGTCTTCTTCATCGCCATGCTTGCCTCCGGAGCGATGAGTGAGTAGTCTACCTTGGACTATGGGTCCATAGCAGTAGCTAGATGGCTGTCTTCTCCACTATGTGCTTCATGTTTAGATCTCATGAGCTGCCATACATGATTGAGATCACCGTTATGTAATTCTACATGTTTGGTTTGTTGGGATCCGATGAATATTGGTGTTTATGATTAAGTTGCTGTACTGAATTATATCTTTTGTTATCTCTATGTTGTTTATGATCTTGCATGCTCTCCGTTGTTAGTGGCTATCTTGGCCGAGTAGTTGCTAGTGACTCCAAGAGGGGGTATTTATGCTCGATAGTGGGTTCATGCCTCTATTTCACCTGGGGGAGTGACAGAAACCTCTAAGGTGGTAGATGTGCTGTTGCTACTAGGGAGAAAACAACATTCATATGCTCAAGGGCATATGCTTTGTTTACATTACACACTTTGCTTAATGCAATTATCTGTTGTTCGCAACTTAATACTTCTAGGGTGTTCGGATTGATATCCCAGGGAGTGGATTATTAGTCATAGATGCAGTTGGATGGCGGTCTATGTATTTTGTTGTAATGCCCAGAGTAAATCTCATAGTGATCTTCTTGACATATCACGTTATCTTTATTCTATCAATTGCCTAACTGTAATTTGTTTACCCAGCATGTGCTATTTTATCTATGGAGAGACACCACTAGTGAACTGTGGACCCCGGTCCTATTTACATCATATTGCTATCACCTGTTTACTTTCTCGCACTGTTTACATTACTCGCATATTATTACTGTTTTCCACTCGATACACTCATAACCTTTGTTTCAAGCAAACCGGTGAGATTGACAACCTCATCGTAAGTTGGGAGCAAAGTATTTGTTTGTGTGTGTGCAGGTTCCACGTTGCAGCTAGCAAGCAAAGCTTGGACGAGGCGCCATATATAAATTGTCCGCTGCTGTCGCAAACTAGCAAGCCTCACCTTCAGTCGTCATTGTCTCTCCTCTCCTGAACGATATTAAACCTTGGTTTCTAACTGAGGGAAAACTAGCTGCTATACTCATCACACCTTCCTCTTGGGGTTCCCAACGGGCTGGTCATTCACCACGCATCAAGCTAATTTTCTGGCGCCGTTGCCGGGGAGGAAGAGAAGACTTCTGCGAGGGGAGTTCTTCGCACACACATTCTTTACTTTGTTTTATTGTTTTGCTTTACTTTATTTATTTTACCTGCATTGCTTTTTATCAAAAACCCAAAAAAATTAGAATCCTTCGTAGTTGTTTTTACTTGTTTACTTTCGTTTTGCTGAAATGGCCAATCCTGAAAACACCAAGTTGTGTGACTTTACTAGCACAAACAATGGTGATTTTATCTGCACTCCTATTGCACCACCTGCTACTGCTGCAAACTTTTATGAGATTAAGCCTGCTTTATTGAACCTTGTTATGAAAGAGCAATTTTCTGGTGCTAGTACTGAAGATGCTGCAGCTCATCTCAACAATTTTGTTGAGCTATGTGAGATGCAGAAATATAAGGATGTTGATAGTGATATTATTAAGCTCAAGTTGTTTCCTTTTTCTTTGAGAGGAAAAGCTAAAGATTGGTTGCTGTCTTTGACTAAGAATAGTATTGATTCATGGGCTAAGTGTAAGGATGCTTTTATTGGTAGATACTATCCTCCTGCTAAGATTATAGCTTTGCGTAGCAATATTATGAAGTTTACTTAGTTTGATAATGAACATGTTGCTCAAGCTTGGGAAAGAATGAAATCTATGATAAAGAATTGCCCCACTCATGGACTGACTACTTAGATGATTATCCAAACTTTTTATGCAGGACTGAATTTTTCTTCAAGGAACCTACTTGATTCAGCTGCTGGAGGCATTTTTATGACCCTTACCTTGGGCGCCGCATCAAAGCTACTCGACAACATGATGGTAAATTATTCTGAATGGCACACCGAAAGAGCTCCACAAGGTAAGAAGGTAAATTCTGTTGAGGAAACCTCTTCCTTAAGTGATAAGATTGATACCATTATGGCTATGCTTGCTAATGATAGGACTCATGTTGATCCTAATAATGTTCCTCTGGCCTCTCTGGTTGCTCAAGAAGAGCAAGTTGATGTGAATTTCATTAGAAACAATAATTTTAACAACAATGCTTATAGGAACAATTTTGCTAGTAACAATTATAGGCTGTATCCTTCTACCAATGGTAATGGTTATGGTAACTCTTATGGTAATTCCTACAACAACACTAGGGCCACGCCCTCCGAGCTTGAGGTAATGCTCAAGGACTTCATCGGTAAGCAAAATGCTTTTAACAAGTCTGTTGAGGAAAAGTTAGGCAAAATTGATATCCTTGCTTCTAAAGTTGATAGCCTTGCTCATGATGTTGAACTTCTGAAATTAAAAGTGTTTCCCAATAATGTGAAAGAGAGCAATGTTGTTGCTACCGCTAATGCTATCCAAGTTGGAATTGATGAAAATATTAGATTGTTAGCGGAATTGCATGCCAGGTGGGAAAGAGAAGATGAGATGGCCAGAAAGATGAAGGTATGTACTATTACTACCTCTAATTATGTTTCTCCTAATGCTAGCAATCCTCTTACTTTGATTGGTGTAGAGAAAACTCCCACTCCTTGTGTTAAAAAGCCTAAAACTGCCAAAACTTTTTCTCAAAAGAGTGCTGAAATTTTTCGGAGTGTGGGAGATGATAGCTCTATTTATTTTAATGATTTTGATGTTGATGGCTGCAATATATCTGAAGTTATTTTGTTCTTGCAAAATCTTGCTTTGACTCCCAATGCTAGTTCTTTAAATATTGCTTTTACTAAGCATATTACCAATGCTCTTATAAAGATTAGGGATGAAAAGTTGAAGCAAAAAGCTTCTGTTCCCAAGAAGTTAGAAGATGGTTGGGAACCCATCATTGATATGCATGTTAATGGTTATGATTGCCATGCTTTATGTGATCTAGGTGCTAGTATTTCTATCATGCCTAGAAAGATTTATGACATGCTTGATTTACCACCGCTTGAAAAGTGTTATTTTGATGCTCCTATTGCTGATGTTGCTAAGAAGAAACCCTTGGGAAGGATTAATGATGTTCTTATTGTGGTTAACAATAACCTTGTTCCAGTTGATTTTCTTGTTATGGACGTTGAGTGCCATGCTTCATGTCCTATTATTTTGGGAAGACCCTTTCTTCGAGCTGTAGGTGCTATCATTGATATGAGGGAAGGCACTATCAAGTATCAATTCCCACTAAAGAAAGGTATGGAACACTTCCCTAGGAAAAGAAAGAAATTACTTTTTGACTCTATTCTTAGAGCAAATTATGATCTTGATGCTTCATCACTTGATATTACTTGATTTGCAATTTTCTGCGCCTAGCTCAAAGGCGTTAAAGAAAAGCACTCTTGGGAGATAACCCAATATTTTCTTTTCAGTACTTTTTATTTTATTTGAGTCTTGGAAGTCATTACTACTGTAATGACCGCTCCTTATCTTGTTTATTTCGTTTTTGTGCCAAGAGAAGCCTCTAATTTGAGTGAGGTAAAGATTTGGGGATGTTGCTGTCCTGAAACTGTTTTCGGTGCTGCACCGTAAAAATTCTTGAAAATTCTCTGTTTATCTTTTGGACCTGCGATTTCTTGTGCATATGCCCCAGGTTATATCCAAACTTTTCTTAGTTGAACACTTTTTGATTTGAGCAACAGAAAATCCCTCAAAAATTCGACCTTTGTCAGCTTTTCAGTTTTGACAGATTTCTGCCAATATTTGTGTTTGCCACTTTATCGCTTTCTTTTGAGTTCTTTTGATCATGAAACTTTTGGGGAGGTTGCTACAGTAGTATTTGCTATATATGTGGTGGTTTTGAGTTGAAACCTGAAGCAAATAGAGGATTGATTATATGTTATGCTTGCACTAATGTTGCTAATAGAATTGTGTTTAGTTTTGTATGAAGGAAGTTTTCAAGTGTAGGGATTGGAGAATGATGAGATGAGTTGAAGAATGGACAAAAGCTCAAGCTTGGGGATGCCCATGCATCACCCCAAGAAATATCCAAGAAGTACAAGCGTCAAAGCTTGGGGATGCCCCCGAGGCACCCCTTCTTCATCGGCAAAAATCAGGTCACCTTTCAAAACACTATATTTTTATTGCTTCATGCACTATGTGTTTTTCTTGGAGCGTCAGTTGTTTTAGTTTTCTTAGTTAGTTTAGTTTGTTTTTTTTCTGCAATAAATGGTTGGACCGCAACAAATTTTCTTTTGGAGAAGTTGCTTGTTTTCATTTGCAAAGAACGCTCAGTTTTTCACTCTTATCGTTTATCGATGCGTTCTTCTTTTTCTGCTACTGCTTTTGGTTTTCGTTTTCGCCTTGATATGCATTCAGATCTTGTTATATCTTTTCATCAAGGTGTATTTTTGCCTCTGATCTTTATTGGTTTTCATCAAAAGAGGTGTTTATAAAAATTTCAAATGGTGTTGGAAAAGAGAAAAAGCTTTGTGCAAAATAGTGGTACAAGAAGGAGCTTGTGTAGACTGCGGCTTAGGCTTTTTCATCTCATGCTTGATGTCTTTTTGATAGTATGCTTAGTGGTTTTGCTGTAGCATGACTTGTCTCAAATAACTGAGATTGCTTAATGAGCCTTTGAAAAAATCATGTGTTGTTTTTATTGTATGGAAGCATTATTTTGGTTTTCTCCTTGATGCTTTATTTGGGTTGACTTGGCACATGCTCACACATGTTAGACTCTTACAAAGTCGCCAATAGCCTTCATGATCATTTATTTTTTGACTTTTGATGCCATCTTATGCTTCTTTTAATGTCGCTTTGTCGCTTTGCATGATTATGGCCATTATTGCTCTCTTAGTTGGTCGCTCCCAGTCTTTTGCTAGCCCTCGCCTTGTACTGAGTATGAGCTCTACTCGTGCATCCAACTCCTAAAAGCCAAAGTTTTCCAAAGTGTCCACCATACATACCTACTAGCAATTTGCTATTCCAAGTAAATTTGACTTGCTTTTATTTTCTCTTCAAATTAAACTCTTACCAGTGTTATGCGAAATTCGGTTAGTAAAGCTCTCACGAACCGGAAGGCACACTTTACTTTTTCCTGTTCTTAAAAATTTGACATTGTGGTCTCTTATGTTGAGTTGTTATGCTTGCAAGTTGTAAGTTGGATTCTAGCCCATCCGTGCTGTCATGGGGCAAGCTTTCAACATTGCACTTCTTATTTGAGTTGATATCGTGATCTTTTGTTTATGGATGCCCGCGGTGTGAAATGAATTGGGAATCTTGTGGGGGATCATGGAGTGTGTATATGTGTTAGGGAAACGCCGGGCCGCCAATCTAAGCCATGCATAATTCATGGTGGAAATTTGTAGCATACCCATGGTGAACATTCGACGACGCATCTCATAATAAAAAGCTAAACAAAAGGCAAATAAAAGAGATGTCGAGGTGTTGATTGTCTGCTTGTCCTGTCATTTTGGTGTGGGCTTGTTCCATGTCATCGGGCACGGAGGTACCCCATTGGCGGTTCTCAATGATATGCATATACTTACAATGACAAGAGCCTTGCTTGGGACTCTAAGTAAAGTAGGGTACTCGTATTCACGGGGCACGAGGTTTTCAACTTATGATTTGTCAAGCATATGCATCATAATTGTTCTCGCATTAACTTTAACCATTCAAGATGCTTATGATGGGGGCAATGAGAGCTCAAAGCCGGTAAGTACCATAATTTTTGAAGGTTATAAAACCTGCAATCACTGCTTCCCTCTGCGAAGGGCCTTTCTTTTACTTTTATGTTGAGTCACCACCTTCTTTCTTTATGCACCATTAAGAGAGCATAGTTGTCATTCTTAGTGTGATATGCATTGTCCCAAAGTTCATTGATTGATTCATATTGTTGGTTTCACTTGTTCTTAAATTATTTGTATCTAGTCGCCCTCTTAAACTTGAAGGTGTCCTATGCATTTATGTTTTGCTCTCTTTGAAGGACAAGCTGAAAACCATTTGTATGTTTTTCCTTATGATTTGAACACACGTTTGACTTTCATTGTTTCATTTTCATGATCTTTTGTTTGTGTTCATTTGCATGTTTACAACATGGTTGCTAAGTTCTTATTGTCATGATTATATCTTCATGCCCATGTTTTAAGTTCTATTGATCCCAGCTCACCAATGCTTACATATATGATCAAGATTGTGTAGGTGCATGTCACCTCAAAAATTATTCTTTTGTTATCACTTACCTACTTGAGGATGAGCAGGAGTTAAGCTTGGGGATGCTTGATACGTCTCAAATGTATCTATAATTTTTGATGCTCCATGCTTGTTTTTACACCATTTGCCTAATGTTTCGTTACACTTAGTGGCATTTTTATGCATTTTCCGGAACTAACCTATTAACAAGTGCCACAGTGCCAGTTTCCTGTTTTCTGCTGTTTTTGTGTTTCAGAAATGATACACAGGAAATATTCTCGGAATTGGACGAAACAAGTTCCTGAAGTCTTATTTTACCCGATCAGATTTCCAGAACACATCGCGATCCGCCGCCGCCGTCGACCCGAAGATCGGGAGGGTCCAGAAGCTCTTCCCGGCACCCTGCCGGATAGGGGAATCGCCACCGGAGGTCTTCTTCATCGCCATGCTTGCCTCCGGAGCGATGAGTGAGTAGTCTACCTTGGACTATGGGTCCATAGCAGTAGCTAGATGGTTGTATTCTCCACTATGTGCTTCATGTTTAGATCTCATGAGCTGCCATACATGATTGAGATCACCGTTATGTAATTCTACATGTTTGGTTTGTTGGGATCCGATGAATATTGGAGTTTATGATTAAGTTGTTGTACTGAATTATATCTTTTGTTATCTCTATGTTGTTTATGATCTTGCATGCTCTCCGTTGTTAGTGGCTATCTTGGCCGAGTAGTTGCTAGTGACTCCAAGAGGGGGTATTTATGCTCGATAGTGGGTTCATGCCTCTATTTCACCTGGGGGAGTGACAGAAACCTCTAAGGTGGTAGATGTGCTGTTGCTACTAGGGAGAAAACAACATTCATATGCTCAAGGGCATATGCTTTGTTTACATTACACACTTTGCTTAATGCAATTATCTGTTGTTCGCAACTTAATACTTCTAGGGTGTTCGGATTGATATCCCAGGGAGTGGATTATTAGTCATAGATGCAGTTGGATGGCGGTCTATGTATTTTGTTGTAATGCCCAGAGTAAATCTCATAGTGATCTTCTTGACATATCACGTTATCTTTATTCTATCAATTGCCCAACTGTAATTTGTTTACCCAGCATGTGCTATTTTATCTATGGAGAGACACCACTAGTGAACTATGGACCCCGGTCCTATTTACATCATATTGCTATCACCTGTTTACTTTCTCGCACTGTTTACTTTACTCGCATATTATTACTGTTTTCCACTCGATACACTCATAACCTTTGTTTCAAGCAAACCGGTGAGATTGACAACCTCATCGTAAGTTGGGAGCAAAGTATTTGTTTGTGTGTGTGCAGGTTCCACGTTGCAGCTAGCAAGCAAAGCTTGGACGAGGCGCCATATATAAATTGTCCGCTGCTGTCGCAAACTAGCAAGCCTCACCTTCAGTCGTCATTGTCTCTCCTCTCCTGAACGATATTAAACCTTGGTTTCTAACTGAGGGAAAACTAGCTGCTATACTCATCACACCTTCCTCTTGGGGTTCCCAACGGGCTGGTCATTCACCACACATCACAAATCTACCACCTTAGAGGTTTCTGTCACTCCCCCAGGTGAAATAGAGGCATGAACCCACTATCGAGCATAAATACCCCCTCTTTGAGTCACTAGCAACTACTCGGCCAAGATAGCTACTAACAACGGAGAGCATGCAAGATCATAAACAACATAGAGATAACAAAAGATATAATTCAGTACAGCAACTTAATCATAAACACCAATATTCATCGGATCCCAACAAACCAAACATGTAGAATTACATAACGGTGATCTCAATCATGTAGGGCAGCTCATGAGATCTAAACATGAAGCACATGGTGGAGAAGACAACCATCTAGCTACTGCTATGGACCCATAGTCCAAGGTAGACTACTCACTCATCGCTCCGGAGGCAAGCATGGCGATGAAGAAGACCTTCGGTGGCGATTCCCCTCTCCGGCAGGGTGCCGGGAAGAGCTTCTAGACCCTCCCAATCTTCGGGTCAACGGTGGCGACGGATCGCGATGTGTTCTGGAAATCTGATCGGGTACTTAGGTTTTTTCCGTCGGGGGGTCTTTATAGGCGAAGGGACATCGTCAGAGGAGGAGCCAGGCGCCCTCACGCGGGGCCCACGCGGCCAGGGGCCTGGCCACGCTGCCCCTACGTGTGGGGCCCTGGTGGCCCCCCTCCGACTCTCCTTCGGATCTCTGGAAGCTTCCGGGAAAAATAAGACTTCAGGAACTTGTTTCGTCCAATTCCGAGAATATTTCCTGTGTATCACTTCTGAAACACAAAAACAACAGAAAATAGGGAACTGGCACTGTGGCAACTCGTTAATAGGTTAGTTCCGGAAAATGCATAAAAGTGCCACTAAGTGTAATGAAACAATTGGCAAATGGTGTAAAAACAAGCATGGAGCATCAAAAATTATAGATACGTTGGAGACGTATCACATGCCTGCATAAATTTATCGATGTGGCTAAGGCAAACAAAGTGGATAATTTTATGCCTTGTCCCTGCGTCAACTGTCGGAATGTGATGGAGCACTCTGCCCCGAGAATCCTTCAAAGCCATCTGCTTCGGAGAGGTTTCATGCCCGGATATTATTGTTGGGCCATGCACGGAGAAAGAGGGGTTAGGCTGGAAGAAAATGAAGAAGAGGATGATGACAGCTATCCTATGTCGCCTGAAGAATACGGTCATACTGCAATGGAAGACAATGAAGAAGAGGGAGGCAGCAATAAAGAAGAACAACGGGCATCGGATGGGCCCGCTGATGGTCTTGGTCGGGTTATTTCTGATGCAAAGCAACAATGCGATACAGAAAGGGAGAAGCTGAAGTTGGAGGTCATGCAAAAGGATCACAAAAAGTTGTTGTACCCAAATTGCAAAGATGGCAGCACAAAGCTCGGTACCACACTTGAACTGCTGAAATGGAAGGCAGAGGCTGGTTTATCTCACAAGGGATTTGAGAAGTTACTGAAAATAATGAAGCCGAAGCTTCCAAAGGACAACGAGCTGCCCGAGACAACGTACGAAGCAAAGAAGACTATCTGCCCTCTAGGATTAGATGTGGAGAAGATACATGCATGCATTAATGACTGCATCCTATACCGCGGTGAGTAGTATGAGAATATGGATAAATGTCCGGTATGCACTGCATGTCGGTACAAGATCAGACAAGATGACCCTGGTGATGTTGAGGGCGATGACGAGCCCCCCAGGAAGAAGGTTCCTGCTAAGGTTATGTGGTATGCTCCTATAATACCACGGTTGAAACGTCTGTTCAGAAACAAAGAGCATGCCAGGTTGTTGCAATGGCACAAAGAAGAGCGTAAGAAAGACGGGAAACTGAGACACCCCGCCGATGGGTCGCAGTGGAGAAACATCGAGAGAAAGTACTCGAACTTTGCAGGTGACGCGAGGAACTTATGGTTTGGTCTAAGTACAGACGACATGAATCCTTTTGGGGAGCAGAGTTGTAGTCACAACACCTGGCCCATGACTCTATGTATCTACAACCTTCCTCCTTGGTTGTGCATGAAGCGGAAGTTCATTATGATGCCAGTGCTCATCCAAGGACCGAAGCAACCCGGCAACGACATTGATGTGTACCTAAGGCCATTAGTCGATGAACTATTGCAGCTGTGGGCAGAACCAGGTGTAAAGGTGTGGGATGAGCACAAACAGGAGCCATTTGACCTATGAGCGTTGTTGTTCGTAACCATCAATGATTGGCCTGCTCTTAGTAACATTTCAGGACAGTCAAACAAGGGATGCAATGCATGCATGCACTGTTTAGATAAGACTAAAGGTACATATTTGGATAAATGTAAGAAGGTTGTGTACCTGGAGTGTCGTAAATTTCTTCCGACAATCATCAAGTAAGAAAAAAAGGCAAGCATTTCAACGGTGAGGCAGATCACCGGAAGAAGCCTAAGCTCCCTAAAGGTGCTAATGTATTTGGTATGGTGAAGGACCTAGAAGTAATATTTGGAAAGGGTTCTGGCGGTCAATCTATTCCGAAAGACCCCATTACCGGACACACGGCCATGTGGAAGAAGAAATCTATATTTTGGGAGCTTGAGTATTGGAAAGATCTAGAGGTCCATTCTTCAATCAATATGATGCACGTGACGAAGAATCTTTGCGTGAACCTGCTAGGCTTCCTAGGCGTGTATGGGAAGACAAAATATACACCAGAAGCACGGGAGGACCAGCAACGTATCAAAGACCCATACAACAAGCATACTGATAAAGACCGTCAATACTTAAGCAGCTATGCTCTTACCAAAGCAGAGAAGGAAATCTTTTTTGAATGCCTGAATAGTATCAAGGTCTCGGCTGGGTTCTCGTCAAATATAAAGGGAATAATAAATATGGCAGAGAAAAAATTCCAGAACCTGAAGTCTCATGATTGTCACGTGATTATGACGCAGTTGCTTCCGCACTAGTGGAAAAAGGGCTATAGGTGGCGCATTTTTTTTCTTATGCGTGGCGCATATGAAATGCGCCACCAATGGCACGCCACTAGTAACAGTTTATTGGTGGCGCATTTGCCATATGCGCCACGCATAATTTGCTTATGCGTGGCGCATATTGCTATATGCGCCACTAGTAGCCTTTGAAAATTCAAAAATTTCAAAAAATAATTTAAAAATTGAAAAAAACCAATTTTTTTTTGAAAATCATAAAAATTGAAATAATGTGAAAAAACTATTGTATTTGAATTTTTTGAGGATTTTATCACATGAGGAACATTTTCAAATCACACCGAATTTCTTGACTTCCCGGTAGGTCACCCATCCTTAGACTACTCCGGGGTGAGCACGCTTAACTTCTCCATTCTATTTGCATGAGCTGTCCCTAACCTATCCAAGTTCTTATTGATATTACTATCATATCAATCCTCTTAAGGCCTATATGTGTGCTTGTGTATATATATGTGTATGTGCATATATGTGTGTGTATTTGTGTATATGTTTGTATATGTGTATATGTATTATGTATATGTGTGTGTATATGTGTATGTATGCCCGCGTATATGTGCGTATATATGCGTATATGTGTGCGTATAAGTGCATATAAGTGCGTATATATGTGTATATGTGTGTATATGTGCATATATATATGTATATGTGTATGTACGTCCGTGTATATGTGCGTATATGTGTGTATATATGTGTATATGTGTGTATATGTGTATGTACGTCCGTGTATATGTGCGTATATATGTGTATATGTGCGTATATGTGCATATATGTGTATGTATGTTCGTGTATATGTGTGTATATGTGTGCGTACACATGTGCGTATATGTGTATGTACATCCGTATATATGTGCGTATATGTGTGTATATGTGCATATATATGTGTATATGTGTGCATATATGTGCGTATATGTGTATATGTGTGCGTACATGTGCGTATATGTGTATGTACGTTCGTGTATATGTGCGTATATGTGTGTATATATGTATGTACGTACGTGTATATGTGCGTATATGTGTGTGTATGTGTGCGTATATATGTGTGTGTATATCTGCATGTGTGCTATATGTGTGTATATAACTAATCCAAAAGTTTAATCCAATAGAAATTATGATATAAAAAAAAAATTGAAAATATAAAAGTGCGAAAAAGTCTATTTTCCCTTTTGAATTTTGAGATTCTAAAATTTGTCGAAACGACCATAGGTCGTTGAATTCGGATGTAACTTTTCGTTCTCATACTTTTTCATATAAAAACTTTTTAATCCGACTTCGTATGCAAAAGTTATGGCCGTTTTACCGAGACATAAAGTTTTTTTATAAAAAATATCAAAAATTATTTTTATTATTTTTATTACTTACTAGATCACATAACATAACTAAATCTGATTTTTTGAATTTTTTTCAAACCTTTTAACATTTTCCTTTATTTTTTAAAAGACTAAAAAGGCGACCCACGGGGGGGGGGGGGGTGGGTGGCGGGTGAAAAAAATTCCTCCAGTTATGCGTGGCGCATTTGCCATATGCGCCACGCATATTTGACCTATTAGTGGCGCATATTGCAATATGCGCCACTAATAGGTCAAATATGCGTGGCGTATATGGAAAATGCGCCACGCATAACTGGAGGATATTTTGTCGACGACCTTTTTGGTGGGTCCCGCCAGTTATGCGTGGCGCATTTTAAACAATATGCGCCATTAGTAAGAAAATTATTAGTGGAGCATATTTGCAAATGCGCCACTAGTAAATACTAGTGGCGCATATTAAATAATATGCTCCACTAATAACACATCTATCTATAAGCCTTTTTCCACTAGTGCCGGTTGCATTGAGGGGGCTTCTATCGGAAAATGTTCGAGTACCCATTGTGAAGCTATGTGCATTCCTCAATGCAATATCTCAGAAGGTGATCGATCGAGAAAGTCTGGAAAGGCTACAAAAGGATGTGGTCCAATGTCTTGTCAGTTTTGAGTTGGTGTTCCCCCCGTCCTTCTTCAATATTATGATGCATCTCTTAGTTCACCTAGTCGATAAGATTTCCATTCTCGGTCCTGTATTTCTGCACAATATGTTCCCCTTCGAGAGGTTCATGGGAGTCTTAAAGAAATATGTTCGTAATCGTGCAAGGCCAGAAGGAAGCATCTCCAAGGGCTATGGAACAGAGGAGGTCATTGGGTTCTGTGTTAACTTTCTTCCTGACCTTAAGCCGATTGGTGTTCCTGAATCATGGTATGAGGGGAGACTGAGTGGAAAAGGCACGCTAGGAAAGAAAGCAATGATATTTAGGGACGGGCATTCTTTGAATCAAGCACACTACACAGTTCTACAAAGTTCTACCTTCGTGGCTCCATATATCAAGGAACACATGAATGTTGTACACTCCAAGTTCCCGGGGAAGGATGACTACTGGATTAAAGAAAATCACATGGAGACTTTTGGCACTTGGTTGCAATTACATCTCATGAATGACACCACTATTGGAGATCAGCTCTACTTGTTGGCCGCGACACCATCTGCGACTGCATTGACTTTCCAAGGGTACGAGATAAATGGGAATACATTTTACACGATCTCCCAAGATAAAAAGAGAACTAACCAAAACAGTGGTGTCCGCTTTGATGCAACATGTGACAATGGGAAAAAGGACACATACTATGGTTACATAGAGGAGATATGGGAACTTGACTATGGACCTACTTTTAAGGTCCCTTTGTTTCGGTGCAGTTGGGTCAACATGAATGGAGAAGGGGTAAAGGTGGACCAGCTGTACGGAATGACAATAGTGGATCTCAAGAATCTTGGTTACAGAGACGAACCATTCGTCCTAGCCAATGATGTGGCTCAGGTTTTCTATGTGAAGGACATGTCCTGTAGACCGAAAAAAAGGAAAAATAAGGAAACGAATACATCAGACGATGAGCCCAGGCGTCACATAGTTCTTTCAGGGAAAAGAAACATCGCGGGAGTCGAGGACAAGACAGACATGTCAGCAGATTATGATAAGTTTGAAGAAATTCCGCCCTTCACCGTGAAAACTGACCCTTGCATCCCGTTAAATAATGAAGATGCTCCATGGTTACGGCCTAAGAAGCGATCATAGGCAAGGGATCGACATACGCGACGAAGGATTCTTACCCGAAACCCTAAACCCTATGTAAATCTATGTAATATATGAAAACTATGACACGTCATTTTGTGAAGGATTTTTTATGATGTTTGCAATTATCCAAGTTCAATATTTTTCCTTGCAGCTATGGCACATAATATTGGAGTGATTCAGTCATAGTCGTGCCTAGCCCTATAAACGTCACCACTGTAGTCGTCGTAGTCGCCGATGTTGTCGTCGCTGGCATCGGAGTTGCGGTAGTCGAACCTCAGTAGGTGAGCACGCGTGGGCTGAGACTGAGGGTAGCGTAGGCGGGGGCCACGGTAGGCCATGACGCTTTGGAGATTCCGGCCGCGCCACCACAGCCGACGGCCGGCCTCGTTGAAGTTCGAACAAGGTGGGCCGTCCTCCTCGTGCCTGGCAAGCGCACTCTCACGCCGATTGATGAAGAAGGCGTCCCAAGTCGGGCTGTAGTCGGGATGCCACTGGGGATTCCTCCGCTGCTCTGGTGTGAGCTCGAAGTAGTAGTGGTTCGTGATGGCCATCTGACGCGCCACACCTAGAGGGACAGGAGGGACCGGTACGCCTCCGACGCTCAGCATCCAGCTGGTGGGGACGCGGTAGCCCGGCGGGCAGGGGTAGTTTGAGGCGCAAAGCGCCTCCACCTCCTTGGGGGTTAGAGATACGATGGAGGCCATGGGAGAGAGTGATGAGGTTTGCATATATGAGTCTAGATGTGATATGTAAATGGAGGCCAAGCCTACATATATATAGTGAAAAAATGGCGGGAAGACGGAGGCGGGAAAAGGTGGAAAGCGCGGGAAGAAAATAGGCGGGAACGCAGTGGCGCGGGAAACCATCTAACCTTTAGTCCCGGCTGGTGGGTACAACCGGGACTAAAGGTGGTTTTTGTGTCATCTAACAAAACTGTCGGTGGGATAAGGACGTGTGGGTAACCTTTAGTCCCGGTTGGTGGACACAACCGGGACTAAAGCTATCGGCAGGATAAGGACGCATGGGTGGATGCACTGCTCGATGAGATAAAGCATGTAGCGCATGACGCCCCTGTCGGAGGAACAAGACAAAGTAGAAGCGGCGTCGTGCCTATAAAAGGAGCATCAATACGCCATGGCAAGCAGCTCAACAAGCCAACCTAGAAGGTAGGGAGAGTTTCATCCCCATGGATGGAGGACAGGGTTGGGAAATCTCCCGTGGCGGAGCTTCTCGAAGATGTTTAGGCTATTTCATGCGTCGAAAAGGAAAACTTCCTCCTGCAACATCGTAAGCCATTCCAAGATGCACATGTGTGCACAATATGGGCACATTATCACAAACTATGCCCTGATTCTAGCCATAACATTGGTGGTTTGACCTAAATGCCATGAAACCTCGAACATGATAGGTCATTTTGTGAAGGATTTTTTATGACGTTTGCAATTTTCCAAGTTCAATATTTTTCCTTGCAACTATGACACATAATATGACACCACGCGAAGGTTTCACATTGTTTGGATCATTTTTGAATTTCTTATGCCTGTTTCAAACTATATTCAAAACGGCGGGCTTGAAGCTTCTTAGCCCGGGGCTGAGCCTCGCTAAACTTAAAGTAAATCTCTGGTGAAATAGCATGTTGTGAACCTATAAATGATTTTTTAAAAAAATTCACAAGCATTATATCCTGTACTTGTAGTTCAAATCTGGGCACCCTCCTATCGAATCGGTAGGAATTTGTCTTTTTCATGAGGGATGGACGGTAAGGTTTCTGATACACCGGTTGGGAATTGGTCCATCTAAGGTGGTCTATAATTTTTGAAAAATGGGTTGGTGCCAATGCCAAACTTTAATTTGGTGGTTCCTTCATAGAACACCCCAATTTCGGCACCTCAAAAATGGAAATTGGCTATTTTGTGCGTCAAAAAGGAAAACTTCCTCCTGCAACATCGTAAGCCATCCCAAGATGCACATGTGTGCACAATATGGGCACATTATCACAAACTATGCCCTGATTCTAGCCATAACATTGGTGGTTTGACCTAAATGCCATGAAACCTCGAATATGATAGGTCATTTTGTGAAGGATTTTTTATGACGTTTGCAATTTTCCAAGTTCAATATTTTTCCTTGCAACTATGACACATAATATGATACCACGCGAAGGTTTCACATTGTTTGGATCATTTTTGAATTTCTTATGCCCGTTTTAAACACGTTAGTGCATTTTTAATTAAAAATAGTAAAATTGTTTAGTTAGAATTAATAATTTTGAAAACAGAAAATGGTTTTGGATTAGTTATTTAAATTGAAACACTTTTCCTGTTGAAAGTTTTTTCAAATTTTAAATAAAAGAAAGTTTTTTCCTATTAAAATGAAAATAGAAAGTTAAAACAAAAAAACAAAAAAGAAAAATATTGGTCCCGGTTCGTGGCATCAACTGGGACCAATGGATCAACGGTCCCGGTTGATGCCACAAACCGGGACCAATGATCCTGGGCACGTGGCGGCTCAGCAGCGCCCCCCGCCCAGGTCATTGGTCCCGGTTCGTGGCATCAACCGGGACCGTTGATCCATTGGTCCCAGTTGATGCCACGAACCGGGACCAATGACCCCGTAAAATATAACTGCCAGCTTCTTCTTCCCCACTTCCCCCTCAATCTCGCGAAAACGGCTAAGGAAATTGCGCACGGAGCGATTTGACGCTGACAGGCTGCCCGTCTCCACCGCCGCTGTCCTCGGTGAGCGCCACCGCCGCCGTCCTCGGTGAGCGCCACCGCCGCCGCGACCTCTCCCTTTTCCCCCCGCGCCGCCGCTCATCACCTTCTCTCTCTGCAGGTGCCCCCTGCGTCGCCGCCCCCCAGCACCGCCGTGACGCCCGGCCTCGTGCGCCCACCCCGCGCTCCCAGCGCCGCCCCGACGCTGCCCCGATGCCCCCTGCGGCCGCCCCGCCCCCCAGCGCCGCCGCCCCCCTTCGACGGTGAGCTCCTCGGGAGGGAGCTTCCCGGCCCGGCCGGCCGGCCCTTTGGCTAATTTTTTTGTTAATCTTATTGCATTTTGTAAAGTCATTTAAATTGACGTTCGCAAATTTTTTTTTTGATTTTTTTTCATTACTTATATATATAATACATAGAAAATTAAAAAAACATAGAAAATAAAAAAAAACATAGAAAGCCCTAGCAAGGGCTTTGGGGGCACAGGGGGCGGCGGCGTCGTCGTCCTCGCCGCGGCCTACTCGTCGTCCTCGTCGGGGAGGATGATGTAGGGCGACTGCGGCCACGGCCAGTTGGCCGCAGGCGGTGGAGGAGGACCAGGGGCAGCAGGTGGCGGCGGCGGAGGGCCTGGAGGAGGAGGCGGCGGTGGCGTCGCGGCACGCTGCGGTGGCAGTGACGGTGGCCGGCCGTGCTGTTGGTGCACCGAAATGGCCAGAGCAGTCTCGTAGCCGGCCCACCGCCTCTTCTTCTCCTCCTCGGAGAGGAGGAGGGTGACCCGGAGCTGCTCCTCCTCGGTCAGCGGTGGCGGGGACGGCGGCGCCTCGCCGCGCTCCATTGCGTCGAGGATGCCGTAGGCGATGCACCCGCAGAAGTCCTCCGTGTCGTCCCTAGGCTCCTCGCCAGGGATGTCGTCGCCGCCCACCTCCTGCTTGACATGGACCTCCGGCGGCGGCGCCTCCTCCTCGTCGTCGCCCTCCTCCATCTCCTCGATGAAGGGCTCCCACTGCGGCGGCTCTGGCCCCGGCTCCGGCATGTACACGCCGGCGAAGGGGTTGGGGTCGGCCTCCCCTAGGAAGGCTGCCCGCCGCACCGGGTCACGCTCCCGCGTCCCGAAGTTGTCCCACCATTGGCTATCGTAGCCAAAGGCGGGATCGGCGCGGAGGCACGCCGGCATCAGCGCGCGGCGGCGGCGGATCTCGGTCACCCGGTCCGGGCCGAAGCGCAGCACCGGCGGGACCGGCACGCGCCGGCTGTTCAGGTGCCACCCGCCGAGGAGGCTGCAGTCCGGCCAGTCGACGCTCTGGCCGCAGCGGTACAGCGCCTGGCAGTGAGTCACCGGAATGTACCAGCGATCACGCTGGCGCGGTGGCTGCGGCGAGGCCGTCCTGGCGCGGCGCGGTGGAGACCGGCGTCGAGGTGGCGACCGGCGCCGAGACCCGCTAGCCTCGTGGTCGTGCCTGCCCTTCTTCCAGAACCCCATGGCTGGGCTGTGGTGGCTGTGGCGGCTGCGGTGGCTATGGCGATGGAGGCTGGTGGCTGCGGCTCCGTTGTGGCCTCCTTTTAAAGGGTCCAGTGGCCGGGCGTCCAGCGGCCGCCATGAATGCCACCGAGCGGAAGCCCAATCGGCACGCCACGCCGACTTTGATGCCGCGACATGCATTGAAGGTGACGGCGGGGCGCCCAAAGCGCACGCGCTCTGACTCGAGGCGACGGGACGCACTGACGCGGGCGGACGCGTCGCGTTGGAGAAGACGTATCGACGCGGGTCGATGACAGGTGGACCAGGGGAGGACGCGTGCCCGGTCCGCGCGTGTCCGCGCAGACCCATCGCTGCCCCAAATTTGGGCCGCGGATGGGTGTGTCCTCCCCCCGGACACGTTTGGGTCAGCCCGCTGGGTGCTGTTTTTTCGGCCTCTTTTGTCCGGTCGGACAGAAACAGACCCGCAGTGTCCGTTTGGGTCAGCCCGCTGGAGATTGATACGTCTCCAACGTATCTATAATTTTTGATGCTCCATGCTTGTTTTTACACCATTTGCCTATTGTTTCGTTACACTTCGTGGCACTTTTATGCATTTTCCGGAACTAACCTATTAACGAGTTGCCACAGTGCCAGTTCCCTGTTTTCTGCTGTTTTTGTGTTTCAGAAGTGATACACAGGAAATATTCTTGGAATTGGACGAAACAAGTTCCTGAAGTCTTATTTTACCCGGAAGCTTCTAGAGATCTAAAGGAGAGTAGGAGGGGGGCCACCAGGGCCCCACACGCCAGGCTCGCGCGGCCAGGGGCCTGGCCGTGCCGCCATGGTGTGAGGGGGCCTGTCCCCTCCTCTGACATCGCCCATTCGCCTATAAAGACCCCCCGACGGAAAAAACCTAAGTACCCAATCACTTTTCCAGAACACATCGCGATCCGCCGCCGCCATCGACCCGAAGATCGGGAGGGTCCAGAAGCTCTTCCCGGCACCATGCCGGAGAGGGGAATCACCACCGGAGGTCTTCTTCATCACCATGCTTGCCTCCGGAGCGATGAGTGAGTAGTCTACCTTGGACCATGGGTCCATAGTAGTAGCTAGATGGTTGTCTCCTCCACCATGTGCTTCATGTTTAGATCTCATGAGCTGCCTTACATGATTGAGATCACTGTTATGTAATTCTACATGTTTGGTTTGTTGGGATCCGATGAATATTGGTGTTTATGATTAAGTTGCTGTACTGAATTATATCTTTTATTATCTCTATGTTGTTTATGATCTTGCATGCTCTCCATTGTTAGTAGCTATCTTGGCCGAGTAGTTGCTAGTGACTCCAAGAGGGGGTATTTATGCTCGATAGTGGGTTCATGCCTCTATTTAACCTGGGGGGGTGACAGAAACCTCTAAGGTTGTAGATGTGCTGTTGCTACTAGGGAGAAAACAACATTCATATGCTCAAGGGCATATGCTTTGTTTACATTACACACTTTGCTTAATGCAATTATTTGTTGTTCGCAACTTAATACTTGTGGAGTTCTCGGATTGATTCACCACAAGTGGATTATTAGTCATAGATGCAGTTGGATGGCGGTCTATGTATTTTGTTGTAATGCCCAGAGTAAATCTCATAGTGATCTTCTTGACATATCACGTTTATCTTTATTCTATCAATTGCCCAACTGTAATTTGTTTACCCAGCATGTGTTATTTATCTTATGGAGAGACACCACTAGTGAACTGTGGATCCCGGTCCTATTTCCATCATATTGCTATCACCTGTTTACTTTACTCGCACTGTTTACTTTACTCGCATACTATATTGTTTTCCACTCGATACGCTCATAACCTTTGTTTCAAGCAAACCGGTGAGATTGACAACCTCATCGCAAGTTGGGAACGAAGTACTTGGTTGTGTTGTGTGTAGGTTCCGCGTTGCAGTTAGCAAGCAAAGCTTGAACGAGGCGCCATATATAAATGGGATTTCTATTTTCGTGCCCCTGGGTCGTTAGTTGTACTCAGTTTTCCCCAGCCGCTTAACTTTTCCTCAGTTTTCCCCTCGCTCTAGTTTAAAACCCCTCGCAGACGGTCGGATGGGAGGGTTGCCGTTTAGTTGACCGTTCCGTGCTGACATGTGGGGCCGCGTCATGTGGGGCCGCGTCGCGTGGGGCTGGTAGAACGGGACCGCGTGGGACAGGACGAGACCGCGTTTGGTTGTACGTGAGAGCTCGGTTTTGTCTCTCTCGGCCCAAATTGGCATTTTTTAGAGCGCCTTTTTCCCCTCTCTCTCTAACAGTTCTCTCTCTTTTCACCAAATTAGTATCAAATCTAGAGAAGCTTCTATTTCTGTCTTTCTTTAATGATTGTTGCCTTTTGGCCCTCGTTTTTTGCCCAATATGTTAACAAATCTAGTAGCAAATCTAGAAGCTAGTAGAGGATAAATTCACAGCAGCATAATAAATCGAGAAAATATAGGATAAGCTGCATATAGCAGCCAACATAGCATATATATATATATATATATATATATATATATATATATATTCAGGACAGATCCAACAGTACTACCGATCCCTAGATCCAACATAAGCTACATTTTACATGGGATTAAGCTTGGAGGCTGCGCAGGTGAATCCCAAGTGCTTTGTGTTTGGCCATGAACGCATGCACGTTCACGGTCGTTCCAACTCTAGCGCCGCCAGGGGCACTGCCAAGGGATTCGGCATGGTTCACCGGGCAGTTGAAGTCGGTGGCGCGGAGCCTCCTGTTGCAGAAGGGGCACCTGTAAACGCCTCGAGCAAAGTGGCGATCGTAATGGCCGGACTGCAGCCTCCTGAGGACGTGACGAGTCTTGGTGTGGAAGGACTCGTCGTCGCTGTCGACGTCGCTGCTCTGCACCTGTCACGTAGCACCAAAGATCGAAAAACACGGAGTCAATTGCAGCGATGATGGAACAGAGAGTGAACAAAAGATCATGCATGATAATATGGGCACGAAAAAAAGAAGCCTCAGTTACATTGGACACACTTATATCCAGGATTTGGGTCAGTGAACCAAAGATCATGCACAATAAATTTGTACACACCAATTGTTCACAGACCAAACCCTGAATCAATTTGTGCCCAAATATTCATCATCATCGGCACAAATTAACGGGATGGGATTGATTACTCACATAAGTTAACCGAATCTTAAACAAAAGCAAATCACAAACACTAATAACGCCAGATCTATCATAATAATGCTAGATCTATCATAAAAGGATTGAACTAGGAACAGACTAACCCTAATAACGCTAGATCTATCATAAAAGGATTGAACTAGGAACAGACGAACACTAATAACGCTAGATCTAACACAAAAGGATTGAAATGGCATAAGAACAAGGGAACAAAGGGTTACCTCCGGGTAGTCGTCGACGATGCTGGTGTCGTAGGGGTTCGCCGGCGCGACGTACGGTACTGGTTCGTACGGGTCTTCGTACAGGTCCCAATCGACGGGGGCCTGGACAGGTGCCTGGACGAGGGCCTGGACGGGGGCGGCGGCCGATGCGCCGGCGGATGATGCGCCGGCGGCCGATGCGCCGGCGGCTACGTCGGAAATGGGCATCTCATGCTTCTCCATCGCCGGGGTTTTTTCTTAGGGGGTTTTTCGACGCGAAGTGGAGAAGATGATGGGACAGGAGAGGCGTCTGCAGTGAGAATGAGATAGTGGGCAAGCGTCGAGAGAGAGAGAGAGAGGGGCTCTATAAATACGAAGGTGGCGTTTGGTGTACCGCAACACGCGTCCGCTATGCACGGCTGCAGCATGCACCGCGACACGAGGCTAACCCTTCGACGTTTGGTGTACTCAGTTCTACCCTCGGGCCTTATTCAGAAATTTTATATGTACTCAGTTTTCCCCTCGAGTGCTTAGACTGGCAAGTGCAATATACTCAGTTCTACCGTCAAGTAGCTGGTCAACAAAGAGTCAACAAATGAGAATAACATAGCTAATTGAGTCATTTCATGCGCAAAAAAATCCAAAAAAATAAAAACATAGTGGCACCTACTCATGGAATCTTCCTACGCAACCTGCCACCTTAACAAACATAGATAAATCATGTTTTACCACAAATTGCCACTTCTCATAATCACTAGTAGCTATGAAGATGCATGGTTTTCCACTCAAACCCCTTTGCAAAACATCTTCCCCAAAACATAGTTTGTCTAAATGAGGCCATAATTGTCACATTTATGTATATTTGAATTGCAAATAATTTGATGTAGCCCAATATGAATTATATTGTACAAAACACGCATTTTTCATTTTGTAATTATTTTGTTTGAATCCCTTAGTCTATTTACTATTTATGTGCCCTTGGTTTCTTAGTACTACTCAGTTTTGCCCTCAAGTACTGTCACAAATGCTCACAGAAACCCAAACTTATCCTGATTGGTTGAGCAGTTGTCACACGGATCGACTCCACCAACCGTTGATCCACTGATCTAACGGGCAGTATACCCCTATCCGTCTCTTCGTGGCCACCCCTCTCTCTCTCTTCGTGGCCACCCCTCTCTCTCTCTGTCGGTGGATCAACGGTTGGTGGAGTCGATCCGTGTGCATTTATGGATTATTTTGCTACGTAACTATATTCCCTCTATTTATGCATTATTTTCCATGATTTAAAAATGTTAAACTAAAAAGTGGTAAACAAGAGACATACATATTTATCACCCCTCTAACAATTATCAACTATCTTTAGCATTCCTTTTCTTTTAGGGAATTTAGTTTTGGTAATTTGAAATGGCCCAAAAGTGGTATAATTTTGGTAGAAACATGAGACATACATGTTTGGCATATTTGGGGCATTTCGGTGAATGAATTATTTATCATCCCTCTAACAATTATCAACTATCTTTAGCATTCCTTTTCTTTTAGGGAATTTAGTTTTGGTAATTTGAAACGGCCCAAAAGTGGTATAATTTTGGTAGAAACATGAGACATACATGTTTGGCATATTTGGGACATTTCGGTGAATGAATTATTTATCATCCCTCTAACAATTATCAACTATCTTTAGCATTCCTTTTCTTTTAGGGAATATAGTTTTGGCAATTTGAAACGGCCCAAAAATGGTATAATTTTGGTAGAAACATGAGACATACATATTTGGCATATTTGTGGGATTTAGGTGAATGGATTATTTATCACCCCTCTAACAATTATCAACTTTCTTTAGCATTCCTTTTCTTTTAGGGAATATAGTTTGGGATATAGTTTTGGTTATTTGAAACATCCCAAAAGTGGTATAATTTTGGTATAAACATGAGACATACATATTTGTGGGATTTCGGTGAATGCATTATTTGTCACCCCTCTAACAATTATCAACTATCTTTAGCATTCCTATATTCCCTAACACTTATTTTTTTTGGTAATTTCGGTGAATGCACACACTAACTTTAAAAACAACTACAAGTACATGTAACTGAATAATGGATTTGTAACAAGGGATCCCTTGTAACAACTTCTAGCGCTTGACGAGCAATGATAAGAATCCGATCGCAATTATACAACAAAAAAAAACAACCAGCCATCAGATTAGCTTGCTTCTTCAACTCGATCAGCTGCTTTAACTGCTTGTTCATTTTCTTCAGTTCTCCCTTCACTTCCACCAGTTCTGCATTGGGAGCATTAGGCATAATCGGGACGGCCCCTCTCTCCACCGCATTCTCTACAGCAAGTACCCCCCCCACCACCCAAATTGCGCTCCCCAATACCGCCAATTGATTCCTGCAATTTAAGCCTCTGAACGTACACATCGATCCACTCGAAATACCTGCATTTCTTCAGGATCTGAAAACAATAACGTGAACCCTAAATCCCAAATTCGAGGGAATAACAAGAAAATCGAGAGAAAACAGAGCAATTGGAGCGAGATCTAACCTTATCCCCCTCTCTATATGGCAAGCTCTCGCATGCAAGGAACTCACGTCCACGGTTGCCGTTGTCGTTCGTCTTACAGATCGACCGCTTCAGAGGCTCTTGGCGTGGGCAGTCAGGGCATCTTGTCAAAGGCACGGGTCCATACTGCGGCCATGAAGAACGGGAGGTCGAAGAGAAACTAGACATCACCCGCCTGCCGGGGAAGGGCTACCGCTGCCGGAGAAGAAGAACAATGGGGCGCGGGGAAAGAAGGGGGAAGCAATGGCACGGGCACGGGCGCGGGGCTGGCTCGGGCTCCCATTTTGCAACGGGCACCTGGGTAAGCTGTGGGTCCGGCACGCTAACGTGGACAAGTTGCGGGTCCCACGATGATCTGGATAAGTGGAGGCGTGTCCACTGCGGGGCACAAACAGCGGCCCCACTTGCCAGCACCAACCAACGGTCAACTTAACAGGATTCCTCCCGTCCGAGCTCCTTGTGAGAGTTTCAGACAAGGGCTTGGGTAAAACTGAGGAAAAACTAAGCGCCTGGGGAAAACTGAGCACAACTAAGGACCCGAGGGCACGAAAATAGAAATCCCTATATAAATTGTCTGAAGCTGTCGCAAGCTAGCAAGCATCACCTTCAGTCGTTTGTCTCTCCTCTCCAAGAACGATAAACCTTGGTTTCTTAACTGAGGGAAAACTAGCCGCTATACTCATCATACCTTCCTCTTGGGGTTCCCAACTGGCTGGTCATTCACCACGCGCAAGGAATCTTCTGGTGCCGTCACCCACGCGCCAGCAGCTAATTTTCTGGCGCCGTTGCTGGGGAGGAAGTAGAAGACTTCTGCGAGGGGATTTTTCGCACGCACATCCTTTACTTTGTTTTATTGTTTTGCTTTACTTTATTTACTTTACCTGCATCGTTTTATATCAAAAACCCAAAAAATTAGAATCCTTGGTAGTTGTTATTTCTTTACTTTTAGTTTATCATGTTGATCCCTAAGTACGTTCTGGAGGACCTCTCAGTAGGTAGTGGTTCGATTATTGGCAAAAGTAACATTGACGAGTTCTTTAATCATATTAGTATGCATAAGGAAGTTGAGGAAAAGTCTTTAGTTGAGCTAGCTCCTAGTTATGAAGTTGCTTCTGCTCATTTAGTTCACATGTTAGAAGCTAGGTTTGCTAGTCTTAATCCTTTTATGCAATACATGTTCCTTAAGCTTCATGAAATTGAGGATCCCGAAAAGAAAGCTTTTATCTTGGAAACTTTGCGCATAGAATTTAATGATGTTGCAAGTGAGGCTAGGAAAGTTTTTAAGAAATTTAATAAGCTTGGCTCGCCTGTTGAAATTGTTGGTACACCCAACGAAAAATCTAGATTGCCAATACCTTGTAAGCTTGTAGGAATTCATAATGCCTTGGTAGCTAATACTAGTTGGATTTGTCCTGAAAATCTTTTTGATGAAAATAGTGTACCAAAGCGTGACTACAAGGGATACTCAAAACCTCAATTGGATAGTATTCATTTCTTTATTCCTATAGTGGATCCTGATCCCCCTTTCATTATTACTTGATTCGCAATTTTCTGCGCCTAGCTCAAAGGCGTTAAAGAAAAGCACTCTTGGGAGATAACCCAATGTTTTTTACTTTCAGTACTTTTTCTTTTATTTGAGTCCTGGAAGTCATTACTACTGTAATGACCGCTCCTTATCTTGTTTATTTCGTTTTTGTGCCAAGAGAAGCCTCTAATTCGAGTGAGGTAAAGATTTGGGGATGTTGCTGTCCTGAAACTGTTTTCGGTGCTGCACCGTAAAAATTCGTATAAATTCTCTGTATATCTTTTTAACCTGCGATTTCTTGTGCATATGCCCCAGGTTATATCCAAACTTTTGTTAGTTTAACACTTTTTGATTTGAGCAACAGAAAACCCCTAAAAAATTCGACCTTTGTCAGCTGTTCAGTTTTGACAGATTTCTGCCAATATTTGTGTTTGCCACTTTATCGCTTCCTTTTGAGTTCTTTTGATCATGGAACTTTTGGGGAGGTTGCTACAGTAGTAGTTTCTATGTATGTGGTGGTTTTGAGTTGAAACCTAAAGCAAAAAGAGGATTGATTATATGTTATGCTTGCACTAATGTTGCTAATAGAATTGTGTTTAGTTTTGTATGAAGGAAGTTTTCAAGTGTAGGCATTGGAGAATGATGAGATGAGTTGAAGAATGGACAAAAGCTCAAGCTTGGGGATGCCCATGCATCACCCCAAGAAATATCCAAGAAGTACAAGCGTCAAAGCTTGGGGATGCCCCCGAGGCACCCCTTCTTCATCGGCAAAAATCAGGTCACCTTTCAAGACGCTATATTTTTATTGCTTCATGCACTATGTGTTTTTCTTGGAGCGTCAGTTGTTTTAGTTTTCTTAGTTAGTTTAGTTTGTTTGTTTGCTGCAATAAATGGTTGCACCCCAACAAATTTTCTTTGGAGAAGTTGCCTTGTTTTCATTTGCCAAGAACACTTCGTTTTTCATTCTTACAATTTCACCGGGTGTTCTTCTTTTTCTGCTACTGCTTTTGGTTTTCGTTTTCGCCTTGATATGCGTTCAGATCTTGTTATATCTTTTCATCAAGGTGTATTTTTGCCTCTGATCTTAATTGGTTCTCATCAAAAGAGGTGTTTATAAAAATTTCAAATGGTGTTGGAAAAGAGAAAAAGCTTTGTGCAAAATAGTGGTACAAGAAGGAGCTTGTGTAGACTGCGGCTTAGGCTTTTTCATGTCATGCTTGATGTCTTTTTGATAGTATGCTTAGTGGTTTTGCTGTAGCATGACTTGTCTCAAATAACTGAGACTGCTTAATGAACCTTTGAAAAAATCATGCGTTGTTTTTATTGTATGGAAGCATTATTTTGGTTTTCTCCTTGATGCTTTATTTGGGTTGACTTGGCACATGCTCACACATGTTAGACTCTTACAAAGTCGCCAATAGCCTTCATGATCATTTAGTTTTTGACTTTTGATGCCATCTTATGCTTCTTTTAATGTCGCTTTGTCGCTTTGCATGATTATGGCCATTATTGCTCTCTTAGTTGGTCGCTCCCAGTCTTTTGCTAGCCCTCGCCTTGTACTGAGTATGAGCTCTACTCGTGCATCCAACTCCTAAAAGCCAAAGTTTTTCAAAGTGTCCACCATACATACCTACTAGCAATTTGCTATTCCAAGTAAATTTAACTTGCTTTTATTTTCTCTTCAAATTAAACTCTTACCAGTGTTATGCGAAATTCGGTCAGTAAAGCTCTCACGAACCAGAAGGCACACTTTACTTTTTCCTGTTCTTAAAAATTTGACATTGTGGTCTCTTATGTTGAGTTGTTATGCTTGCAAGTTGTAAGTTGGAGACTAGCCCAGCCATGCAGTCATGGGCAAGCTTTCAACATTGCACTTCTTATTTGAGTTGATATCGTGATCTTTTGTTTATGGATGCCCGCGGTGTGAAATGAATTGGGAATCTTGTGGGGATCATGTAGTTTGTATATGTGTTAGGGAAACGTCGGGCCGCTAATCTAAGCCATGCATAATTCATGGTGGAAATTTGCAGCATACCCATGGTGAACATTCGACGACGCATCTCACAATAAAAAGCTAAATAGAAGGCAAATAAAAGAGATGTCGAGGTGTTCATTGTCTGCTTGTCCTGTCATTTTGGTGTGGGCTTGTTCCATATCATCGGGCACGGAGGTACCCCATTGACGGTTCTCAATGATATGCATATACTTACAATGACAAGAGCCTTGCTTGGGACTCTAAGTAAAGTAGCATGAGGTTTGGGTACTCGTATTCACGGGGCACGAGGTTTTCAACTTATGATTTGTCAAGCATATGCATCATAATTGTTCTTGCATTAACTTTAACCATTCAAGATGCTTATGATGGGGGCAATGAGAGCTCAAAGCTGGTAAGTACCATAATTTTTGAAGGTTATAAAACTTGCAATCACTGCTTCCCTCTGCGAAGGGCCTTTCTTCTACTTTTATGTTGAGTCACCACCTTCTATCTTTATGCACCATTAAGAGAGCATAGTTGTCATTCTTAGTGTGATATGCATTGTCCCAAAGTTCATTGATTGATTCACATTGTTGGTTTCACTTGTTCTCAAATTATTTGTATCTAGTCGCCCTCTTAAACTTGAAGGTGTCCTATGCATTTATGTTTTGCTCTCTTTGAAGGACAAGCTGAAAACCATTTGTATGTTTTCCTTATGATTTGAACACACGTTTGACTTTAATTGTTTCATTTTCATGATCTTTTGTTTGTGTTCATTTGCATGTTTACAACATGTTTGCTAAGTTTCTATTGTCAAGATTATATCTTCATGCCCATATTTTAAGTTCTTATGATCCCAGCTCACAAATGCTTACATATATGATCAAGATTGTGTAGGTACATGTCACCTCAAAAATTATTCTTTTGTTATCACTTACCTACTCGAGGACGAGCAGGATTTAAGCTTGGGGATGCTTGATACGTCTCCAACGTATCTATAATTTTTGATGCTCCATGCTTGTTTTTATACCATTTTCCTATTGTTTCGTTACACTTCGTGGCACTTTTATGCATTTTCCGGAACTAACCTATTAACGAGTTGCCACAGTGCCAGTTCCCTGTTTTCTGCTGTTTTTGTGTTTCAGAAGTGATACACAGGAAATATTCTCGGAATTGGACGAAACAAGTTCCTGAAGTCTTAGTTTACCCGGAAGCTTCCAGAGATCCGAAGGAGAGTAGGAGGGGGGCCACCAGGGCCCCGCACGCTAGGCTCCCGCGGCTAGGGGCCTGGCCACGCCGCCATGGTGTGAGGGGGCCTGGCCCCTCCTTTGACATCGCCCCTTCGCCTATAAAGACCCCCCGACTAGAAAAAACCTAAGTACCCCATCACTTTTCCAGAACACATCGCGATCCGCCGCCGCCGTCGACCCGAAGATCGGGAGGGTCCAGAAGCTCTTCCCGGCACCCTGCCGGAGAGGGGAATCGCCACCGGAGGTCTTCTTCATCGCCATGCTTGCCTCCGGAGCGATGAGTGAGTAGTTTACCTTGGACCATGGGTCCATAGCAGTAGCTAGATGGTTGTCTCCTCCACCATGTGCTTCATGTTTAGATCTCATGAGCTGCCTTACATGATTGAGATCACCGTTATGTAATTCTACATGTTTGGTTTGTTAGGATCCGATGAATATTGGTGTTTATGATTAAGTTGCTGTACTGAATTATATCTTTTATTATCTCTATGTTGTTTATGATCTTGCATCTCTCCGTTGTTAGTAGCTATCTTGGCCGAGTAGTTGCTAGTGACTCCAAGAGGGGGTATTTATGCTCGATAGTGGGTTCATGCCTCTATTTAACCTGGGAGAGTGACAGAAACCTCTAAGGTTGTAGATGTGCTGTTGCTACTAGGGAGAAAACAACATTCATATGCTCAAGGGCATATGCTTTGTTTACATTACACACTTTGCTTAATGCAATTATCTGTTGTTCGCAACTTAATACTTGTGGAGTTCTCGGATTGATTCACCACAAGTGGATTATTAGTCATAGATGCAGTTGGATGGCGGTCTATGTATTTTGTTGTAATGCCCAGAGTAAATCTCATAGTGATCTTCTTGACATATCACGTTTATCTTTATTCTATCAATTGCCCAACTGTAATTTGTTTACCCAGCATGTGTTATTTATCTTATGGAGAGACACCACTAGTGAACTGTGGATCCCGGTCCTATTTCCATCATATTGCTATCACCTATTTACTTTACTCGCACTGTTTACTTTACTTGCATACTATATTGTTTTCCACTCGATACGCTCATAACCTTTGTTTCAAGCAAACCGGTGAGATTGACAACCTCATCGCAAGTTGGGAACAAAGTACTTGGTTGTGTTGTGTGCAGGTTCCGCGTTGCAGTTAGCAAGCAAAGCTTGGACGAGGCGCCATATATAAATTGTCCGAAGCTATCGCAAGCTAGCAAGCATCACCTTCAGTCGTTTGTCTCTCCTCTCCAAGAACGATAAACCTTGGTTTCTTAACTGAGGGAAAACTAGCTGCTATACTCATCATACCTTCCTCTTGGGGTTCCCAACTGGCTGGTCATTCAGCACGCACAAGGAATCTTCTGGTGCCGTCACCCACGCGCCAGCAGAGATGCCCTTAGTTAGTTAGTTAGTTAGGTTAGATTGTAGTTAGTATATTACTTAGTACTTAGTTAGAAGTTAGTGTTAGTTTGTTAGTTAGAATTAGAATTAGTTAAAATTAGTTTTAGCTTGCATTTTGAATATATAGCGTGCATTCTAACTAACAAATGTCGGTATATTGCAGAAACTATGGATCCATCACATAAAAAAAGTCAAGATGATGAATACTTCCTCCAAGGAATGATCCGAGAAAATGCAGATATCGATGTCACCAGGATGTTTCTGAACGATTCCGGTGAGGGAGATGAATCTCTCAACCGAGGAGACGGCTCCGGTGAGGTAGAAGCCTGGGACGGGGGAGAAGCCAGTGAGGGAGAAGCCGACGAGGGAGAAGGCGACGAGGGAGAAGCCGACGAGGGAGAAGGCGACGAGGGAGAAGACGACGGCTCCGGCCGAACCTTAAATCTCGGAAACTCCGGCGAGGTGTATATGTGTTTTTTTGTAATGCCCGACTGTCTATATATATACATGCATATATTAACACTCTTTCTTATTTTAGCCCTCCGGATCGAGCACTTCTTCCATCAGAACGAAACGAGGCCCAACAAAAAAGTTGGATAACACTGTGAGATATAGGATCGAAGTGGTCGGTGTAGACTGCGAACCGACAGCTCCTGAGGATGTCGCAAAAAAATTTGTCAAGCAATGCGGAGTTCTTGTGAGGGACTACATCCCGATCATCGTTCAAGAATGGAATCGGCCAAGCAGTGGTGGAGTCTCGTATGTCGGCGACGTTGCCAAAGATAAGCTCTTTGACAAGTTCATGATTAATTTCCTCCTGCCGAGGCCAGAAGTGAATCCAGATGAGGAGGCGAGAGCAAATAAGGAGCTCATGAAAAGAGTCAAGAAGTTTGCTCTGATCAAGATGGCCGAGGCATTCAAGAACTGGAAGAAGAAACTGTACCTTAAGTTTGTCAAGTTAGACAAGACTCCGGATTTCAATCAAGCCGGCTATGCTAAGTTAAGACACCAGTGGGATGATTTTGTGAAGTACAAGACATCGGAGAAAGCTTTGGAAAGGTCGAGAATAAATAAGGAGAACGCTGCTAAGAAAGTGTACCACCATAATATGGGGTCTGCTGGCTACGCCTGTTGCATGCCTAAGTGGGATGCACTTGAGGTCAAGTATATTGCTGCCAGGATCAGACCAGAGCCCACAACATGGACACCATGGGCAAGAAACTGGTTTTACGGCCATGGGGGCACGTTGGACGAAGAAGGGAGGGCAATATATACTCAGAAACACAAAGATCATCCCCTACTGCCCATCGAAGATATTAGAAGTGCAGTACAAGATGTTGAAGCGGGATGGTTCATTCCCGATAGAGAGAACAACGAGCTCACACGCGCCCTTAAAAATGATGAACACACTGGACGAGCACGAGGCACACCAGGCTCCAAGCCGTGGAATGTTGCCTTCCCCGCGTAAATGAAGAGATATCCCGATAAAAGTCATCAGAGGAGAAAGGAAAGGGAGGCAGCTGAGAAAGCGGCAGCTGCAGACCGGCTGCGTAATGTAGAAGAAGCATTAAAGCGGCAGCAGGATCAACTCGACAGACTTAGCCAGCAAGGTATCAGCGGCCAATCTCAGCGGCACATGGTAGAAGCTGCATTCGATGGTACCGACGCCCTATCGAATAAGAAAAGCAGCGTCACATCCACCCAGCTCCAGGATGGTGATGATGATGCACTGACGACGGCTCCTCCTAAACGCTACCCAGTGGATGATATCACGGAGAGCACAGCTTGTGAGCTAAAGGTGTAAGTTATGAACTTAAGGGTGACGGCGGCGGTCGGCATGGCCGTACGAACTGCGCCTAACGGAACTTGGCATTGCAGACCGGTTCCAAAAGGGTACGCTGTCGTCCCGGTGGATGATGTCAAGCAAGATTTTGAGGAGCTGAAGCTGGACCACCCTGCAGGGGAAGATAGGGACCTGGCTGAACTAGGAGAAGCCAAAGGGGGGACTGTTGTATGGCCAAAGGAGCACATCGTGCTTCTAAATTATGTCCCGCCAAGGCCACCCACTCCTCAGAGCAGCAGTCCACCTTCGCCGCCACCTCACCATTCTCCAGCGCAACCATCGCCTTCACCGCCTCACCACTCAGCGCAGCCGTCTCCACCGCCGCCTCAGCCGTCTCCGCCGCCGCGTCAGCCGTCTCCATCCCCTGAGCCTCAGAGACTAAAGCGGAAGTATACTAAGAGGGGCAGCACCACCAGCAGCAGCAAGAGCACGTTCCGATCACCGAAACGTAAGCTATCGCCCCTCCCAAGAGTACCTCATCAGAATATAAAGAAGCTTCCTTATGAGAAGACAGATGAGGAAATTGCTGTGGCCGCAGATGCCCATTATCAACAGTGGAAGACTGACATGGCTAACAAGAAAAAGCCAAAGCCGACGGAGCCATTGATGTTCCCGGTCATCGCAGAAGATAAAGCCAAAGCAGCCGCGCTTAAGATTCAGCTTCACCAACCCATAGTGCTCACACCTGACTATAATCGCTTTATTACCAAGTCGGCTGAGGCAAAAGAGCGGAGAGTCGGGAAAGAAGTTGCCGAGCTCGGACAACAGAAAAATCAATCGATCGAACCGCTCAAAGTGTACGATACCAATGAGTGGAGAGCCCAGGAGCGGCATGATCCGAACATTGATCCGGAGTTTATTCAACTCTACGGAGAAAAGGCCAAGTTATATGGACTATCTATTGCTGAGTACATGAGCCGTCTGGATGAGTTCGAGGGGTACCAGCAAATAGCGTACAAATACCGGTACGGGAATCCTCTCGTCAAACCCGAGTTAGTCAAAGATCTACCAACAAAAATGCGGATATTGCATAACTGGTACATACAAGCCTGTGCTGAATCCACAAACTGGATCTATGCTGGATATAAACACCACCATTACGGTCATGGAGATGGCTTCTTACTGATTGAATTTCTAGAATTATTTCAGTTTTACCAGCAAGACGCCCTCGACAAAACTATCGTCAGTGCCTATTGTCTGTAAGTATTATTAAATCTTTCTAGCTCAGCTCATTCGTTGCTTGTATAATCTTACTCATCATTATACTAATTATATATGCAGAATGAAGATTCTCGAATGCGACCGAGGAGGAATCTTTGACCTTGGGTTCGTTGACTGCAATTTCGTTCATGAAGATACTCTAAAAAAAAACCCAAAGAGACAGAGGATAACTTGGTACAATCGTTGAAGTATTTCAGCAACAGAAGGGAAATACTATTTCCTTACAACTTCGAGTGAGTGTTACTGTCTTGTACACATTCTGTTTTCGCTTTACTCGATGTTAAGCGTATATTTGACTCGTTATGTCTGTGCAGCTTCCACTTTATTCTGTTAATCATTAGTGTTGACGAAGGAGTAGTCAAAGTCATGGACTCAAAACGCACACCTTTAGGAAACTGGGCGAACATGCAGGAATGCCTCCAGAAGGCTTGGAAACGGTTCACCACCAACACTAGGGGTGTTTGGAAGCCAGAGCTTATATTTCAACCATTGAATGTAAGTACTACTTGCTAGATCTGCGCATCTCTTTGATTCTAGTTTCAATACAATTATCATGCTTGATTCTTATTTTGATTGAACTCCGTTCTCGTAAAGTGGTTGAGGCAGGAAGCTGAGAATAACTTATGTGGATACTATGTCTGTGAGTTCATTCGCCAGACGATCAAAGAGAAGGGCGCAGACCGAAACTTCAAAAAACTTGAAGTACGATAAATAATAATCTCAACTTTATTTTATTACCATCAACTATGTTTAGTTTCATTCATATATATTGATCCCCTTCTTTAAATTAGATCAAACGGATGCGGGACGGTCTTCTACCACGGGAACGCGTGCAAGCAATTCAAGAGGAAATTGCCGGATTCTTATTAGAACAAATCATAGATCCGAAAGGAGAATACTATTACCCGGTTCATTTAGAAGAAAGTGTAAAAAAGAAGATGTAAAATCAAATTTGTGTGAGTTACCGTTTGTAATAGCGACCAAGCACGACGGATGAGACGGTAAATATTAATAATATATTCGTGACCATGATGTGTAATATACATATATATAATGTGGTTCCTTCATTATTGATGTATATATATAGCACCATTAAATTGAATACAATACACACCAAATAAAACCCTAATCCCTGAATGAAAAAAAAACAAAAACCCTGAGATCAACGATCCCGGTTCGTGCTACGAACCGGAACCATTGACCCAGGGGGATCGCCCCTGCAGCGCGTCCACGTGGAGACCTATCGGTCCTGAGTAATGGATCCCGATTCAGCAACCAGGACCAATGGCCCAAATGAACCGGGACCATAGACCCTTTTTCCACCGGTGTGTTGCAGCCGCGCGTGCACGACTATGGGGGACATCGATCACATGCCATCTCGGCGAAACCACGTACTCGTACGCACTGTAGCCAGTCGATCCGCCATGCACGAGAAATTGAGCGATTAGGCCACCGGGAAACTAGCGCGGGGGAGAGACTATCGCCGGCAGGAAAAATTAATGGCTTCGGCCCGCCGGCCGGCCGACCGAGAAATTGAAGCCGCCCACTGTTCACCCCCGATCCATTGAGTTAATCCGGCCCCAAATCAATCAGTCAATCAGAGCGCGAGATCGAGACATCACGTCGATCACTCTCGCTATAGCCCGGTCTCCAGTCCCGACCGATCGATCCTAAGAGGTCCCATCCATGGTGTTAACCGTTCTATTGAAGTAGTCTTGTCTTGTCGTCGCATGTTTTGGTGGCTACTGGAGTCACCTGAACCGCCCGCCGGTGAGTGAAAAATGACACTTGTGCCGTGTATCAGAAACTATTCGCAAAACAAAAGCACATGTATCATCACAAACTCAGAAATCACCCTATCAAGTACAAAAATCACTATCGTCAACACAAAAATGAGAGAAGAAAATGACGTCTTTAACTTGTTTTTTGAGGGTGATGACCTCTTTTAACTGTTAGCGCCTCTGCTACGCCCACGACCGACTGTGCGCCTTTCTTTTTTTTTGAGATGGACTGGGCGCCTTTGGAGAAAGCAGCCTGCAGCCAGAGCCAGCCTAGGAAGAGAATCAGGAGCCAGCCCTGGAAGAGAACCGGGAAGGTCACCGTTTAGGTCGATCATTGACTACCCTAGACATCGGTAGGAAACTAGGCATTTGTGGTTTCATGAGCCCCCTAGTCATCTGGCAAATTTCTGTAAACGTTTTGAATAAACAATATAAAGTTTTCCATGGTTCTGCCAAAAAAAGTTACTCCCTCCGATCGGAAATAAGTGTCGGTGATTTTATACTAACTTAGTACAAAGTTTATACTAAGCCACCAACACTTATTTCCGGTCGGAGGGAGTAGTATAACAGATATAGGAGGTGGCAGTTGAAGTCCAGTTTGTAACACAATACATCTTAGATCCTGTTCCCCTCCCATCGAAGCAATTCCTCGGCGAGGTTGAACAATTCCTTGTATCTATGAGCATACTTCCTCTATAATCGAGAGTAGCTACCAAAGCCTTAACAATGGTGCTCAGAGCTACCAATCCTATCTACCACTTCACGTCGGAGATTAACCAACCTCGCTTGAAGGCTGCTGCGAAGCGACACCACCACGAGCTAATGGAGAATCTCTCGCTGGAAGGCAATGCGATCTACGAGACGGCGATGACTCCAAACGAGTGGACAACGGAAAGCTCAAGATCATCCTCTATGATCTCATCTCGTCAGCGGTGGCTCAGTCGGATGCAACTGTTGTGGATGTGGCAGTAGATCGAGCGGTGGACAAGGCGATTGGTGCAGAAGTAGGCACCAGTGTTCGGAAAATGCAATCCTACACTAATGACATGGATGCCGACTGGGAGGGCTTGCCGAAAGCTTATCGTGGGGCCATGCTACATCGACTACACGGGGGGACGGGAATTGGGGCTTCACAACCCTAAATCCCTCCTCTAGCTAGAGGTATCCCAACGAAATATGCTCCTGATTTCATGAATTCTATCATCGCCGATTCGTCTGGTTCAACGTCTCGCCCGAGCTCTGCGTCCATCGACGGCCGCCCGCCGCTGCACATCCCTTGATGTGTCGCCTCTGCGCGGAGAGGCTCGGCAGGGAGCGCCTCCTAGCCCTCTACTGTTTGGTGGCAAGGTGCCGCCACCACCGCCGACACCGGTGGTGGCGGCGGCTATGGATGCCTTACCTTGGGAGCTTCTGCAGGGTCTGGAGCCCTCCGAAGCCGCCTCCGCGTTAGCAGCCCAGGAGGAGGAAGGAGAGGGCAAGGGGAAGGGGAAGGGGTGTGAAGGGCGGCGGCGCTGGATCGCGTTCGCATCCTGTGATATGTGGATCCTTTTCCAGGAAGATGGAACTCCTTTTTCGCAGATCGAGTGATGTTTTTATCTAATAATCGCGGATTATCGTGGGTGCCAGATGAGAGCGGGCCTAACACAAAGCAATGTACTCTTTTTCTCTAACAAGCCTACCTATGTTCGTACTCTCCTTTTTTGAAATACCAAAGGGTGTTCGGAGGAGATTGGATTATTACAGGTCTTGTTTCTTATGGCAAAGCGATGAGCTTAAGAAGAAGTACAGACTTACTAAATGGAACATTATTTGTCGACCAAAAGACCAAGGGGTTCTCAGTATTGAGGTATTAGCTATTAAGAATAAGTGCTTGCTTAGCAAATGGCTATTTAAATTTCTCTCAGAGGAAGGAGTGTGGCAAGAATTACTTTCTAATAAATACCTCCATGGCAAAACGCTCTCCCAAGTACAAGCAAAACCAAATGATTCGCCTTTTTGGAAAGGATTAATGGGGGTTAAGAATGAATTTTTCAACCGTGGATCTTTTTGTGTTGGGGATGGCACAAGGACCCGATTTTGGGAAGACAGTTGGCTTGGGGATACTTCATTAGCAAATCAATACCCAACTTTATATAACATAGTCAGAACTAAAGAGGATTTAGTTGCTGATGTACTCTCTCAAAATCCATTGAACATAAGGTTTAATAGAATTTTAATCGGGGAGAAATGGGATGCTTGGATACATTTGGTAACAAGGCTAATGAATATTCATTTAAATGATGAACCGGATAGATTTAAATGGCACCTTACTACTATGGGACTTTTTACAGTTAAATCCGTGTATGCTGATTGCATGAATGGGCATACAATTTTTCTTAAAAAGTACTTGTGGAAAATAAAGGTTTCACTAAAAATTAGGATTTGTATGTGGTTTCTTTATAACAAGGTGATCTTAACGAAGGATAATCTTGCGAAAAGACATTGGACATGATGTACTAAATGTGTATTTTGTGGTTCCCAGGAGACAATTGACCAACTTTTTATATCCTGTTCCTTTTCACGTCTTGTTTGGCAAGTTGTTCATTTAACTTATAACATACCTCCTCCCACAAGTATCAATAATCTTTTTGGAAATTGGTTGAATGGGATAGACAAACAAACAAAGCTCGAATCCGTGTAGGGGTCTGCGCTTTCGTTTGGGCAATTTGGAATTGTCAAAATGAGGTTATTTTTAACAGATGTTCAAAACTAAAATTTTACAGGTTATTCATAGGGCTGCCTCTTCGATTCACATATGGTCATACCTCCTTCAATTCCACCGAAGCAAAGGGGCATATGGATACTAGATGCAATCGCTTGATGGCGGTTGTTCAGACTATCTTTAGCCGGGGTGGCTGGTTGCACACTAAGAGCAGTGGCGATGTTTAGAAGAAATAAAGCATCATGCAATCTTTTTAAGTGCCTGATTTATGCTGCAACTTTAGTTGATCAGTGAGCTGTAAAACTTTGATACTTTGAGTTTGGTTAATAAAAAAATAGCCGTGTGCATCACTTTGATGCAGAGGCTGGGGCGATGCTCTCATTTCGTGAAAAAAAACTTACTCCTTGCCAGAAAAAACACCTCTGTTTCTTCACCAGCATAACATTAAAGGTTTTATGAAAACTAAACATTGACATATAGTAGACTATACCAAAGACAGATTAAGATGCGCTCAGCCTAGCATACTTCGCTTCAGTTCCATCCATCTCGTCCTCTCGACATATATACTCTTTCTCGAGCATATAGGCGCAAGCTTGTGTTTGCATGTACGCGCGAGACAACGAACTATGCAGCCTAATTAAATGTGTGGTCCTAGCCTTTGGAGGCAACCGAATCGACCAATACATATGCCATGAATGGCTCATGATCGAGCGAGCTATAGCTCAGATTAATAACGCAAATCAAACACTGTTTGCCATGATAGATGCATGCATGCATGGCGGACCTATAGTTGATTAACCCTGCGGCATTCAAGTTTCTTGCGCATGGGGCCGGCGCTAAATACACAGTACGTACGATGAAATGAAAGCCACACAAATTGTACCAGCCTATCACGAGTAGGTTTATTAATTTACGATGTACTCTAATATCTGAGATACTTCTCCCGTCCAAAATATAAGATGTTATTACAACCAACTAGCATCGTGGCCCTCGCAAATGCGAGGGATTCCTCTTTGTTGGGTTGAAATTGTTCGAAAAATAAAGATATGGTTGACGTATATATTGTATAATCACCAATACAGTTCTACAACTACCACTCATGTTATGATAAGAAACAATTACATATGAGAGTAACATCTTTGATCAACCTAAAATTGTGGATGATTGATTATTATGTCATTGGTCATAGCACTCATGTGTCATATGTAAGTAAAAGGTAATTAGCTAACATATAATCTCGTCATGATTTGGAAGAAAAGGAATCTATCCTTGCTAATAGATAGGCCACATAAAACCATGCGAATTATCTTGTTCTCATGTTACTTTCTCTCATTTACTTACACTATGTCAAAATGTCTTATGTCTTAAATATAATCATGGTCACTATGTGAAATACATCATTAGTCAATTTTGAAAGTGTAGACTCAATATTTTCTTTAATTCTTCTTTTTTTCTAAATTATTTTGTTTTTGAAATCTTACTATGTTATCTTGTGTTTAATCCACTGGCTCTACACAGAGTCTCACATATTTTGTGTCATGTAACATAACTGTATGGCTTTTAAATAATTTTCTAGACAAATAATTATACTCATTAGTTTTGTTATGTGATTTTAATGTCAGGTGCTCGAAAGATAATTTCCTTCAATCCTAGGCTGACACAGAAATCATACAAAAATTTATTTTGTACATATGCGTACCTAGACAAAGTTGAGAGGGCATGGTCTTTAGCTCATTGAATATATTCATGATATATATTTATGGTGTGAAAGTCTAATATATACTGGATACATGAAATTCAAAATATAAGATTCTATTCCTCTATGTTCTTCGTGAATATTATATTTGGTGAAGTTTGACATGTGTGGGAATACTTTTGGTCATTTTCATTTGCGATGAGTAGCTAACCATTAAAAAAACATTTGGCATATTTTGAAATGCCATCTTTCTTAAAACATAGGTAGCACTATTTTTAAATAGTTTGACTTTCTTCTTGTAACTTCCCGCTTTAATCTAGGTGTTATACTGATCACTTACACATAATTGTCGTGTAATGTAACAATGCCTAAACCGACTTCAGTGGAACTTTTAATTTTGTGTAACCGAGGTTAGGGTATCACATAGTTTTCATAATTTCAATCAATCAAAAATTTAATATGTCTGCTCAGAAGTAATAATTTATTATCCCATTGAACCACCAAACACTTCACATCCGGTTATTAATACTCCTGTGTAGCATCATCATACTACCCAATATTTAAGCTGAAATGTTTGGTTTACATTATTATAAAACAATATAATAATATGTATGATTGAGATGACCCGTTCACATTAGTCTTAAAGAAATACAAACCAAGTCGTACAAAAGATTTTATTTGATTATATCATGGGAAATGCACATTAATTCATGAAGTCATGAGAAAATATATTTTTTCTAAAAATCCTAGACCCAAAGAAACTTCTCCTTCCAAATTCAGTGTGATCACTATATCCTTTTGAATCCCTTCAAATAAAATATATAAAAAATATTTGTGTATGATCAATCATATATATGGACAAATCATGTCAGACTATACAACCTAGTATCCACCATCGTCTTCTAGGCCGCCGGTCGAAAAATCAATTATGCATATTGACATGCTGGCCAACTAAAAACTAAGAATTTTCATTCTACCTTGTGTGGAAATTTGTTCTAGTATATCTAAAGTTCCCTGTTCATTTTGAAATACATTCTAGATATAAAAACTTTCTCCATGTGATTTTCTACCATTATTCTACATACTCCATTCGTTTCAAAATATAAGGTATATAACTTTAGTTAAAAGTCTAACCCTGCTAAATTTGACTAAATATTTACATAAAAATGTAAAAACTACAATATTTAATAGACATATTACGAAAAGAGGCTTTACGGTGAATCTGTCGATATTGATTTAGTCTTCTAGATTTTCGTTTTTTTGGTCTAAATGTGTTCAAACTTAAAAGATGTCGAATTTTGACTAAACATGGGACAGAGGAAGTACCATAAATAGTAGCTTAATTTATTGAAATTTTGCACAATTAAAAAAATAAGTGTTTCCTTTCTTTTTCTAGGGAAAAAAGAAGTATTTCCTTTCAGTACTATATACTCACGTTCATTATAGTAAGTGGACTGAGGTGTGTTGTACTATTTGATAATTTAGAGCAGGTGATTAGCAAAATTGTACGGTACACTCGATCCACTAATACCAAGGCCACATGCCAATTATCCAAATTTGCAATTTACAATGGGGTAGAGTAAGTTACATGCCATAGCATACCATTGATTTCAGTGGCGGAGACAGGGGGGATCAGCAGGGGCCCTGGCCCCCCCTAACACCATTGATTTACTCCCTAATTTTTATGAACAGTGCAGATTTTGCTAATTTTGCTCTAACCGGCCCCCCTTAACTTTCAAATTTAGACAATCCTGCCTCCGCTATTGATTGATTTAAACGTTTCTGTACTTTTACTGTCGCTTGGGAGTTCCACGGTAGGCTCCTATGTCCGTTTCAGAACAGAAAAAATACATGCATGCATGTGTCCAGCTGCTTGCCGGCAGATAATGGAATTGGAAGTCCAAACTCTAAATCTACTCTCCAAAAACAATTCTTTGGTGGCTTATATCAGCGGGGAAGAGAAAGTAAGAGAACAAACACGGCCGGTTCATCTTAAAAAAAACATGGCCGGTTGTATCATCTTCGCGTTTGCTGTCCACAAAATTGTTAGTAGAAACGCTTGAGATATGCATGTAGATTAGAATCGTATACTACAAGGCAACGCCGAAAAAAGTGTCCGGGCCAAGTAATCGTGACCGAGACGTCTGCACACTTCCAGTTATACATGAACCCAATAAAATAATTTTATCTCCTATACGTGTCATGTGCTAAAAACTGTACCCATAACATTGTGTACGTAACTTTTGGATCTATTAATCTCAACCATTATAATCTGAATCAACGGATGATATATATTTAGCCTATGTGGATTAATGTGATGCCTCTATTTTAGACTCCCGTATTATGCTTTTAGTATATAGTAGATCTAACAGCTAGATCGTTGTAATAACATCTTATTCTCCCCCTGTCCTTTTTTATCCTGCATTAGTTTGACTAAACATATTGTTAAGATTATAGTCTTATAATATCAAATACATATAACATAAAGTATTTTATGATGATTCTAACGATATCCATTTTATATTGTAATTTTTTTTTGTACATGTAGTCAAAGTTAGAATGCAGGATAATGTAGGACGGAGGGAGTACTCACATAACATAGGCCGGGAGTAGATTTTATAACAGAAAATGCTATAGTGAGCAATGGATCAATATACACACATAAGGTCTCACCTTATTGCAACAATCACAGCCCATTAGCCCGTTACACTAGAGCAGAATTGCTTATAGGCAAGACTTTACTAGTGGCGTAGTGTGTCCGCCACACGCCATTGTACCAGTGGCGTGGCACTATCCCCTAGGCCTCTGCTATATCACTACTAGTGGTGTGTTCCACTGGAAGCCAAACTACTACTGTGTGGTCTGAGGTGCGCGTCGAGGATCACGCACGCATACTGGTGGCGTGGCCTATTTTGGCCCACTCACTCGCGGCCCAAGGTGTTTGTAGCTAGTTTTGAAATAAGAGTATCGAACTAAGTTAACTCATATCTAGTAGCCATTTTCTATAAAACCTCCTTATTTCAAGGTTGGTATTTCTCACTATAAGTAGGTGACGTAATATGACTCCATGCGGAAAATTTACAATTTTTTTGAATATCCTTGGTTCAATTCAAACTTCAGTCATTTTTTTGGCATGGCCATTCATACAAGGAGCCTGAAATTTTAAAGTTTAATCATGCACTATGCATAGTACCTTTTTAGGGTACCTTACCATATTTTCTCTCAGATTTTATGACAAATGTCTAGGCTACCCATAATTCAAATTTAAATAAAATTGCCACAATCTAAAAAAAATAAACTTATATCATTTGAGATAATGGTCATTTCTTGTAATTATCCGCACTATGAGGTTTACTTACTATGAAAATTTACGTGGTGGCATGTTGACACTCATTCTTGGTAGCCACACTCATTCTTGGTAGCCCCTTCATAAAAACACATACTTTTTGCTCTCTTTTTGCACTAATAAAATGGAAACTCATTTTTTATGAAATAAATATTAAAACTCTACTTGGAAATATTGTTTGCCATCAGATACACTGTTTACCAATTTTGGGCACATTATCACTTAGTATGATTGTGTTTTGCAATATACATGGTCACTTGGGTAGAAAAGCCAAGTTTGTTATTCGTGAAGAGTTAAAAACCACCGTATTGTAAGATTGGTATTTTTTCATAGTAAGTTGGTGACATAAGATGACTCCATGCGAAAGATTTTCAATTTTTAATTTTTAATACCTTTGGTTCAATTCAAATTTGGTCAAATTTGTCGGCATGACCATTCATACAAGGTCCCTAAATTTTTGAAGATTCATCATACACTATGCAAAGAACCCTTCCAAGATATCTTACCGTATTTAGGGTATACCATTCAAATTTGAATAAAATTTCCACATACTAAAAAAAATCATATATAGCTACCTTTCAAGATAAGTGGTCACCTCCCGTAATTGGCCATACTATAAGGTCTTCTTATTGTGTGAATCGCCCCTCCCAAGTTTTATCTTCTGATCTTCTCTCTCTCTCTCTCTCTCTCTCTCTCTCTCTCTCTCCCTTGATCTCTTCTCCCCCTCCCCCCTCTAAACTCTCACTAGAAAAACAACTTTCTATACTAATTAATTCATGAAATACGAAAACTAATAATTATCTCATATCTTATGAAACTAATAAACTAGTATATTTGATAGCTATGCCCCGTTCATTGTGCTAAATTCTATTTCAAATTGTTACACACATGTAGAAATTATCACCCATTATCTATGGCAGGTTGATACCTTAGTTCACTCACTAAAGAAACTCTTGCATTATCTATAAGGCCTTGCAGTTGGGGGCCCAGCAGGTTATTCGATCAGTTTGAATTTGTCAATATTCTAATCCCTGGTACAATTGAACAAGAGTCTAGCATGCAATCAAGTGAGGGTGGTCACAACTTGCTTATTGAAACTTCATGCACTTTGGAATCCTCTATATTTTTTATACGGCTAACTTACTAGATTCAATTGTTGCTTATTTCCTAGAATTCATGCATTTAAAGGACTCTACAAAGTTATGTCGATATTTAAGGATGATAAGACCACATAGAAAAGCACTATAATACACTAATGCACATAAATATTTTTGGATAAATGCTATACTTCTTTGTTTTTCTAAATTATATTTAATTTAAATCTATTCTATGAAGAATCTATGTGAAAATCTTAACCTAAACCTGTTTAGAAAAGGAATTCTTGGTTTAGCACCAAATAATACGTCTGTAATGACAAGTTTCAAAAGATTAAAATTATGGATAAATATGTATCCTACAATACATAGATGCATATGTTAGTACGTCGAGTTATAGTAGAAAATACATATTTAGATAGTATATCGAAGAATGTATATTAATAAAAATGTCATATAATTAGTGTTAGGATGATTAAGTGTGAAGTAAAAGAGATTGATATAAAAAATTATGGTTTATTAATTACAACTATATCTGCGAGGGTGCATGATAAATTATCTTCATGAAGCACAAACACCCCGTCCTCAAGTACCCACAACTATCTCAGAAGTATGAAGAGAAGGCTCCGCCATCACTGGATGACAAACCCCCGACATACGATTATAGGCTTATTTGTTTTGCTAGGACTATGGGTATTCAACATTATAAAAATAGTTAGTATACAAAATAAATCTTTATAGAAATAGAGTATGGACTAATGATCACACATGTCTCATATTTGTATGAGAAACTCTACTAATGAAGGATATAGTAATGCAGAAACATATGAATTATCAAACTAAGAGTACCAAAAATGTAACTTCATACTAATTTCTCCATCTAATCGATTTAATATGAAGATAAAGTAACAATAGAATAAATATTAAATGTGTTTTCCATAACAAGAATACATGCAAAAAGATTGTTTTGAAAAAAAGAACAATTACACAGGGTTTGAACTCACAACCTAAAGATTCAACATATTCTTCAAACCTATTGAGCTACTACATCTCTACTATCATTATATAGGTTTTTTATTATATATCTCGTAGAAGATTGACCTACCATTATCTTAAAAAAATTATTTAGTATTTAACTGAATACCCATGAACTAAAGTGGGCCTCTATCCTTAACCATCCATCTAATATGGTGACAAGGTTTTCGTCTTTAGTTGACCGGTGTAGACGCCCAATGCCGAAACCTACACGAAATTAACCTCCTCACCTCGGCCTTTGCAGTCGCTCCACTTTATCTCCTCGATCCAACCCTCGTTCCCCATCACTGACGATCTCCATTGTCATTGGTGGAACCTTGCTTAGTCCAAACCAAGCCTCCACACGGCCATCGTTTTGGCGTCATCTTGGCCTTCGCCTCTGTTGACCACGAATCATGAATTAATCATACATCGTTATAAAATCAAGTAGCATTCTTACACTTCAATTTCAAAATAAAACTAGGCAAAAACAAGTTTATATGGACCTTAGGGCGCCCGGCCCTTATCGCTGGCCGCACGCAGCTGTTGGAGACTCGTGCTTCCCATTCTTGCAAAAAAAACCTGCAGTTTATGCGAATCAACCCGCATTCTAGGGTAGATATGGTATAAAAACACAACCGGAGGGAGAAACCCTAGACAGATCGCCCTGCTCCCCCTCCCCCTCGCACCCCGCCCCAGATCTCGACACCCCGCTGGCGGCACCCTAAACCGCACGACGCCTAGCGACACCGCGCGCCTCCTTTCCCGGCCCTAACGGCGGCGTTCATGCAGGGATCACCGCCGGCGCTCGACGCGTCTCCTCACGAGCAGTCGTGCCAGACCACGGGAGCCCCGGCCACCGCTGTCCCCGACAACCACTGCCCCGACCACCGCCGTCCCCAACGACCACCGTCTTCCCCGGCCACCCGGAGCTGTTTTGCTCTCCTAGATATGTTTGGATCTTGGCCTGCAGTGCCCAGATCTGTTGGATCTTGGCCTGCAGTGCCCGGATCTGTATGGATTTGTTGCATGTATTTGTTGGATTTCATTCATGTTTTGTATGGATCTTTTTAAAATCGATCCAGGTTACTTATGAAAATATTCAAAGAACTTTGTATGTGTATGAATTTATGGGGATCTTTTTACATGGATCGATGTTCTTTGTGAATGAACATGAAGAACTTTATTGGCAGTTACAAAACTCTAACATTTAATCTGAAAATTCTAAAGAAATTTACACCTACACTGGCAGATACATATGGAAAATTATGAAGAACTTTATTACATTGTAAAGAAGTGGTGCGAAAATGCGGGGACTCTGTCGTAATAATTTAGAAATGTTTAGGTACTTTTTTGTAAAAAATCTGGCACCAATCTTGATGCACAGCGTTGATTGTATGGTGCGTGATATGGTCCTGGCACCATAAGGTCCGGACAAAATCCGGGTTAGAAACTAGGGATTATGTGGGGCTTTTCCTGAAAAGAAAAATTGAGCAGCTTGATTTGCTAAATATCTATGTCCAGGTCCATCGAGTTAATTAATGAACTCCAGGAGCATGCATGCATGGATGGTACATATAGGAACGTACACTGTGTACGTAGTACGTAGCTAGGCTTCTTGTGAAATTAAGGTTCATGTGTATCGGAGCAGGATCTGTTGGGGGGCTCCACTTTTCACATGTAGTTAATACGTGTAATTATTTGCATGCAACTATGCAAGGCCTCCATGCAAATTACTCGCTCTCCATGTCAGTAAAAATGGTCAAGATTTGAAACTGAGCAAATGCCAGATTCGAAAAGATTGTGGAGTAATGTGTGTTGGGACCTCTCAGCTCAATTAGGCATTCATTAACTAACTGTAACTTTGAAGCTAGTCACATCTTGATTAACAGTAGGAGATAAGAGGACGGGTACTACACATTACACCGAAGTAAACGTAAAGATTGTGAAAACAAGAACACAAACATTATTTCATGCTTGCTCGCAGTTGCTACAGGAGCTCTGCAGGGGTGAGAGGAAAAGAAAGTCTGGCATTGCTTAGCCAAGCAACAAAGCAGGCACGCTAGCTAGCACAGGATTTCCTTTTCACTCACTTGGCAGCTCATGACATCACTTGATACTTTGGACTATACCCTTGATCTTTTGGCTCTCCTGTTTTTCTTCTTCTTTTACCTACACACAAATTAAATAAAAGCACTACCACACTTGCCACTCCATGCATGATTGAGGCTTAGTTAGTTGCCGTTGCATCTACATGAAGTCCACTTCGAACAGATGCATGTTGCCGTTGTTGTTGCCGCCGCCATCGTTGTTGTTCTGGTCGGAGTCCTCGCCATTGGCCGCGGCCGCCGGCAACCCGCTGGAGCACACCGATGAACACGACAGTATGTTGTTGTTGTTGCTGTGAAGGAGTGACGTGATGAAGTGCTGTTGCTCCTGATGACGGTGGTGGTGGTCGGCCTGGGCTTGGAGATGATGCATTGCGTTGAGCTGATAGTCCTCCTTCACCGCCGGGGGCGCGCCGAGGGTGAGCGCCGTCGGCCTCGCCACCTTGTTCTGGTCCTGCTGGAGGCAGCTGATCGCGCTCGTATTCGACGAGATAGTCGACTTGGCCGCGCTTAAATCTGCTCGATGGTTTCATGAATCGTGATTAGTGATGAACTGATGGTCGATTGCACTAGGTAGGAGGATGGGAATGAAGTGCATGTTAGCTTACTGTTGTTGTCGGCGGTGTAGGAGCCGGACATGGCACCGGTGCTGGGTTTCTTGGAAGGTGGCCCCGAGTCCTTGGACCCCGCCGTGTTGCTGGCCGCGGGCTTCCTCCGGCGACGGTTGTGCTCGGCTAGCCGCTTCCGGCAGCTCCTCTTGGCCTCGTCAAACTCGGTGAGCACGTGAAACCTAGCCAAAACAGAAATAAACAACCAATACAACATCAGTATAAGCCTGAGTCCTACCAAAAACTTTCAAACTGCACTACGTAAGCCCTCGCAAAATAATAATAATAAATTCCAGTTCTAGGAACAATATAATTTGTCTAATGATGAACATCCATAATTAGCATGCAAAAGTCTAGTCGCCACTGCCACCGCCCACCGGTACTACCAACACTACAGCCATTGGTCAAATGTGAGGATAAAGAGAGAGGCAGAGAGAGCCATATGGTCAGGGCAAAAGCCTGGCGCCGGATCATGCATGCAGCATCTCCCTCCTCCCTCCTCGCAGCAGCGGCAGTCTGCACTCTGCATGCCAAAGCAAAGCACGCTGCCTTTTTCTCCTTTGGTTCCTCTCTCACTCTCTTTCCATCGATCCCCAGACGACCAAAGAAAGAAAATTGCCATGGGAAGGAAAAGAGAGGTACATCTGCCTCTGCATGCATGCCCTAGCTACTGGTGTTCTCCATTTTTTGTTGTCCTTTTCCTTGACATGACTGGTCGTCGTCTCTGAGAGACACAGAGCTTTCCATGGCCGCCGCAACGGACAAGTGACATGAACCAAAACGGAGTGCAAAAGAACTGGAAAGGCAAACAGCTTCCACTGACCCTACCCTGTTCTAGCTTGCTACTGCAACCTAGAACTCTAGCTAGCTATACTATAGTAGTAGGGTTTTGCTTGCAAGAACAGTGTGGGAGTTGGGTAAAGCCTGACTGACCTGCTGCACTGCTGGCAGAAGCGCTGCTGCTTGCCACCGGCGGCGACGAGGGAAGCCTTGGCGTGGTACTCGCAGACCTTGTGGCGGCGGTGGTAATGCTTGGCCCCGGAGAGATCGGCCTTGCAGCCCTCGGCCTGGCACCGGGGCGGCTGGTGGTGCGCGCCCCCGAAGCCAAGCCCGAACACGCCGCCGAGCCGGGAACGCATCAGCATCCGGTCCACGGCCATCATGTCGCCGGGGGAGAAGTAGGTGCGGCGGCCCAGGTTGAGCCCGATCCTGCCCGCGTCCACGGCCCCCTCGCGCTTCACCATGCCCAGCGCCGGGTACACCTCGCCCCCGTGCATTGCCATGGGCATGGGCGGCATCTGGACCTGCATGCCGTGGGGCATGGGCGGCGGCGCCATGAGCCCGCCGGCGCCGTTGGGCGGCGGGAGGGCCAGCATCTGGTGGTGGTGCGACGCCGACTCCTGCTGGAACTGCCCGAACGCGGCCGCCGCCGCCGCGAAGTCGAAGTTGTCGTACATCATCGTCCCCTGGTGGCCACGCTGGCCGCCTCCAGCGCCGGACACCATGCCGGCGTGCTCGAAACCGACGTAGGGCGGCGGCGTCTGCTGCTGCATTGCCGCGAACGGGTAGTCGTCGCTGGCCGCCGCGTTCATCCTGCCGCTCATCATGGCCCTGCGAGAGAGAGGAGCACGGGAGTGGAGGGTGTGTGGCTGGGTAGCTGGATGAGTATGGGGGAACGGGCTCACTCCTCACTGGTTGTGGTGTGCTGTTGTAGGTGGTGTGGCGGGGCGCAGAGGTGGTTAAAAAGGGAGCGAGGAGAGAGATGAAGTAGTATGAGTGAGGGTGTGTGTGTCCGTTGGTAATAACTCTTGGCGTGTAGCTTGTCCGGGAGTGGCATGTGTCAGCTACCTCACTGGGCCAAGCCCTGATCGCCACCAGAGTGGGAGGGGCCTTCCTTGCTGTTCCGGTGCAAGAAGTCGCCGTGGTTGTTTTGGAGAGAGAGGAGAAGCATATACCCTTCACCCCACAGAGAAGACATGCATCCACACTTGTGTGTGCACCTCGAATTATTCTTCATTTTTTGTTCACAACAATGAAATTAATGTATGCATTTGGAGCCGGATCTCCATCTCTATATGTATATGTTCAGTTAATTTTTTCATGAAACATTTATACTGCTGTTCTCTCAAAAGATGGAGACAGGCAGGGCCAGACGGAGGACTAAACAAAGACTACAACTATACTCATGATCTGATCTTTTCTGTTTCCTGTGTGCACAAATGACACATGCAAACTAGGCTGGCTGGCATGGGGCATGCCACCGGTCACTAGTAGAAAACCGGCCTAATATTTCAGGGCATTAGTCCCGGTTGCTGTTTGAACCGGGACTGATGCCCCGGGCCCCACCGCTTTTTCGGCCGTAGGACCCCAGAACTCATTAGTCCCGGTTCGTTTTGAACCTATAGTCCCGGTTCGTAATATGAACCGGGACTAATGACTCTGGGGCCGAATCCGACCGTTGTCAGATTCATTAGTCCCGGATGGTAACACCAACCGGGACTAAAGAGCAAGCCTTTAGTCCCGGTTAGTATTACCAACCGGGACTAATGAGTTTCCTATATAAAAAATCTCCTTCTTCCTCCCCGAGCCAGCCACTCCCCCCTCTCCACTCTCCAAGTGTTCTTCATGCAACAAGCTTGCTCAAGTTCATCATCTTTGACCACCATTTTTTGTCACAAATTGGTGTCCCCACTTCAATCTAAGTGGACTAAAAGGTGAGGAACTTTGTGCTTTTATCTTTCATTGGTAATTTAGCTCATTTAATGCTCTAGAAGTAGAGAGATTTGTAATTTTTTATGGGAGCAATTATTTAGATGTTCATTTGATTATGTGTAGAAGTAGGTGAAGATAGAGGTAAAAATAGAGATAGAGATATAGATAGAAATATAAAATAGAAAATTAAAATAAAGATAGAGAGATGATAGAGATAGAATTAAAAATAAAAATAGAAGTTCCGCCACGGGAGATTTGCAACCCTTTACCCAACACTGTTAGAGGAGATGGAGTTTTTCACGGGCTTGCAGAGAAATTTTTCCGAGGCGGAGCTTCCGAAGATGCCGTAGGGCGTGAGCACCAACGACATCTTCGAGAAAACTCCGCCACGGGAGATTTCCCAACCCTTTACCCAACACTGTTAGAGGAGATGGAGTCTTTCACGGGCTTGCAGGGAAATTTTTCTGAGACGGAGCTTCCGAAGATGCCGTAGGGCGTGAGCACCAACGACATCTTCGAGAAACTCCGCCACGGGAGATTTCCCAACCCTTTCCTCCATCCATGGGGATGAAACTCTCCCTGCCTTCGAGCTGTGCTTGCCATGGCGTATCGATGCTCCTTTTATAGGCACGGCGCCGCTTCTACTTGTGTCTTGTTCCTCCGACAGGGGCATCGTGCGCTACATGCTTTATCTCATCGAGCAGTGCATCCACCCACGCATCCTTATCCTGCCAACAGCTTTAGTCCCGGTTGTACCCACCAGCCGGGACTAAAGGTTACCCACACGTCCTTATCCCACCGACGGTTTTGTTAGATGACACAAAAACCACCTTATTCTTACTTATCAAACTAAAATTAGAGAAATAAATAGAAATTGTATATTTGATTTGCATTTGATATGTACTTATATAATGCAGATGAGCCGAGCATGGATGTACGCCGATCGACGCTCTGGAGATTTCATTAAAGGCGTGCATTCTTTTCTCAAGGTGGCTGAGGCAACCAAGCGGAATGGTTTTATGTGTTGTCCATGCGGTGGTTGTCGAAATGAGAAGGATTACCCCTCCACAAAGACCCTTCACATCCACCTGTTTCGGTTCGGTTTCATGTCCGGCTATAATTGTTGGACCAAGCATGGGGAGAGAGGGGTTATGATGGAAGACAACGATGAAGAAGAGAATGATGACAACTATCCTGAGTTCCCTGAAACCACCGATACCGCAATGGAAGATAATGAAGAAGAAGAAGGTGAAGAACGGGCATCAGATATGCCCACTGATGATCTTGGTCAGGTCATTGTTGATGCACAGATTGACTGTGAAAGTGAAAAGGAGAGGGAGAAGTTGGAACGCATGTTAGATGATCACAAAAAGGATTTATACCCAAATTGCGAAGACGGCCAGAAAAAGCTAGGAAGCACGCTAGAATTGCTGCAATGGAAAGCAGAGAGTGGTTTATCTGACAAGGGATTTGAAAAGTTGCTAAAAATTATGAAGAAGATGCTTCCAAAGGATAACGAATTGCCCGTCAGTACGTATGAAGCAAAGAAGATTGTCTGCCCTCTAGGATTGGAGGTGCAGAAGATACATGCATGCATTAATGACTGTATTCTCTACCGCGGTGAGTATGAGAATTTGAATGCATGCCCGGTGTGCAGTGCATTTCGGTATAAGATCAGGCGAGATGACCCTGGTGATATTGAGGGCGAGCACCCCAGGAAGAGGGTTCCTGCCAAGGTGATGTGGTATGCACCTATAATACCACGGTTGAAACGTTTGTTCAGAAACAAAGAGCATGCCAAGTTGTTGAGGTGGCACAAAGAAGACCGTAAGAGTGACGAGATGTTGAGACACCCCGCTGATGGGTCACAGTGGAGAAAAATCGACAGAGATTTCCCGGAGTTTACGGAAGATGCACGCAACCTGAGGTTTGGTCTAAGTACAGATGGCATGAATCCTTTTGGGGAGCAGAGCTGCAGTCATAGCACCTGGCCCGTTACTCTATGTATCTATAACCTTCCTCCTTGGTTGTGCATGAAGCGAAAGTTTATTATGATGCCAGTGCTTATCCAAGGCCCGAAGCAACCCGGCAATGACATTGATGTTTATCTAAGGCCATTAGTTGATGAACTTTTACAGCTGTGGCAGACTGAAGGTGTTCATGTGTGGGATGAGTACAAACAAGAGGAATTTGATCTACGAGCGTTGCTGTTCGTGACCATCAATGATTGGCCTGCTCTTAGTAACCTTTCAGGACAGACAAACAAGGGATACAATGCATGCACGCACTGTTTAGGTGAGATCGATAGTATATATTTGGATAAAAGTAAGAAGGTGGTGTATCTCGGGCATCGTCGATTTCTTTCACCCAAACATCAATTGAAGAAAAAAGGCAAGCATTTCAAGGGCGAGGCAGAAGTCCGGGGCAAGCCTAAACGCCATACTGGTGATGATATATTTGATATGGTCAAAGATTTAGAAGTAATCTTTGGAAAGGGTCCTGACAGTCTGTCTGTTCCGAATGACGCTAGCGGACATGCACCCATGTGGAAGAAGAAATCTATATTTTGGGAGCTTGAGTATTGGAAATTCCTAGAGGTCCGCTCTGCAATCGACGTGATGCACGTGACGAAGAATGTTTGCGTGAACCTACTAGGATTCTTGAGCTTGTATGGGAAGACAAAAGATACACCAGAAGCACGTGAGGACCAGCACCGTATGAAAAGAAGAGACGACATGCATCCGGAGGATTCTAAGGGTCCTGCGAGCTACGCGCTTACCAAAGAAGAGAAGGAAATCTTTTTTGAATGCCTGAGCAGTATCAAGGTCCCATCTGGATTCTCGTCAAATATAAAGGGAATAATAAATATGGCCGAGAAAAAATTCCAAAACCTAAAGTCTCATGACTGCCACGTGCTTATGATGCAATTGCTTCCGGTTGCACCGAGGGGGATTCTACCGGAAAATGTTCGAGTACCGATTGTGAAGCTATGTGCATTCCTCAATGCAATTTCACAGAAGGTAATCAATCCAGAAGATCTACAACGGTTACAGAATGATGTGGCCCAATGTCTTGTCAGCTTCGAGTTGGTGTTCCCACCGTCCTTCTTCAATATTACGACGCATCTCTTAGTTCACCTAGTCGAAGAGATTACCATTCTCGGTCCAGTATTTCTGCACAATATGTTCCCCTTTGAGAGGTTCATGGGAGTCTTAAAGAAATACGTGCATAACCGTGCTAGGCCAGAAGGAAGCATCTCCAAGGGCTATCTAACAGAGGAGGTCATTGAGTTTTGTGTTGACTTTGTTCCTGACCTGAACCCGATTGGTCTTCCTCAATCGCGGCATGAGGGGAGACTAAGTGGAAAAGGCACGCTAGGAATGAAATCAGCATACTGTATGGACGGACATTCTTTGAGTGAAGCACACTACACAGTTTTACGAAATTCCACGTTGGTGGAGCCGTATATGGAGCGACACAAGAATATTGTACGCTCGGAAAACCCTGGGCAGTCAAACTCCTGGATTACAAAGTTGCACATGGCGACTTTTGGTGGTTGGTTGCAAACACTTCTCATAAATGACGCCACTGTTGGATATGAGCTGTCCATGTTGGCCAAGAAACCATCTTCAACTATATTGACTTTCCAGGGTTACGAGATAAATGCGAATACATTTTACACGGTCGCCCAAGATAAAAAGAGCACCAATCAAAACAGTGGTGTCCGCTTTGATGCATTACACGACAATGGGACAAAGGACACATATTATGGTTACATAGAGGAGATATGGGAACTTGACTATGGACCGTCTTTTAAGGTCCCTTTGTTTCGGTGCAAATGGGTCAAGCTGACAGGAGGCGGGGTAGTTGTAGACCAAAAGTACGGCATGACAACAGTGGATCTCAACAACCTTGCGTACATGGACGAACCGTTCGTCCTAGCAAACGATGTCGCTCAGGTTTTCTATGTGAAGGACATGTCTACAAAACTGAGAAAGAGAAAAGATAAGAAAACGAATACATCACACGATGAGCCAAAGCGACACATTGTTCTCTCAGGGAAAAGAATCATCGTGGGAGTGGAGGACAAGACAGATATGTCAGAAGATTATAACAAGTTTGATGAAATTCCGCCCTTCAGAGTGAACACTGACCCAACTGAACGGATCGTAAGGGCACCTAGAGGGGGGGGGGTGAATAGGTGCTACTCAAATTTTAGTTCTTTTTCAATTTAGGCTTGACACAAAGGTAAATTCTCTAGATATGCAACTAAGGTGAATTTACCTATATGTCAACTAGCGAGCTAAGCAAGATACAAGTAGTAAAGGTAATAAAGGATAGAGGTAACCGAGAGTGGAGCACACGGAGACACGGATGTAATTCCCGTAGTTCCTTCCTTTTTAGGGGAAGTACGTCTACGTTGGAGGGGTGTGGTTGCCACAAAGGCCTAACCAACGCCACAAAGGCTCACCCTATTCTCCGGTGCAAGCTTCCGCCACAAAGGCCTAGCTCACTTTCCACTAAGGGATTCCTCAAGGCGGAACCGGCCTTTAAAAAACTTGGGGCACAACTCCACAACTGAATTGGAGGCTCCCAAGCACCACAAAGATCTCAATCAACAAGTATCAAGATTTCAATCACACAAACAAGGTCAAGGGATACAAGGGAACCCAAGACCAAAGGGCCCTCTAGCAAATGAGAGGGGAAATCAAATCGCTTTGGTGAGGATGTAGATCAAGGCCTTCTCCTTCGATTCTCCAAAGATCAACGACTTTGGTGGGTTGAGGGAGGAGATCTTGCTAATTTGGTGGCTCCAAAATGGGGTCTTTTCTTCACAGCTCGAGCAGCTTGAGGTTGAAGAAGGGGAGGGGTATTTATAGCCCCTCACAAAATGTAGCCGTTGCTGACTTGGAGGGGCGGATTATCCGGCCAAAGTTGGGCCGGATTATCCGGCTGGCCGGATTATCCGGCCCCTGGCCGGATTATCCGCCCCCCCTATCTGGGTGACGCCGCGCCAGGTCCTTAGCAGAATTTCAGCCACTCCCGGGGGAGGGCGGAATATCCGGCCAAAGCTGGGGCGGATTATCCGGCTGGCCGGATTATCCGGCCCCTGGCCGGAATATCCGGCCCCCCTATCTGGGTGACGCCGCGATAAGTCCTTAGCCGTTTTTCGGCCACCCCAGAGGGGGCGGATAATCCGGCCACCCCTGGCCGGATAATCCGGCCTGGCAAATCTTCAAACGAAAATCCTGCAAATCTTAGCACACAATTAGTATCACTAATGTTGTTATCTAACACACAAAATCTGAGGGAAACAAAGTTTGCACTTTCAATCTCCCCCTTTTTGGTGTTAGATGACAACACTAGGATTTGCAAGAAAGGTCGAATAATTCAAACAACGAATAATTGATCAAAATACATAGCTCCCCCTAGATGTGTGCAACTTCACCAATGAGTTTAGAAGAGATATACCATTGCATAGATAACTCAAATAATATGGATTATGGAATCCCGAATATGATAATATGATATGCCGGGCAATAATTCCATAGCCATTTCACCAATAACCATGAGCTGATAAAAATAAGTGAACAACACATAATGATCCACATAGCATATTAAGAACATATGGCATAGTCTCATACACCACATGGTAGCATATAAACGACACGAAGTTCAACCACACACAAAGTTCGACTTAAGACAAACGAAATAAGAAGAAACACAAGCGCCAAAGAATGATAAGCGCGCAAGCTTGTGTTTCCACCCATGCAAATCCCGACAAATTCCTAATAGAACTACTTCTCCCCCTTTGGCATCAAGACACCAAAAAGGGAGAAGAGCGATGCTACACGTCCCGAGAAATCACTCGTCCACGTCATCGAAGTCCTCATCATCATAATCTCCGCCATCACCCTCGTCATCTCCAGCATCTTCATCCTCATCAACAAAGTCCTCCTCAGCCTCAAAGTCCTCCTCAGCCTCAAAGTCCTCCTCAGCCTCTGCACGAGCACCTCCTGCGGGAGCATCTGGAGCATCAAAGAGATGCTTCTGCATATCCACCCAGTTGTAGCGATCGGTGTTCCAAGCATTATAGGCCACAGGAGCAGTAGGAGTGGGATCGGCGGTCTGAGCACCACTGAGACGGTGAAGGATAAGCTGCTGAGTGTCCTGGATGCTCTTCCTCTCGACATAGGCCTGGTAGTTCTCACGGTGGATCTCTACCTTCATGCACAGAACATTCCGCTCAAACCAGCTGAGCTTCCTCACCTCCCTAGACACAACAGATGCAGCAGCCCTCTGTTCACGAGCAGTAGCACTAGTCCTCGCATCAGCCATGAAAGTGTCAGGATATGCAGCTGAAGGAGCAGATTTCGCCTTTCTCTTGATATACATCTTCTTGACCTTGTGCTCCACATAGTCATCATGAATATCATAGTCTCCAAGGACATGCTTAATGAGAAGCATGATGAAAGGAGCATATGGCACAGTGTTCCTCTGTATAATAGCATCCTTGATCTCATAGAAGATGAAGTCCATCACATCAAGGGTAAAGTCCTCAGCAGGGTCAGTCGACGTGGCACACTCATGAGCAAAAGCAAGCAGATCAACCAGAGAGGTGCGAATGGCATCATTGTTGCCACCACTAGGAGCAATGTTCTCCCTGAAAATGCGGACCAGCTGATCATAAAGCGGATGTAGGCCATTGATGAAGCCCACAACACCTGTGGAGTCATAGAGGTCATGGAGCTTGTCCTTGTCAGGCTTGTTCCCCGGGTTGTGAATACGCCGACCCACTGGGGTCTCTCCATTGTACGCATACCCCAAGAGAGAGGCAAACGTAGGAAAGTCCGATGTGCACTCATGTTCGCCGGTCATCCACTTCATAGACTTCTGAGCATTGGGCAAAATCACCAGAGTAGCATAGAACTGCTTGATAAGACCGGGATTGTAGTCGCACTGAATGTTGGCCAATCCCATCAAACCCAACTTCTCAATCACAGAGAGTGCTTCATCAAAGTAAGACTTGCTGCGGAGGTGATCAAAGTCAATCGGATGCATTGGACGGCAAGGATTCTTGAAAGGCTCATAAATATCACGAAAAATCCCCCACTGCTCCTCATTCCAGAAACCCCTATCTTCAATGTCTTCATCTCTTGCAGTAGCATACCAATTGTTCCTCCGCACAAGAATGTACTCGGCCTCTGGCATCTTCTTGTAGTCGGGACGAGGATCTTTGCCTTTGCGACGACGGGCACGAGCTTTGGCAACCTTGGCAGCTTTCTCCTGTTCAGCCTGCCTAGCAGCGTCCCTCTGTGCCCGCCGGATAGCAATCTCATCCAGAAGAACTCCTTCCTCATTCCGAACAAGCCGACGCTTGCGCTTCGGGATACTCGGACCACCTGTGAAAGAGAGATGCATAGAGAGCATGGGGATAAGCGTATGCACACGAGTATCGGAAAGGATCAACGAATCATGAAAGATGAACAAGCAAATTCCACTAAATGAACCAAATTGACAGCAGCAAATATAAAAAGAAGTTGCAGTAAAATCCCAGGCCAGATTATCCGGCCAGGGGTGGCCGGATAATCCGGCCCCCCGAAAGTTTCTTCTACAACTTGCTGCAGATATCAATTTGATAGATCGGGGAAAGTGTTCATACAACATGATTCATAAACAAGATAAACAACACCTAGAGGGCAAAATCACCAAGAACAAGAAGGGGTAAAGACACATCCAATGAGAAGAGCAATACCCGCATCCATTGCGAAATCCGCTTGGTGAAAGCCTTCCAGAAGAGGAGGAGAGCAACCTCCGAAGAAATCAGGCCAAAAGGTTGGCCGGAGCTCCGGCGGCGGCGATGGGAAGGAGACGGCGGCGGCAGGGATCACCTGGAAGGGGTGGGGAGGGAACTTCCCTAGGGCAGCCCGACCCCCCCCCCCTTATATACCCAGGGTCACTACGGCCGGATTATCCGGCCAGGAAGGGGCGGATAATCCGGCCCCCCGGATATTCAGGCCCAGAGAGAGCGGATATTCCGGCCTGGAGCCAGCAAACTGGCCAACTCGAAATTTTCAAAAACAGATGTTGTTTTGATGAAAAATTTGAACTCGTGTGCATAGATAGATGTCTTGAGAGAGGATGGCTTAGGTGAGAGAGCAAACACGGAGTGGTTCTCGGCACTTAACATTGCAAGAGCAAATCGACTAAAAATCCAACGCAAGTGCCTTCCCATATCAAAAATAAGAAATAACATCGGGAGAGAACACCAAAACCTCAAATAAGATATGCAATGAATCAACTCTTCGAAAAGAAGAGGTCGGTGGCCGAAGCCACCATGTTTGAGTGTTATGGCATTGGACCGCGAAGATGTATCTTGAGTCCATAACCACTACTCGTCATTGAAGCTCAAAAATCATAAAATGATATTAAGAGAATGATATGATTACTATCGGCATTATGGGGGAGGGATAGCCCAATTAATTAGGACCGCACTCCCCCTATCTCCATGCCCACACCTAAACCAAACAAGCATTGAAATATAGGTGTATTTGCAAGATGTTCAAGCCACACTCCTTGAATCGATGATATTTAGCTCATTCCTCAAATATCCAAATCTTGCTTCATCAAGAGGCTTCGTGAATATATCGGCAAGTTGATCCTTGGTGCTCACATAAGCAAGCTCAATATCACCACGGGCAACATGATCCCTAATGAAATGATTCCGGATCTCAATATGCTTGGTTCTTGAATGTTGCACCGGATTATAGGCGATCTTGATAGCACTTTCATTGTCACATAAAAGAGGCACTTTGTCACAATTGACACCGTATTCCTTCAAAGTTTGCCTCATCCATAACAATTGAGTGCATCCACTTGCGGCGGCAATGTATTCGGCTTCGGCGGTGGAGAGAGATATACAATTTTGCTTCTTAGAAGACCAACACACCAAAGACCTACCAAGAAATTGGCAAGCTCCGGAGGTTGATTTCCTATCATCTTTGTCACCGGCCCAATCCGAATCTGTGAAGCCACAAAGAGAGAAATCCGAGCCTTTGGGATACCAAAGACCATAAGTTGGGGTATGAACCAAATATCGAAAGATTCTCTTAACCGCCATAAGGTGGCTTTCTTTAGGAGCGGCTTGATACCTTGCACACACACCTACACTCAACACAATATCGGGTCTAGATGCGCAAAGGTAAAGCAAAGAACCGATCATAGAACGGTATACCTTTTGATCCACATCTTTACCATTGGGATCAAGTTCAAGATGACATTTTGTGGCCATTGGTGTTGCGGCTCCATTAAGTTCCTTCATCTTGAACCTCTTGAGCATGTCTTGGACATATTTGGCTTGATAGATGAAAGTCCCTTCTTTCAATTGCTTGATTTCAAAACCAAGAAAGAACTTCATTTCGCCCATCATAGACATCTCGAACCTATCGGTCATAAGCTTTGAAAATTCATCATTAAAAGCTTTGTTAGTAGAGCCAAAGATAATATCATCAACATATAGTTGGCATATGAAAAGCTCCCCATTGACCCTCTTAGTAAAAAGAGTAGGATCGATTTGCCCAACTTCAAACCCACGGTCTACCAACAACTCCCTAAGGTGCTCATACCACGCACGTGGGGCTTGTTTAAGGCCATAGAGTGCCTTATGGAGTTTGTAGACATGGTTAGGGAAGTTGAGATCCTCAAACCCCGGGGGTTGCTTAACATACACTTCCTCTTTCAATGGACCATTAAGAAATGCACTCTTAACATCCATTTGTTGCAACTTAAAATTATGATGAGTGGCATAAGCAAGAAGGATACGGATGGACTCAAGACGAGCCACGGGAGCATAAGTTTCTCCAAAGTCAATGCCTTCAACTTGAGAGAAACCTTGAGCAACCAATCTTGCCTTGTTCCTCACAACAATTCCATGCTCATCTTGCTTGTTCTTGAATATCCACTTTGTGCCAATCACATTGCGGCACTCCTTTGGCTTCTCTACTAACACCCAAACATTATTGCGCTTGAAGTTGTTGAGTTCTTCATGCATAGCATCCAACCAATCCGGATCTTCAAGTGCTTCAAATACTTTCTTGGGTTCAACCATGGAGATATAAGCATGATGAGAGCTAAATTGTGCCAATTGACGCCGGGTTGACACTTTGCTTCTTAAATCTCCAATAACCCTCTCAAGGGTATGACCTTTAAGTTCCAAGTCTCTTTCAACTCTTTTCTTGCGATGGGCTTCGATCTCCTCATTAGACCTTGAAGGAGATACTTGATCATCTTGATCATTTTGGTCCCCGTCTTGACCATCAAATTGACCTTGATCATCATTATCTTCATGAGTAGGTTGATCTTGGTCATGTGAAGAATTGGGGGCGGTTGAGATAACCGGAGAGGATGGAGGTGCCCCTTCTTCTTCATGAAGGTCCTTGTCTTGTTCTTCGGTTGGTGCATTAGTTGCTTCCTTGGGAGAGGCTTGTTGAGCTTGTGAAGATGAAGGCTCCACTTGAGTAGAGCATAGTCCTTCCCGGTCGGCCACAAGGTGTCCCTCAATGGGGCGGAAAAATCCCACGCCCATTCTTCCTATGGCTTCTCGAGGTATTTCATCATCTACATCACAAGAAACAACATCTCGCCCCCCTTGGGAGCCGTCATTCTCTTCGAATACCACACTACAAGATTCTTCAACACGCCCGGTGGACTTGTTGAAGACTCTATAAGTGTGGGACTCGGCACCATAACCAACAAAAATACCTTCTATTGCTTTCGGATCAAATTTACCTAAACAAACTCCTTTTCTTTTAAAGAAACACTTACACCCGAAAACCCGGTAGTAGGAGATGTTGGGCTTGCTTCCGGTGAGAATTTCATATGGAGTCTTGTTTAGGCCTTTGCGGAGGAAAAGCCGGTTTGAAGAATGACAAGCCGTAGAGATAGCTTCGGCCCAAAAGTTGTATGGAGACTTAAACTCCGCCAACATGGACCTAGCCATATCCATAAGAGTCCAGTTCTTCCTTTCGGCTACACCATTTTGTTGAGGGGTATATGCAGCGGAATATTGATGACGAATCCCCTCATCACTAAGAAATCCATTTAAGGTGTAGTTCTTGAACTCCGAGCCATTGTCACTTCTTATTGCCAAAATAGTTTGCCCATGTTGACGTTCAACTTCCTTGGCAAAGTCGATGACGGTTTGTTGAGTCTCACTCTTATGCTTGAAGAAGTAAACCCAAGTATATCTTGAATAGTCATCAACAATCACCAAACAATATTTCTTCCCACCAAGACTTGCATGAGAGGGAGGACCAAAGAGATCCACATGAAGGAGCTCCAAGATCCTCTTGGAAGAAATGATAGTCTTGCTTGGGTGGGGAGAATCATGCATTTTTCCTAGAACGCAAGCCCTGCAAACACGATCTTTGGCAAAAGAAACATTTTCTTTTAGTCCGAGTATGTGGCCACCCTTGTGAAGGCTTTGCAAAGTTCTCATATTGACATGGGATAAACGGCGATGCCAAAGCCAACCCACATCGGCCTTTCCAAATAAACACATTGCACTTGTAGTGGTTTTCCCCGAAAAGTCCACCACATACAAGTTATTTTCAATGTGTCCAACGAAAGCGACCTTTAGAGACTTGCTCCACAAGAGTACCACAATTTCATTATCAATGAAGACGGCAAAGCCCATCTTACCAAGTGCACGAACTGAAAGTAAATTATAACCAAGGGTCTCAACAAGCATGACGTCCACAAGGGAAATATCCGGTGCGACCACCACCTTGCCAAGACCCAATACCTCGGATTGTGACATGTCTCCATAAGTGACGGTTATATGATTGTCATTTGGTCTCATCTCCGTCATAATCTTCTTGCTTCCGGTCATATGACTTGTGCATCCACTATCAAGCACCCATTTTGACCCACCGGAAGCATAGTCCTACAAGAGATCATTGCTTGGTTTTAGGTCCCCATTTTTCAATGGGTCCTCTTTTGTTAGCAACAAGGGTCTTTGGAACCCAAATAGACCAAGCAACATAACCATCATTTGGACCAACATATTTTGCATAAACATCACCATAATAATCACGAAATAAAACATAGTGAGGGTTAGCAATTCCCGCATGATCATCATGAGTGGCTTTGCCACCCACAATAGGATCCTTCTTTGCTTGTGCGGGCTTGGCATTTTTCTTCTTGTTCTTCTTCTTCTTCTTCTTCTTTGAGACGTAGCCAATCCCCGTTTTATCACCAAATGCCTTTTGCTTACTCAAAAGGTCATTCAAGTTTTTCTCACCTATGGGAATGGAGGACTTGGCAAGCTCATCTTTCAACCTAGCATTTTCTTCAATGACATTTGCATGTTTACAAGTAGAAGTAGAAGAACTAGGCACATTATTCTTAGTCAATTGAATTTGAAGTTGTTCATGTGACTTGGTAAGAATAGAGTGTTCACTTTTCAAGGCCTTGTGAGCCTTGTCAAGATCTTCTAAATCCTTAACAAGTATATCATGACCAACACCAAATTCAACCTTTTCCTTTTTAAGCATTTTTACTTTAGCACGAGCATGGTCACGCTCTTTAGTGAGTTTGGAAACCACTTCATTATTAGCTTCCTCAATGGAATCGAGCTTCTCTTCAAGAGTTGCTCGTTCCTCTTGCTCTTCTTCAAGAGACTCGGTTAGTGAGGCAATATCTTGAGCATATTCTCTTTCAAGCCTCATTTGTTCATCTAGTTTTTCAAGAGTTTTACCATATTGGCTCAATAGACGTTCAAAGTGAATCTTATGAACACCATCTACACTAGACACATAATCATCAAAAGCAAAAATTTCTTCCTTTACTCTAAGACTAGCAAGATCATTCAAGGAAGCATCATTTGTCTTAGAGGAAGAGAAGGATGTGGGTGATACCTCGGAAGACTTGGCCATAAGGCACTTGGCGTTCTTGACAAGAGAGTCCTCATTGGGGGATTCAAAGAGTGATGTGGAGGAGGTGGAGGTGGTTGCCATTGTGGCCATCTCACTAGTTGTGGTTTCTTCTTCATCACTCTCACTTGCGGAGTACTCTTCTTGAGTCAAGAACACAAACTTTGGTTGTCTCTTCTTTGGTCCACCCTTCTTCACAAATGGCTTCTTGGATGGTGACTTGGACTTGCTTTTGAAGATGAGCTTTCCACTATGGTCTTCTCTCTTCTCATAAGGGCACTCGGCAACGAAGTGAAATCTATCATTGCAATTGTAGCAAGTCCTCACCCTTTGACCATTGTTGTCATTCCTTTGATAGCCACTTGACTTGCTTCTTCTTTGATTGTCTTCTTTAGCCTTATGAGGATCAACCCAAAAGGTTTTTCCATAGAAGGCCATGTGCTCATTGTATTCATGTATTATGTCCTCGGGACACATTTCAAGTCTTGCTTCAATACTTGCTTGAGAAGGAATCTCTTTCTCAACCACACTAGCCTTTAATGCAAGATTGGAGCTTCTTTGCATTCCTATGGCACGAGCACGTGCATCCTCCGCATTTTGTGCGGCAACCTTGTAGGCTTGAATCTCTTGCATCACTTGATTTGAGGTCATCTCATTGAAGTTGTGCTTGCCTTGAACACTCTTCACATCCGCGGGCTCATATGGAGTAAGAGCAAGAATATACTTCATCTTGATCCACTCATCATCAATATGGTGAGCACCGAGGTTCTTGAAGGTGGTAGCGATAGCCTTGAGTCTTCTATACATCTCTTGATGGTCCTCACCATCCAACATGAAGAATCCTTCCGCTTGATTTGAGAAGGCCACATATCTTGTCTTCTTCATGCTCTCATTACCGACAAAGACGTCGGAGAGTCCTTGCCAAGCTTCTTTGGCGGTGGAGAAATGTTGGATGTGAGGCAAGTCCTTGGACCCAACGGCGACTTGAATCATATGGAGAGCGGTAGCATTGAGTTGGCTATCGACCGTCTCTCTTCTTGTCATGTTTTGGGGATCCACGGCCTTGAATCCTTCCTCAACGATCCTCCAAAGCTCGATGCAAGAACTGCGCATATGAGAGATCATTTGATATTGCCATTGACCAAAATTTAATGCATCAAGCTTAGGTGGATCTCCTCTATGGTTAATATGAGGATGAGGAACCGGCGGGTCGGGTGAATACCAATGAGGGAATTCACCTTTCCCGTCGCCCTTAGAGGAAGACTTAGCATCGCCATTTTTATCGGCACCCTCCTCTTCAATCCCCACATTCTCCACTTGTGGAGTAGCGGGTTTTTCCGGAGGTGGAGGAGCATTAGCATTTTTAGCTTGCAAGAGTTGCGCTATCATTTCACGCAACTCATTTACTTGAGTTGTCATGGAAGCCATGGATGATTCCAAAGATTTGAACTCACCCATGGAAACTTGACCCGAGCCCTCACTCGGAGAGGTGTCCATACTCTTAGGCGGTTAAGCCCGAATAAAGAGCCGAGGCTCTGATACCAATTGAACGGATCGTAAGGGCACCTAGAGGGGGGGGGTGAATAGGTGCTACTCAAATTTTAGTTCTTTTTCAATTTAGGCTTGACACAAAGGTAAATTCTCTAGATATGCAACTAAGGTGAATTTACCTATATGTCAACTAGCGAGCTAAGCAAGATACAAGTAGTAAAGGTAATAAAGGATAGAGGTAACCGAGAGTGGAGCACACGGAGACACGGATGTAATTCCCGTAGTTCCTTCCTTTTTAGGGGAAGTACGTCTACGTTGGAGGGGTGTGGTTGCCACAAAGGCCTAACCAACGCCACAAAGGCTCACCCTATTCTCCGGTGCAAGCTTCCGCCACAAAGGCCTAGCTCACTTTCCACTAAGGGATTCCTCAAGGCGGAACCGGCCTTTACAAAACTTGGGGCACAACTCCACAACTGAATTGGAGGCTCCCAAGCACCACAAAGATCTCAATCAACAAGTATCAAGATTTCAATCACACAAACAAGGTCAAGGGATACAAGGGAACCCAAGACCAAAGGGCCCTCTAGCAAATGAGAGGGGAAATCAAATCGCTTTGGTGAGGATGTAGATCAAGGCCTTCTCCTTCGATTCTCCAAAGATCAACGACTTTGGTGGGTTGAGGGAGGAGATCTTGCTAATTTGGTGGCTCCAAAATGGGGTCTTTTCTTCACAGCTCGAGCAGCTTGAGGTTGAAGAAGGGGAGGGGTATTTATAGCCCCTCCCAAAATGTAGCCGTTGCTGACTTGGAGGGGCGGATTATCCGGCCAAAGTTGGGCCGGATTATCCGGCTGGCCGGATTATCCGGCCCCTGGCCGGATTATCCGCCCCCCCTATCTGGGTGACGCCGCGCCAGGTCCTTAGCAGAATTTCAGCCACTCCCGGGGGAGGGCGGAATATCCGGCCAAAGCTGGGGCGGATTATCCGGCTGGCCGGATTATCCGGCCCCTGGCCGGAATATCCGGCCCCCCTATCTGGGTGACGCCGCGATAAGTCCTTAGCCGTTTTTCGGCCACCCCAGAGGGGGCGGATTATCCGGCCACCCCTGGCCGGATAATCCGGCCTGGCAAATCTTCAAACGAAAATCCTGCAAATCTTAGCACACAATTAGTATCACTAATGTTGTTATCTAACACACAAAATCTGAGGGAAACAAAGTTTGCACTTTCACCAACCCTCCTCTTAAACAAAGAAGATACTCCATGGTTACGGTGCCGAAGGAAACCGCAACACTAGATGGGGATGTTGGTGATGTGTAATAATGTATTAAACCTTTTATGTAAATGTATGATTTTGGGTTAGTTATTCAAATTCGAACACTTTTTATATTCAAAGTTTTATCAAATTCTAAAATATGCAAATAGAATTTTAATCAATATTGTTTTAATTGAAAATGGCAAAATAGTTAATTAGTGTTTGAATAGTTAGAATAATTGATTTTGAAAATAGAAAATAGTTTTGAATTAGTTATTCAATTTCAAACACTTTTCATATTCAAAGTTTTATCAAATTCTAAAATATGCAAAAAGAATTTTAATCAATATTGTTTTAATTGAAAATGGCAAAATAGTTAATTGTTTGAATAGTTAGAATAATTGATTTTGAAAATAGAAAATAGTTTTGAATTAGTTATTCAATTTCAAGCACTTTTCATATTCAAAGTTTTATCAAATTCTAAAATATGCAAAAAGAATTTTAATCAATATTGTTTTAATTGAAAATGGCAAAATAGTTAATTGTTTGAATAGTTAGAATAATTGATTTTGAAAATAGAAAATAGTTTTGAATTAGTTATTCAATTTCAAACACTTTTCATATTCAAAATTTTATCAAATTCTAAAATATATAGAAGTTATTCAAATTGAATTTCAAAATTCATATTCAAATGAAATCTGGAAAAACATACAGCATTGGCGCACATTTATTACACCTTTAGTCCCGGTTGGTAACACCAACCGGGACTAAAGGTCTGTGGCTCGGGCGCGAACTGGTAACCGTCGGCCAAAAGTCTTTAGTCCCGGTTGAAGCCACCAACCGGGACTAAAGACCCTTTAGTCCCGCTTGGTGGCTTCAACCGGGACTAAAGACCCCCCCTTTAGTCCCGGTTGAAGCCACCAACCGGGACTAAAGCGGGGGGGTATATAAACCGCCGCCCCTCCTCCTTCTTCCCCACTCGCTCGAACACTTAGCAGTTTTCATCGCGCGGAGGAGACAGATCGTCCAACGTTGCGGTCGGGTAAATTCTCGGGCCACCGCCGCCGCGCCTCCCTAGCCGCCGCGCCGCCGCCCGAGACCGCCGCGCCGCCGCGCCACCGCCCGAGACCGCCGCGCCGCCGAACCGCCGCCCGATCGAGACCGCCGCGCCGCAGCCCGAGACCGCCGCGCCGCCGAGCCGCCGCCCGAGACCGGCCGCCGCCCCTCCTCCCGAGACCGCCGTGCCGCCGCGCGCCGCCCGAGACCGCCGCGTCGCCGCAGATTAGCACCACCGCCCCGCGCGCCCGCAGGTGAGCACCACCGTACCGCCGGCCGGCCCCTGCAAAAAAAATTTGATAAATTTATGTTAGAAATTTTTAGAAAAATGTAGTTAGGAATTTATGTTAGAAATTTTTAGAAAAATGTAGTTAGAAATTTTTAGAAAAATGTAGTTAGAAATTTATGTTAGAAATTTTTAGAAAAATGTAGTTAGGAATTTATGTTAGAAATTTTTAGAAAAATGTAGTTAGAAATTTTTAGAAAAATGTAGTTAGAAATTTATGTTAGAAATTTTTAGAAAAATGTAGTTAGATTTTTTTTGTAATAGTAATAGAAAATAGTAATAGAATAGGAATAGAATAGGAATAGGTTAGAAAATAGTAATAAAATTGATTGTTAGAAAATAGTAATAGAATAGGAATAGGTTAGAAAATAGTAATAGAAAATAGTAATAAAATTGATTGTTCTAATTATTGTTGTTAGGAAAAATAGTAATAGAATAGGAATAGGATAGAAAATAGTAATAGAAAATAGTAATAGAATAGGAATAGGATAGAAAATAGTAATAGAAAATAGTAATAGAATTGATTGTTCTAATTATTGTTGTTACAAAAATTATTGTTGTTAAGAAAAATAGTAATCGAATAGGAATAGGTTAGAAAATAGTAATAGAATTGATTGTTCTAATTATTGTTGTTAGAAAAATTATTACTATTAGTAATAGTAATAGAAATGCTAGTTAGTAAAATGCTATTACTATTAGTAATAGTAATATAAATGATATAACTATTAGTAATAGTAATAGAAATGCTATTAGTATTAGTAATAGAAATGCTAGTTAGTAAAATGCTATTTAGGTTAGATATATAGAGTTAGAAAGTGAACAGATAGAAATGTTAGAAATATTGTTAATAATATTGTTAGCAATAATAGAAATAAAAATATGGAGTAATGTTGTTGATCTATGTTATGCATTTCAGTTATGGATTTCGGCGCCGGAAGAGAAGGTGAAGAAGAGATATTGAATATTATAGGAGAGGGTAGCACCCGTGCACAAGGAGAGGGTACCACCCGTGCAGAAGGAGACGGCTCAGAATTTTTGAACGAGTCGGGTGACGGAATGGAGGAGGAGCAGCCGCATGAATCGGAAAATGATGATTGCGAGGACGGCTCACAAGGGACTGGACGTGACTTAATAAAACGGTCCGGCGAGGTATATATATATATATGAAGACTAGCTCTATTCATGAATCAGTAGATAACGATGCATTATGTGGTATATATATTAACGAGTGTTTTCTTATTTTAGACCTCTGAATCTTCTAGAAAGAAGCGAGGCCCGGCCAAACGGCTGGCATCGAATCAGCATTACACGATTGGGCGTCTCTCAAGTGAAGGCGAACCGTTGGAACCCAAGAGTGTCGCAAATGCGTTCACACATCAATGTGGATGTCTTGTCAGGGACATGGTGCCGATAAGCATTCAATATTGGTATAAGCCCAAGGCGGCAAAGGGAGAGCCAGCACAACCAGAGCCAGAAGAGGGTGCAGCAGTAAATTATGTCACCAAGGTCTTGAAAGACAGACTTTGGGATTCCCTCATTCCACATTTCAATCTGCCGGTCACCGAGTCCCTGGAAGAAGCAGAGCAACAGAAGGAGAAAGTCAGGGAGTGGGCTCTCAAGAAGATGGCTGCACAGTTCAATAACCACAAGAAGAGGTTATGGAACGCCTATGTCAACGCCGATCGACAAGCTCCAGAATTTAATGGCCCCAATGAGTTCCTGCGGGATCACTGGGACGCATTTGTGGAGTACAAGGAGTCAAAGCTGGGTAAGCTAAGGAGTCAGAAAAATCAGGCAAATGCCGCGAAAAAGAAATATCACCATAAGTTGGGTCCAGGTGGCTACAAAAGGGCCGAGCCTAAGTGGGATATGCAAGAGGCCGCCCTACGAGAAAAAGGCATCGAACCAGAAACAGAACAATGGCCCAGAAGGTCAAGAAATTGGGCACCTGCCCATGGAGCTGTCTATGATGAGAGAACAGGGAAATTAGTTGAAGAGAAGAAACAAATTGCTGAACCCCTGGGAGCACTTGTCAAGACAATCGCCGAGGTTCACGAGGGGACGTTCAAGCCGGACAGAGAGAACGACGAGCTGACAAAGGCCCTCGGGAACAAAGAACACACAGGACAAACACGGGGTCTGGGTTCTGCTCTTCCGTGGAGGTCTGGGTTCTCCGAAGAGAGCCAGACTTATAGAAGCCGAGAGAGAGCAAAGAAGCGGAAGGCGCAGGAGGAGGCCTCACGGATAGAGAGCATAGAAAGGCAACAGGCTGAGCTGAGAGAGTTGTATTTACTGCAGCAGAAGGCACTGGAGGAATTAAAGTCGCAAGGGGCAACTCAGCATCAGCAACACCTAGAACATCCATCAGGCGACCGATCTCAGCGGAGAAGCATCGTGGCTTCCACGGAGGTACCGATGGTTCACTACCCCGTGGATGATATCACCAAGAAGATAGACTGTGAGCTGCATGTTCCCATGAAGAACATATCGATGAAGGTGGCGGTTGGCTATGTGTTGCCATCTGGACCTGGACAAACTTGGCATGGCCGTGAGATTCGAGCTGGCTATGCTAAGGTCGGGGTGGATGCAATTGAAAGGGGGTATGAGTCCCTCAATCTTGACGTCGCTGGACCTGAAGAGGAGGAAAAACTGGGAGAAGTATTGGGAGGTATAATTCTTTGGGATAAGAAACACATCGTGTTTCCAGGCACGTCGCCAAGGCGGCCACCCTCTCCTCCGAGTCCTCGCAATTCACCACCTCCCGACGACAACAGGGACGACTACCACCATACCCCGAGTCCACATCGATCTCCACCTCAATGTCAGCCGCCTCCGCCACCTCCGCCGCCTCAGCCACCTCCGCCGCCTCAGCCCACTCGTAAGTCCCAGAGTTGTGGCAAGTCCGCTGCTATGTCCACTAGCAATGTCTCTCCGAAGAAACGGGCCAAGAAAGCTAAGGCGGTGCCACCTCCTCCTCTCGAGAAGACTGCTGAAGAAATTGAGGCGGAGGACAGAGCCAAAGTGAAAAGGAAGCTCGAAGCCCTACGCCCGACCCCTACACCGAAGCAGGTATATACTCTGGAACAGAAGGAGTGGGCCTTTGATATGCTTACCCAACCTTCGCAATATGAATTGCATAAGCCAGATGACTACAAGCGTTGTTTGGATAAGCAGGTAGATGCAAAAAAGAAGCTAATAAGACAAGCGCAACTGCAAGAGGGAAAAGAGACGTTGCCCAGCTTGGAGCACAGACCAAAAAATCGATCTCCCCGCTAAACGTCTTTGCTAGTGATGCTGGTGGGAGTGTTGCTCAACCCAATCCCGCCGACTTTGCTAAAGAAGCTGGTTTGACTCTTTCTCAATTGCTATATGAAGATATCACCCCAAAGGTGCCTATAGCACGGCAATATGAAAAGGGGAAGAGTCTGGTCCCACCTGAGATTGAAATGAATCTACCAACACAAATGCAAAAATTGCATATGTGGTACCTGCAAGCCGCAAAGGGCACGCAAGATTTTCTCCTTATGAAAATCACAAAGGACCATTTCTTAGGTGAAGACTTGGTGCATATTGCGTTTGATGAATTCTTTCAGCTATTCAATCAAGACGCGCTCGACAAATCTCTCGTTAGTGCCTATGTTCTGTAAGTGATTCATTATTTCTATAAGTCTCTAGCTCAACTCGTTCTTTGCATGTAATTTTCCTCACTACGATGTTTATTATGCAGAATGAAGAGTATGGAATGTAAGAAAAGGAATGACCTCCAACTTGGATTCATTGATCCAAATCGAGTTAACGGAGCGATGATACAGACGAAACGCAAGGAGACGGAGGATATCTTGCTAGAGTTCCTACTTACGCAGGAATACCGAGCTAGAATACTGTTTCCGTACAACATCAGGTGAGTGTTACTATCTTATACACAGTTACTTTTCCTTACTCGATGTTATAAGTGTAATTGATGAGTTTATTAACTTATATAATTAAACTTGCACGCAGTTACCACTGGATTTTGCTAAAGATTGAACCTGACTATGGAAAGGTTCAAATCTTTGACTCGATGAATAAACCACTTAATGAATACCAAAGCATCATTGATATGATGGATAGGTAATTTCAATCATTACGGCATTATATCGGTCTCTTTCATTCATCTATAACTCATCTATTCATTTTATTTGCTCGGTAGTGTTTGGAAACGGTTTATACGCATAGTTAAAGGTGAATGGAAAAATGAGCTGATTTACCGTCAGATCGAGGTAAGTCGTACAAGCTAGGTCCACACATCCCTTTAATTCTAGTTTCAAATACCATTAAGTATATCAATCTTGATATGTCACTGACTAAAATCTATTCTCGTAAAGTTTGCGAGGCAGCCTTCGGGGACTAATCTATGTGCATACTACGCTTGCGAGAACCTTCGTGCGCAGGTCACTGAAGGAATTGATTTTCAAACAGTAAGTAAACAATATACTGACAAATTCATTTTATTGGCATCAATTTTGTTATGATGATTCATATTCATATTGTTCTTCTTCTTCGTAGTTCGAAGCAAAGCGGAATCGGCTCTCACCGACTGAACGCATTGTAGGAATTCAAGAGGAAATAGCCGGATTTCTGCTTGACCATGTCATTAACCCAAAGGGTGAATTTCATGTCAGTTTCGATTAGACAATGTTTATAATACAACACAAGTCGTGATCTTATGTGTGTGAACAAGTTGTATATATATACTTGTATGCATGTATATGCTCGGTGAACCAAATATATTATATATATGTATCGGTTTATATATTATATTGTAATGCTGTATGAATAAGTATATAAGAAAACTTATTTGAAATGAATCAAACAATTGAATGGAGCAAAATACAAATATACCCTAAACCCTAAACCCCTAAATAACAATTGAAATCCAGAAAAATAAAGAAGCAGCAGAGGCTGCCACGTGGGGACACTTTAGTCCCGGTTCGTAACACGAACCGGGACTAAAGATCCTACGCCCACGAGCGCCTGGCCCTTGCCACGTGGTCTCTCTTTAGTCCCGGTTCGTATAGCAACCGGGACTAAAGATTGGGCATCAGTCCCGGTTGGTTAGTCCCGGTTGCGCAACCGGGACTGAAGGCCCAAACAAACCGGGACTGATGCCCTGTTTTCCACTAGTGGTGTTCACAAGTTAGCCCCCTGTAGGGAAGAGCGTAGCTTCCTTGGGTTGGTTTCTTGCTTCCCAACAAACAATGGTCCCGTTCTCCTTTGTTAACACACATATACACAAGGTGAAACCAAATCAATGCAAAATAGTAATGCGGTTTTAGACACTGTACGCAAATGAGATAACCATTTGTTCATCTAGGTTTATGCATGGGAAAAAGTTTTTCCCGAGTATTCCCAATCAACTTGCTTTAGCGATAAATAGTGTGTTACGGCTCTTTCTTATCTCTATGCAATATCCTTCGCAACATAAGGGAAATTCGCAAACATCAAAAGAGATGGAGAAAATTACAAGCGTCGATTACATTACTAATGTGAATCATGCACATGCTATTTTCACTATGAGATTGTCCATGTCCTAGGATATATGTTTGGAGGTGCAAATGCACAGTGTGGTACATGGATTCATGCCTACGTAAAGTTCTACACATAAAATGCAGTAATGTGTCACAAAAGCACGGTTTGGCTCATAGATTCATAGTCCTTCTGCATTGTTCACATGGTTGGCAGCAATGCTGAATTTCTCGTGGATAGTACACGTTTTAACACCTTAACAACAAACATGCACAACACATCATATAACTGCGATTGATGCCAATTGCTTAATTATAGGCAATGAATGGCTCCATGAATAAAAAACACCTAATATGTAGACTTTCACCCTTGGTCACACGCCCAACAAGGCATTCAAAACATTGATTTTTCTGTAATAGTCTTGGTGTAGTATCGTAGACAGTAACACCGATGAGTTTGAGTAAAATGTTTCTTTTGTTCAACTGGATGTTCGCACCTTGCTGGTTAGTATGAGTGACAGACATAAAATGTTTCCGCACTAAGCAACAATAATTCTAACCCTTACAACTAATAAAAAATGGTAAGTAAGCTTGCTAAGAGGACTTTTTTTGTGCCAAATAAATGAGTACTCTTGCTTTGTTACAAAACCTAATCAGTAATTAACTTTGCTGTCATCCAAATTCAGTCACTTGGCCAGTGTACATTTTTTTTCCTTCGAATGATTTGCACAACTGATTTGTTGCAGCAAGCTAGATCTTGCTGTTCCACACATCCAACCATAGTTCCATACACATGGACACATGGTGCTGTATATATTTAGTAGACGAAGGTGAGCAGGAGTACCAGTACCCTGATCTGATCACTGCTATGCATGGCCTTGTGTACATGAAAACTCAGCAGGGTAGTTTCAAATGAGGCACAGCACAGGCAGAGCCTTAACCGTTCTTTCTCTTTTCAGAAAACTGACAAGTTCTGGACCAGAACGATATACACTTCCCCTGCCGTTTTTTACCGTATCGTGTACAACCAGGGCCCTTGTGTACAGTGCCTATCTGCCTGCTGCCATGCATGTTTCTCACTGCACTCAATATGCTCATGATGAGATCCAGTTAAATTAGCAGGCGGTGAAAAAAAAAACATGTAGGGATCCACCCCCGGCTGACCCTACGCGCACAGACGCATTCCCTATATATAGGTACGTACACTGTAAAATACAGTAGCAGCTAGCTGCACACAATTAGTACATGAGTACGTACGTAGTAATTAATTACCACGCAGGTAAAGGCATTCATGGTCATTTTGATCCATTGTACTAACAGTTGAGATAAAACAAAAGAAATATTGCCTTTCAAATATTGTTGAACTTTCAAAAACAGATAATTAAGTTCGTTACCTGATTCGAAGCGGTGTGATGGATAGTGTGGTAGAAATTTCGTATGCGTGGTACTGTAGCTAATCTTCAAAATCTATTTTTAAAATTGGAATATTGATAAACAACTGATACTACAAATAGGAAAATGTATAATTTAATATGCAGTGAAATCCTGAAAAACAAGAACACTTAGGAAAACATGGAAGTATTCTTGGAATTTTACTAAAATATGCTAAACTTTAAATAAAAATATTAGAAGTATACTAGAAAGAGAAACAAAAGCTCAAAATAAAAAAATATGTTAACTTATTTTATATTTGCAATAAGTTATATTCCCTTACGTTTTACGAACATAATGAGTTAAGTGCTCTGTGTTGACTTGTCTTGGACATGTACAGAAGTATATTACGGTGTGGTTTAAGTAAAACTATGGATGAAATATATCATGTTCCAAAAGCAAAACGGTCGGTTTCTGAAGTTGAGGGGAAAAACATCATGCATAATGCATTCTGTGATTATTCTCACAAATTTACAGAAATAACCAAATATGTATTGCAGAAGCAAACAGTGGGTGGCAGCTAAAATAGATAAACAATTTTTAAAATGTAATATATGTGTTTACACGAGCTAAATATATGGTCACATTCTTACATAAAAGATATGAGTTTACTGAAAAATCAAAGTAAATCAGACTAAGGATAGAAAAATACACATGAAAAACAAAGAACTTCGATAAAACTTAAAGTTACATCAGAGACCTTCGATGCCATCATCTCTAGATCCACTTTTGCATCTTAATCTTAGTGCATAAGTCCAACAAAAAACTCAGAGGAACAAATATGCAGAAGATGATCTAATGACAAATGTTTTCAAGATGTTTGAGTTGTCCATTCCAGCACATGAGAACCTATGATCGCTTTACACGACGTGGCAGAGCAGTGGCCGAGCTTCGGCCAGAATTAAGAGGGGCTAAATATGCCTTCAACATAGTTGAGGGGGTTAATCAATGGTATTATGTAAAATCCATCCCAAATAGTGTTCAATATTACTCCCTCTGTTCCAAAATATAAGATGTTTTAGTCTTTTTTACACACATGTATCTAGATTTCTTTTGGTGTGTAGATAAAAGCAAAATGAGTGAACCTACACACTAAAAAACATCTAGATACATGTGTGTCAGAAAAAGACTAAAACATCTTATATTTTGGAACAGTGGGAGTAGGTGGTAATCTACAGAAATCTTATTGGCTCGGGGAGGGGGTATGGTCCCTCTTGCCCCTAACTAAGGTCTGCCATTGTAGTAGAGGATACACCCGTTGCAAGGTAGGTTGTGAACTATAAATTTCATCGTATTGTCGAGGAAGAAATTCAACAAAAACAAAAGGACATAACATGAGAATTACTGACCATGTTAAACTTGACATGCATCGCCGGATAGAGCCGACAAAAATGTTGGATCAAAACACCACACTCTCTGCGTCGACCGTGTTGGCCAAACCAAGACAGAGATAAAGCCGTCAGAGAAATATTTCGAACTTTTCTATTCAAAACAATAGGATTATAATAATGGAAGTTTAGAAAAAAAACATCTCGAATATAGCTCGATCAAAGCACCACAAACTATTTGCATCGACCGCGTAATAACACATGTTAATTTTACTTCAATTCAAATGGAAAACTATAATATTTGAAGCAAAGAGAGAAAGCATCTCGAATGTCGCTGCAAGAAAGGATCAACCAGCCTGTCGTTTCCCTGCATTACATGTGAACGTGCGCCACGTACGTACGCTGGTTTACTACACGCGCAGAAGGAATGATCGCGGCCGTGCTTAGGTTACATTGATTGTTGATTGATTAATTGGCAATTCATGTCGTCGATCGTCGCCATCGATGGATCTCTCGTACGTACTGTATGTACGTGCGCGAATCCTACGCGGGATACGATCGATACCACCACACTTGAGCTTGCAATTACATCGAAGTGGCTAAGAAGCTAGCTGCCGTTTTGACTTTGCGGCGGTGTGCCGTTGCGCGTGCATGTTACCCGCTTTGAGTGAGACACTGGTATGTACGTATACCGTACGGCCCTTAGTTGCACGCCATATGCATGGACAGATATGATGGACTCATGTACACACAGTCACACACGCCCCCTCTCTCTGTTTTGGTGAAGGTGCTAGACCTACAACGATATCTCGATATGATGTTAGCGCACTCAAAAACTCATTGGATGTAGGAGTATTAGATAATACTCCCTCCGATCAAAAATACTTAGTGAACTTGGACAAATGTTTTCGACCCAATGGACTACTACCCCAAGTTTCACCATATACAATCCGTTGATATTCGACCACATTAGAATTTTCAAAAAGGAGATCACGGGCCCTCCCCACCGATTGATATGCATGCATTGCTAGCTCTTGTTAGATACATCAACATCTATTCCCTTTGTTCCAATGAAGAAGACATATACTCACTGAACAAGGGATCACCCGTGCATATTGGGCTATGAAGGCGATGAAGAGCATAGACCTTGCAAACATTGTAGACCAGCTGCACGCTAAGAGAGTACAGAGAGATTGTTGAGAAATGCCTTGCTAAGAATGGCACTAAACAACCTACAATGGTAGATCCAGGCCGTTCCATAGATTTTGGGCCCTAGGGCGACACGACTAAGGGTCCATTATTCACAGTGGTGGACCTTCCCTAGGGCGAGGGGGCCATGGCCCCCTACTCCATCAAATTATTTAAACATATCTGTAATATTTATGCTAAATTTTAAAATATTACTCAAAATTTAAGCACGATTGGTGTTCTTGGACCCCTCAACAATCTATATCAAGCTCTTCCACTTGTCACACACAAAGACTTAAAATATATTAGTATTCCGCAAGAGTAATATTACTTTAATGCAATAGCAAATTTAAGTAATCCATACATTTGATAGATCCATGTTGTTGTTTTGTGATAAATTCCATAATGAGGTCGGTGTTGTTCTGCACATTTGGAAAGGTTAGAGAGAAATCGTGGCATCGAGAAAAATATTAGGAATTGTTGAATTATTTTATTTTGGGTAAGAGGAGTTATAGTTGAGACATGGTAGGCTGCATCTTATCTCATCTATGTTGTCTAGAAATATTGTAGACTGTTGGGCCTCAATAGTAGAAATGAACTGAGTACGCAAGCAAATCTTGGATCAGGGCCCCTAGCTCCTAGGGGCCCTAGCGCAAGCACCCCTTTGTCTAGCCCTACAACCCGACCCCTGGTCAAACAAACTAAAGTTTTATCAAACTTGTAGAAAAAATGTTAACAACTAAAATGTTTTGTATATATTCTATAAAAATACTGGTTCATCTAACAATATTTTTTGACATATATATATATATATATATATATTGATTTTCCAAGGTACATGTTAATGATCTATTTAAAAAACTTGGTCAGACCTCACACAGTCTGTCTTTTTAGAAAATATATAGGTCTTATTCATTCAGCAAAGGTAGTATCTAAGAAACCTCTTATGGTAGCAATTTGTTAGGTGTGGCGCTAATTCTCAATCGACTAAGAATTAGGTCAATTTTCAGTCAGGTGATGTTATTCACGATTTTATACTATATGGACATTTTACTGTATGAATATATTTTTATAGAATGAACCATTTTTAGTTACAATTCGATTTGCAAGTGATAAAACCCAGTTACAACCCGACTTACAACTGAAATAATCTCAGTTACAATCTCACTTCGAACACATAGGGCGCACGAATGGTGATGCAAATCCGGCGGTTCTAAAGTTGAATGAGCTCTTACTTAATTTTTAGACGACTAAGAATTAGCAAAACCGTTATTTGTATTGAGTAGGCCTTCTCTCATGGCAGTTGTTTTTGTATGCCAGAAACAACGGGAAGACAATGAGGACAAGAAAACAAAAACCCCATCTGATTTAGTACGTCATTAACTCGATCCACATGCACTGCGCGCGTGCAATTGCAAGGCCGATCGAGCATCAATCGAGCAAGCAGCGACGCCATTACATAACACATTGAATTCCGTGGGGGCAACAGGATCCTGTTCCCAGAGATTTGGCCAGAGGTAGTTATGGAGCTAGGGCTAACTAGCAGGTACTTGCCCTAGCAAGTCCACTACTGTTCATGGATCCATCGATAGATACTACACTGCGGACACACGAGATCGATCGATGGATCTATCATGGCCGGCCTGTATATGCATGCCATGACATCGCTACCTGCCTATCCCTTGCTAGCCATACAATGCAACGAGAGGGAGTAAGGAAACGCACATTGATGATTTTGCTTTTGACAATGTGGATCGAGCAACATGCATTGCAATGCTTGGAGTAGCTAGCTGGATCGATCGACCATAAATTAACGGAGTAATTATATATAACTTGAATGAGCTGAATCATTTGTGTCGATAGATATGCATATAGCCATATTGCATGCAAGCTATTAGCTAGGTTGAAATGGTCCTGCAGTACGTGATATACGCATGGATCGTGTGTGTACACTAGTGGAGACAGACTCTTTAGTCCCGGCCCATAAGGGCCTTTAGTTCCGGTTTGCAAACCGGGACTACAGAGGCGGGACTAAAGGCTAACCCTTTAGTCTCGGCCCGGTTACCAGCCGGGACTAGAGAGTGTCCACGTGGGCGCCTCGGAGCGCTTCCAGGGCCAGGACCTTTAGTCCCGGTTTGTAACACGGACCGGGACTAAAGGTCATCTACAGATTTTGTTTTTTGCTTTAGGGTTTTAGGGTTTAGGTGTTCGGGGGAATTATTTTTGTTGTATATTATTTTATTCTTTTATTTAAAAACACTTTTCATATAAATCTACGCATAAATGTTAGTGCATATATATGTAAGATAACTTATCTTACGATCGAGTATATATATACAATTATATGGAGATAACAATTATCGGGACTAGAGCCCGTCTATTCGATTACATGGACCAACATTAGTAATGGCCCCTTGCTACACTAAATGTTCCTTTATCATCTATAAGTTCTGTCCTCAAAAAGGACGCTAGCTCCTCTCCAACAGCGATCGTGCGTTGCTCTGGTAGGTACTTCTCCCGCATGGCCGTGTACTATATAAGAAGAGGAGATGAATATGAATGTCAATCATGATAACAAAGAATGACGGGTAAAAATAAAGGTGTGAATGTTTATTGCTTACGTCGTATCTGTAATCTTTGTGCTCAGAGGTAAACGTGCGAATGGACTCGCAAGCGTAGTATCCACATAGATGCGTCCCCCCGTGGCTGCTGGTCGCACTTTACGAGAATAGAATATAATCAAAATAATAATCTAGCATCATCAATGTATTGAAAATAGAAGTATATCGTACTACTTACCTGAACCGCTCTAAAGGTCAGCTTCTCATGCTCGATACCATCAGTCACGCACTTGAACCGCTTCCAAACCCTGCCCGACAAGGAAAATGATTTGCTAAGTTTTTCATTACTTGATATATCAGAAAATCATTGAAAGAGACCGATAGAGCGCAAGAATGATTGAAATTACCCTTGGAGCATGTCCTGCAGGCTTTGGAACTGTTCCAAGGGTCTCGATAATGGGTCGAAGGCATCAACTCTTCCCTTATCAATTGGAATGTCCAACAGAATCCAGTGATAGCTGCACATGTATATATATATATATGTCAGTAACTTATCAATTACACTTATAAGTGAATGGACACAATAGAGTAAAACCCTCACTTGAAGTTGTATGGAAACAGTATGTGGTCACAGTAATTTTGATCTGTCAGAAACCTTAGAAGGTTTTCCTCCGTCTCCTTGGGCTTATCAGTTAGCGTCTTTATATGTATTTTATCTGGGTCAATAAACCCAATATTTATGATGTTCCTAGTTTTACATTCCAGAATCTTTATTCTGCATAATAGAGTACAAGTCAGAACTGAACAAGTTATATGTAGACAATGAATTGAAATAACTGAACAAGTTATATGTAGACAACGAATTGAAAAACTTACAGACAATAGCAACTCATAAGAGATTTGTCGAGGGCGTCGCAATTGTACATCTGGAAGAGTTCATCAAAGTCGATATGGATGTCTTCAGGACGGCCGTAGTACTCCCATGGGACACGTGCCACGATCATCGTTCTCCCATTCTTTGCTTCACTTAAGTACCATGTATGCAAGTAACGCATATTTGTTGGGAGATCATCAAACTTATCTTTGCTGACCAAAGACGTTCCCATGACAAACTGCGGCTTAGGGGCTACCACAGCCTTGGGTAACCTGTCGTCTTGGGAAGCCAGAACGTCTTCAACACTTATACCCCATTCAGCCGCCCACTTCTTTGCTAATTCCAAATCTTGCCCCTACACCAGAGAGGGAACATTCTCGGGTAACACCCTGAGGGGTGGGATCGATTGTTTGGCCTGTTGTCCAAGTTGAGGAACGTCTGATCTTTTTTTGCTTGTAGTTGAACTTGATTTGCTCCCACTTGAACTTGCACGTGATCTGCTCTTTTTCCCTTCCTTCTGCAATGCGCGTGTGTAGTCGTCAGGCTTATGGTGCAAGTCATACTATGATGGAAGGGTCAGTAAGTATTTTGCATATGCTATTTGCTTCTCGGTGTATTCCGGGCGGGGCTCGGGTTCCTTCTTTTTCATCTGCGCATCATAATGTTCCTTTGCTATCTTGGCATTTTCCTCGGGGGTACGATCATAAGGTCTGATGGGAAGATTAGCATGAGGTACCATTGGAAGGGGTGACATTTTGCGCTTTGGGGAGCTCCGTCGCTTAGAACTCATCGACGGAGCGTTCTTGCTGGCACGCTTCCGCTTAGTATCCTTAGCGGGCGGCGGCAGAGACGGCCGACCCAAGTCTGGCGGCGATGATCGAGATGGACTCGTGTTGTGGTGGCCGTCGTCATGTGGAGGGCTTGGAGGTGATGGAGGTGGACGACTCGGAGGCGGTGTTGTCCTTGGGGCCGAGCCTGGAAGCTTGATGTAGTTCTTGTCCCATAGGATGACTCCACCCAGTACTTCTCCGAGTGTCCTTTCATCTTTGGGTCCAGCTATGTCGAGCTCCATATCATGAAACCCCGACACGATTTTATCCACCCCGACTTTAGCATAGCCAGCTGGAATCTCACGGCCATGCCAGCGTACATCAGGGCCAGAAGGTAAAGCTTGTCCGACGGCCACCTTCATGGATATGTTCTTGATTCTCTGATGGAGTTCACATGATGTTGACTCCTTGATTCCATCCACGGGGTAGCCGGGACCGCCCTCTATCATTCTTTGTGCATCGTCGGTCGGGGCCTCAGATTCAGCCACGCTGCTTTTCCGCTTAGATGGGGCGGCAGTAATATCGAGTGCAGGATCTTCCTGGCGCACTACTCCTCTAAGTTCGTCAATCTGCTGCTGTTGCTCGTTAAGCCTGGCAAGCAACTGGTTGAACTTGTCATTTTCCTCATCCTGCTCTCGCTTCTTTGCTCTCGCTCGGCTTCTGTAAGTGTCTTGGTCTCTGGCAAACCCAAGCCACCACGGGTAAGAAGGACCAAAGCCTCTCGTTCGTCCTCCATGTTCGTCATTGCCGAGGACCAGTGTGAGAAAATCTTTCTCTCTATCTGGAGTGAACTGTCTTTTTCCCTCTTTAATTTCTTTCACTATTTTTGTCCAATTCTCCCTGGGTTTCCTAAGACCGTCACTGCAGATAAGGTCCCCTGTTTCTTTGTCGTACGAACCACCATGCGCAAGGAACCAATTTCTTGCTCTCAATTCCCACTCATCGCGGATGGGTTCAGGTATGATCCCTTTAGCTAGCATATCTTGCTCTTTCTTATCCCACTTTGGGATGGCAGTCTCATAGCCCCTGGCCCCAGCGTGTGGTGATATTTCTTCTTGTCGGCATTTTTCTTGTTCTTTTCTGATAATGCCTTCGCATCTTCTGACTCCTTATACTCCTGAAATGCCGGCCAGTGATTCGCCTGCTTGGCTAGATACCCCTCGAATACTGGCACTTTCTTTGTCTTCAGATAGTTTTTCCATAGTTTCTTCTTCCACGTCCGGAACAGTTCGGCCATCTTCTTTAGAGTCCACTGCTTAACTTTGGCCCTCAGTTTTTTTGCGGCGTCTTCATTCTCACATTCTGGCAGGTTGAAATGTGCCATGAGATCATTCCAATGACTATCTTTGTACCTTTCGGCGATATAGTCACCATCGGCTGCCCCTTTGCGCTTGTGCCACTCCCGAATGCTGATCGGGATGTGATCCCTAACGAGAACTCCGCATTGCTTCTTGAATGTGTCAGCAGCATTCTTAGGAAGCTTGGGTTCGCCCGTAGGCAATATCACCTCAAAGGTGTAATGCGTCCGTGCATCCAACTTTTTGGTCGGGCCTCGTTTCGTAGCTTTGCTCGATGTGGAGGCCTAAGAGGGAGAAACATTCGTCAAATTAATGTATATGTATACAATATAGAGCTATCTCCAATATTTTTCACATATTACAAGTGATTATCGAACTTCATATATATACCTCGCCGGACTTTGTTATTTCTCCACCGGCTTCTCCATCGGCTTCTCCATCCACTAGTAGAAAACCGGCCTAATATTTCAGGGCATTAGTCCCGGTTTCTGTTTGAACCGGGACTGATGCCCTGGGCCCCACCGCTTTTTCGGCCGCTGGAACCCATAACTCATTAGTCCCGGTTCGTTTTGAACCTATAGTCCCGGTTCGTATTACGAACCGGGACTAAAGGCTCTGGGTCGAATCCGGCCGTTGCCAGGCTCATTAGTCCCGGCTGATAACACCAACCGGGACTAAAGATTAAGCCTTTAGTCCCGGTTGGTATTACAAACCGGGACTAATGACTTCCCTGTATAAAACAGCTCCTTCTTCCTCCCCGAGCTAGCCACTCCCCCTCTCTACTCTCAAGTGTTCTTCATGCAACAAACCTAGCTCGAGTTCATCCTCTTTGACCACCATTTTTTGTCACAAATTGATGTCCCCACTTCAATCTAAGTGGACTAAAAGGTGAGGAATTTTGTGCTTTTGTCTTTTATTGGTAATTTAGCTCATTTAATGTTCTAGAAGTAGAGAGATTTGTGATTTTTTTATGGGAGCAATTATTTAGATGTTCATTTGATTATGTGTACAAATAGGTGAAGATAGAGGTAAAAATAGAAATGCTATATAGATTTTATTTATGTTAGATTTTATTTAGGTTAGATTTTATTAGAAATAGAAATGTTAGAATTAAAAATAAAAATAGAAGTAGACATAGCTAACATAGAAATAGAAATAGAGATAGAAAAATAGAAATAGCGATAGAAATAGAGATAGATGCCGTAGGGCGGAGCTTCCGAAGATGCCGTAGGGCGTGAGCACCAACGACATCTTCGAGAAGCTCCACCACGGGAGATTTTCCAACCCTTTACGCAACACTGTTAGAGGAGATGGAGTCTTTCACGGGCTTGCAGGGAAATTTTTCCGAGGCGGAGCTTCCGAAGATGCCATAGGGTGTGAGCACCAACGACATCTTCGAGAAGCTCCGCCACGGGAGATTTCCCAACCCTTTACGCAACACTGTTAGAGGAGATGGAGTCTTTCACGGGCTTGCAGGGAAATTTTTCCGAGGCGGAGCTTTCAAAGATGCCGTAGGGTGTGAGCACCAACGACATCTTCGAGAAGCTCCGCTACGGGAGATTTCCCAACCCTTTACTCCATAACTGTTAGAGGAGATGGAGTCTTTCACGGGCTTGCAGGGAAATTTTTCTGAGGCAGAGCTTCCGAAGATGTCGTAGGGCGTGAGCACCAACGACACCTTCGAGAAGCTCTGCCACGGGAGATTTCCCAACCCTTTCATCCATCCATGGGGATGAAACTCTCCCTGCCTTCGAGTTGTGCTTGCCATGGCGTATCGATGCTCCTTTTATAGGCACGGCGTCGCTTCTACTTGTGTCTTGTTCCTCCGACAGGGGCGTCGTGCGCTACATGCTTTATCTCATCGAGCAGTGCATCAACCCACGCATCCTTATCCTGCCAACATCTTTAGTCCCGGTTGTATCCACCAGCCGGGACTAAAGGTTACCCACACGTCCTTATCCCACCGACGGTTTTGTTAGATGACACAAAAACCACCTTTTGTCCCGGTTGTACCCACTAGCCGGGACTAAAGTTTTGTTAACTTATTCTTACTTATCAAACGAAAATTAGAGAAAGAAATAGAAATTGTATATTTGATTTGCATTTGATATGTACTTATATAATGCAGATGAGCCGAGCATGGATGTACACCGATCGACGCTCTGGAGATTTCATTAAAGGCGTGCATTCTTTTCTCAAGGTGGCTGAGGCAACCAAGCGGAATGGTTTTATGTGTTGTCCATGCGGTGGTTGTCGAAATGAGAAGGATTATCCCTCCACAAAGACCCTTCACATCCACCTGTTCCGGTTCAGTTTCATGTCCGGCTATAATTGTTGGAGCAAGCATGGGGAGAGAGGGGTTATGATGGAAGACAACGATGAAGAAGAGAACGATGACAACTATCCTGAGTTCCCTGAAACCACCGATACCGCAATGGAAGATAATGAAGAAGAAGAAGGTGAAGAACGGGCATCAGATATGCCCACTGATGATCTTGGTCAGGTCATTGCTGATGCACAGATTGACTGTGAAAGTGAAAAGGAGAGGGAGAAGTTGGAACGCATGTTAGATGATCACAAAAAGGATTTGTACCCAAATTGCGAAGACGGCCAGAAAAAGCTAGGAAGCACGCTGGAATTGCTGCAATGGAAAGCAGAGAGTGGTTTATTTGACAAGGGATTTGAAAAGTTGCTAAAAATTATGAAGAAGATGCTTCCAAAGGATAACGAATTGCCCGCCAGTACGTATGAAGCAAAGAAGATTGTCTGCCCTCTAGGATTGGAGGTGCAGAAGATATATGCATGCATTAATGACTGTATTCTCTACCGCGGTGAGTATGAGAATTTGAATGCATGCCCAGTGTGCAGTGCATTTTGGTATAAGATCAGGCGAGATGACCCTGGTGATGTTGAGGGCGAGCGCCCCAGGAAGAGGGTTCCTGCCAAGGTGATGTGGTATGCACCTATAATACCATGGTTGAAACGTTTGTTCAGAAACAAAGAGCATGCCAAGTTGTTGAGGTGGCACAAAGAAGACCGTAAGAGTGACGAGATGTTGAGACACCCCGCTGATGGGTCGCAGTGGAGAAAAATCGACAGAGATTTCCCGGAGTTTACGGAAGACGCACGGAACCTGAGGTTTGGTCTAAGTACAGATGGCATGAATCCTTTTGGGGAGCAGAGCTGCCGTCATAGAACCTGGCCCGTGACTCTATGTATCTATAACCCTCCTCCTTGGTTGTGCATGAAGCGAAAGTTTATTATGATGTCAGTGCTTATCCAAGGCCCGAAGCAACCCGGCAATGACAATGATGTGTATCTAAGGCCATTAGTTGATGAACATTTATAGCTGTGGCAGACTGAAGGTGTTCGTGTGTGGGATGAGTACAAACAAGAGGAATTTGATCTACGAGCGTTGCTGTTCGTGACCATCAATGATTGGCCTGCTCTTAGTAACCTTTCAGGACAGACAAACAAGGGATACAATGCATGCACGCACTGTTTAGGTGAGATCGATAGTATATATTTGGATAAAAGTAAGAAGGTGGTGTATCTCGGACATCGTCGATTTCTTTCGCCCAAACATTAATTGAAGAAAAAAGGCAAGCATTTCAAGGGCGAGGTAGAAGTCTGGGGCAAGCCTAAACGCCATACTGGTGATGATATATTTGATATGGTCAAAGATTTAGAAGTAATCTTTGGAAAGGGTCCTGGCAGTCTGTCTGTTCCGAATGACGCTAGCGGACATGCACCCATGTGGAAGAAAAAATCTATATTTTGGGAGCTTGAGTATTGGAAATTCCTAGAAGTCCGCTCTGCAATCGACGTGATGCACGTGACGAAGAATGTTTGCGTGAACCTACTAGGATTCTTAGGCTTGTATAGGAAGACAAAAGATACACCAGAAGCACGTGAGGACCAGCATCGTATGAAAAGAAGAGACGGTATGCATCCGGAGGATTCTAAGGGTCCTGCGAGCTACGCTCTTACCAAAGAAGAGAAGGAAATCTTTTTTGAATGCCTGAGCAGTATCAAGGTCCCATCTGGATTCTCGTCAAATATAAAGGGAATAATAAATATGGCAGAGAAAAAATTCCAAAACCTAAAGTCTCATGACTGCCACGTGCTTATGACGCAATTGCTTCCGGTTGCACTGAGGGGGATTCTATCGGAAAATGTTTGAGTACCGATTGTGAAGCTATGTGCATTCCTCAATGCAATTTTGCAGAAGGTAATCAATCCAGAAGATCTACAATGGTTACAGAATGATGTGGCCTAATGTCTTGTCAGCTTCGAGTTGGTGTTCCCACTGTCCTTCTTCAATATTATGACGCATCTCTTAGTTCACCTAGTCGAAGAGATTACCATTCTCGGTCCAGTATTTCTGCACAATATGTTCCCCTTTGAGAGGTTCATGGGAGTCTTAAAGAAATACGTGCATAACTGTGCTAGGCCAGAAGGAAGCATCTCCAAGGGCTATCTAACAGAGGAGGTCATGGAGTTCTGTGTTGACTTTGTTCCTGACCTGAACCCGATTAGTCTTCCTCAATCGCGGCATGAGGGGAGACTGAGTGGAAAAGGCACGCTAGAAATGAAATCAGCATACTGTATGGACGGACATTCTTTGAGTGAAGCACACTACATAGTTTTACGAAATTCCACATTGGTGGAGCCGTATATGGAGCGACACAAGAATATTGTACGCTCGGAAAACCCTGAGCAGTCTAACTCCTGGATTACAAAGTTGCACATGGCGACTTTTGGTGGTTGGTTGCAAACACTTCTCATAAATGACGCCACTGTTGGATATGAGCTGTCCATGTTGGCCAAGAAACCATCTTCAACTATATTGACTTTCTAGGGTTACGAGATAAATGGGAATACATTTTACACGGTCACCCAAGATAAAAAAGAGCACCAATCAAAACAGTGGTGTCCGCTTTGATGCATTACATGACAATGAGACAAAGGACACACATTATGGTTATATAGAGGAGATATGGGAACTTGACTATGGACCGTCTTTTAAGGTCCCTTTGTTTCGGTGCAAATAGGTCAAGCTGACAGGAGGCGGGGTAGTTGTAGACCAAAAGTACGGCATGACAACAGTAGATCTCAACAATCTTGCGTACATGGACGAACCATTCGTCCTAGCCAACGATGTCGCTCAGGTTTTCTATGTGAAGGACATGTCTACAAAACCGAGAAAGAGAAAAGATAAGAAAACGAATACATCACACGATGAGCCAAAGTGACACATTTTTCTCTCAGGGAAAAGAATCATCGTGGGAGTGGAGGACAAGACAGATATGTCAGAGGATTATAACAAGTTTGATGAAATTCCGCCCTTCAGAGTGAACACTGACCCAACCCTCCTCTTAAACAAAGAAGATACTCCATGGTTACGGTGCAGAAGGAAACCCCAACACTAGATGGGGATGTTGGTGATGTGTAATAATTATTAAACCTTTCATGTAAATGTATGATTTTGGGCTAGTTATTCAAATTCGAACAGTTTTTATATTCCAAGTTTTGTCAGATTCTAAAATATGCAAAAAGAATTTTAATCAATAGTTTTGAATAGTTAGAATAATTGATTTTGAAAATAGAAAATAGATTTGAATTAGTTATTCAATTTCAAACACTTTTCATATTCAAAGTTTTATCAAATTCTAAAATATGCAAAAAGAATTTTAATCAATATTGTTTTAATAGAAAATGGCAAAATAGTTAATTGTTTTGAATAGTTAGAATAATTGATTTTGAAAATAGAAAATAGTTTTGAATTAGTTATTCAATTTCAAACACTTTTCATATTCAAAGTTTTATCAAATTCTATAATATGCAAAAAGAATTTTAATCAATATTGTTTTAATAGAAAATGGCAAAATAGTTAATTGTTTGAATAGTTAGAATAATTGATTTTGAAAATAGAAAATAGATTTGAATTAGTTATTCAATTTCAAACACTTTTCATATTCAAAGTTTTATCAAATTGTAAAATATGCAAAAAAGAATTTTAATCAATATTGTTTTAATAGAAAATGGCAAAATAGTTAATTGTTTTGAATAGTTAGAATAATTGATTTTGAAAATAGAAAATAGTTTTGAATTAGTTATTCAATTTCAAACACTTTTCATATTCAAAGTTTTATCAAATTCTAAAATATGCAGAAGTTATTCAATTTGAAATTCAAAATTCATATTTTCAAATGAAATCTGAAAAAATATGTATATTGGCGCCCATTTATTACACCTTTAGTCCCGGTTCGTTTAACCAACCGGGACTAAAGGTCTGGGACTCGGGCGCGAACCGCCGGAAAGTCTTTAGTCCCGGTTGGTGTCTCCAACCGGGACTAAAGACCCTTTAGTCCCGGTTGGTGGCTTCAACCGGGACTAAAGACCCCCCTTTAGTCTCGGTTGAAGCCACCAACCGGGACTAAAGGGGGGGTATATATAGCGCCGCGCCGCCCCCTTCTTCCCCAGCACTTAGCAGTTTCCAGCGCGCGAGGAGTCGAATCGCCGAGCGTTGCGGTCGCCCAAATTCTCGAGCGCCGCCGCCGCCGGAGCCACTGCCGCCACCCCTGCAGCGCCGCCGCCGGAGCCGCTGCCGCCACCCCGGCAGCGCCGCCGCCGCACCGGACCCCCTGCAGCGCCGTCGCCCGACCACCCCCGGCCTGCAACGCCGCCGCCCGACCACCCCAGGCCTGCAACACCGCCGCCCGACCACCCCCGGCCAGTAGCGCCGCCGCCCGACCACCCCCAGCCTGTAACGCCGCCCGGCCACGCCCGGCCTGCAACGCCGACGCCCGGCCACCTCTGCAGGTAATTTTCTAAGTTTTTTTGTTAAATTTTTGTTTAATTAGAAATAATTAGAAATAGTTAGAAATAGTTAGGAAATAGTTAGAAATTTATTTGTTAGGGTTAGAAATAGTTAATAGTTAGGAAATAATTAGAAATAGTTAGAAATTTATTTGTTAGGGTTAGAAATAGTTAATAGTTAGGAAATAATTAGAAATAGTTAGAAATTTATTTGTTCGGGTTAGAAATAGTTAGTAGTTAGGAAATAATTAGAAATAGTTAGAAATTCATTTGTTAGGGTTAGAAATAGTTAATAGTTAAGAAATAATTAGAAATAGTTAGAAATTTATTTGTTAGGGTTAGAAATAGTTAATAGTTAGGAAATAATTAGAAATAGTTAGATATATAGATATAATAGAAATGAATAGTAATAGAAATGCTATTTATGTTAGATATATAGATATGTTAAAAATGAGTAGTAATAGAAATGCTATATAGATTTTATTTATGTTAGATTTTATTTAGGTTAAATTTTATTAGAAATAGAAATGCTATTAGAAATAGAAATGTTAGATTTTATTTATGTTAGATATATAGAGTTAGAAAGTGAATAGATAGAAATGTTAGAAATATTGTTAGTAATATTGTTAGCAATAATAGTAATAAAAATATGGAGTAATGTTGTTGATCTATGTTATGGATTTCAGTTATGGATTTCGGCGCCGGAAGAGAAGGTGAAGAAGAGATATTGAATATTATAGGAGAGGGTACCACCCGTGCACAAGGAGAGGGTACCACCCGTGCAGAAGGAGATGGCTCAGAATTTTTGAACGAGTCGGGTGACGGAATGGAGGAGGAGCAGCCGCATGAATCGGAAAATGATGATTGCGAGGACGGCTCACAAGGGACTGGACGTGACTTAATAACACGGTCCGGCGAGGTATATATATATATATATATATTAAGACTAGCTCTATTCATGAATCAGTAGATGACGATGCATTATGTGGTATATATATTAACGAGTGTTTTCTTATTTTAGACCTCTGAATCTTCTAGAAAGAAGCGAGGCCCGGCCAAACGGCTGGCATCGAATCAGCATTACACGATTGGGCGTCTCTCAAATGAAGGCGAACCGTTGGAACCCAAGAGTGTCGCAAATGCGTTCACTAGTCAATGTGGATGTCTTGTCAGGGACATGGTGCCGATAAGCATTCAGTATTGGTATAAGCCCAAGGTGGCAAAGGGAGAGCCAGCACAGCCAGAGCCAGAAGAGGGTGCAGCAGTCAATTATGTCACCAAGGTCATGAAAGACAGACTTTGGGATTCCCTCATTCCACATTTCAATCTGCCGGTCACCGAGTCCCTGGAAGAAGCAGAGAAACAGAAGGAGAAAGTCAGGGAGTGGGCTCTCAAAAAGATGGCTGCACAGTTCAATGACCACAAGAAGAGGTTATGGAACGCCTATGTCAACGCCGATCGACAAGCTCCAGAATTTACTGGCCCCAATGAGTTCCTGCGGGATCACTGTGACGCATTTGTGGAGTACAAGGAGTCAGAGCTGGGTAAGCTAAGGAGTCAGAAAAATCAGGCAAATGCCGCGAAAAAGAAATATCACCATAAGTTGGGTCCAGGTGGCTACAAAAGGGCCGAGCCTAAGTGGGATATGCAAGAGGCCGCCCTACGAGAAAAAGGCATCGAACCAGAAACAGAACAATGGCCCAGAAGGTCAAGAAATTGGGCACTTGCCCATGGGGCTGTCTATGATGAGAGAACAGGGAAATTAGTCGAAGAGAAGAAACAAATTGCTGAACCCCTGGGAGCACTTGTCAAGACAATCGCCGAGGTTCAAGAGGGGACGTTCAAGCCGGACAGAGAGAACGACGAGCTGACAAAGGCCCTCGGGAACAAAGAACACACAGGACGAACACGGGGTCTGGGTTCTGCCATTCCGTGGAGGTCTAGGTTCGCCGAAGAGAGCTAGACTTATAGAAGCCGAGAGAGAGCGAAGAAGCAAAAGGCGCAGGAGGAGGCCTCACGGATAGAGAGCATAGAAAGGCAACAGGCTGAGCTGAGAGAGTTGTATTTACTGCAGCAGAAGGCACTGGAGGAATTAAAGTCGCAAGGGGCAACTCAGGATCAGCAACACCTAGAACATGTATCAGGCGACCGATCTCAGCGGAGAAGCAGTGTGGCTTCCACGGAGGTACCGATGGATCACTACCCCATGGATGATATCACCAAGAAGATAGACTGTGAGCTGCATGTTCCCATGAAGAACATATCGATGAAGGTGGCGGTTGGCTATGTGTTGCCATCTGGACCTGGACAAACCTGGCATGGCCGTGAGATTCGATCTGGCTATGCTAAGGTCGGGGTGGATGCAATTGAAAGGGGGTATGAGTCCCTCAATCTTGACGTCGCTGGACCTGAAGAGGAGGAAAAACTGGGAGAAGTATTGGGTGGTATAATTCTTTGGGATAAGAAACACATCGTGTTTCCAGGCTCGTCGCCAAGGCGGCCACCCTCTCCTCCGAGTCCTCGCAATTCACCACCTCCCGACGACGACAGGGACGACTACCACCATACCCCGAGTCCACATCGATCTCCACCTCAATGTCAGCCGCCTCCGCCACCTCCGCCGCCTCAGCCCACTCGTAAGTCCCAGAGTTATGGCAAGTCCGCTGCTATGTCCACTAGCAATGTCTCTCCGAAGAAACAGGCTAAGAAAGCCAAGGCGGTGCCGCCTCCTCCTATCGAGAAGACTGTTGAAGAAATTGAGGCGGAGGACAGAGCCAAAGTGAAAAGGAAGCTCGGAGCCCTACGCCCGACCCCTACACCAAAGCAGGTATATACTCTGGAACAGAAGGAGTGGGCCATTGATATGCTTACCCAACCTTCGCAATATGAATTGCGTAAGCCAGATGACTACAAGCGTTGTTTGGATAAGCAGGTAGATGCAAAAAAAGAAGCTAATAAGACAAGCGCAACTGCAAGAGGGAAAAGAGACGTTGCCCAGCTTGGAGCACAGACCAAAAAATCGATCTCCCCGCTAAAGGTCTTTGCTAGTGATGCTGGTGGGAGTGTTGCTCAACCCAATCCCGCCGACTTTGCTAAAGAAGCTGGTTTGACTCTTTCTCAATTGATACATGAAGATATCCCAAAGGCGCCTATAGCACGGCAATATGAAAAGGGAAAGAGTCTGGTCCCACCTGAGATTGAAATAAATCTACCAACACAAATGCGAAAATTGCATAAGTGGTACCTGCAAGCCGCAAAGGGCACGCAAGATTTTCTCCTTATGAAAATCACAAAGGACCATTTCTTAGGTGAAGACTTGGTGCATATTGACTTTGATGAATTCTTTCAGCTATTCAATCAAGACGCGCTCGACAAATCTCTCGTCAGTGCCTATGTTCTGTAAGTGATTCATTATTTCTATAAGTCTCTAGCTCAACTCGTTCTTCGCATGTAATTATCCCCACTACGCTGTTTATTATGCAGAATGAAGAGTATGGAATGTAAGAAAAGGAATGACCTCCAACTTGGATTCATTGATCCAAATCGAGTTAACAGAGCGATGATACAGAGGAGACGCAAGGAGGCGGAGGATATCTTGCTAGAGTTCCTACTTACGCAGGAATACCGAGCTAGAATACTGTTTCCGTACAACTGCAGGTGAGTGTGACTATCTTATACACAGTTACTTTTCCTTACTCGATGTTATAAGTGTAATTGATGAGTTTATTAACTTATATAATTAAACTTGCACGCAGTTACCACTGGATTTTGCTAAAGATTGAACCTGACTATGGAAAGGTTCAAATCTTTGACTCGTTGAATAAACCACTTAATGAATACCAAAGCATCATTGATATGATGGATAGGTAATTTCAATCATTACGGCATTATATCGGTCTCTTTCGTTCATCTATAACTCATCTATTCATTCTGTTTGCTCGGCAGTGTTTGGAAACGGTTTATACGCACAGTTAAAGGTGAATGGAAAAATGAGCTGATTTACCGTCAGATCGAGGTAAGTCGTACGAGCTAGGTCCACACATCCCTTTAATTCTAGTTTCAAATACCATTAAGTATATCAATCTTGATATGTCACTGACTAAAATCTATTCTCGTAAAGTGTGCGAGGCAGCCTTCGGGGACTAATCTATGTGCATACTACGCTTGCGAGAACCTTCGTGCGCAGGTCACTGAAGGAATTGATTTTCAAATAGTAAGTAAACAACATACTGACAAATTCATTTTATTGGCATCAATTTTGTTATGATGATTCATATTCATATTGTTCTTCTTCTTCGTAGTTCGAAGCAAAGCGGAATCGGCTCTCACCGACTGAACGCATAGTAGGAATTCAAGAGGAAATAGCCGGATTTCTGCTTGACCATGTCATTAACCCAAAGGGTGAATTTCATGTCAGTTTCGATTAGACAATGTGTATAATTAAACACAAGTCATGATCTTATGTGTGTGAACAAGTTGTATATATACTTGTATGCATGTATATGCTCGGTGAACCAAATATATTATATATGTATCGGTTTATATATTATGTTGTAATGCTGTATGAATAAGTATATAAGAAAACTTGTTTGAAATGAATCAAACAATTGAATGGAGCAAAATACAAATATACCCTAAACCCTAAACCCCTAAATAACAATTGAAATCCAGAAAAATAAAGAAGCAACAGAGGCTACCACGTGTGGACACTTTAGTCCCGGTTCGTAACACGAACCGGGACTAAAGGTCCTACGCCCACGACCGCCCGGCCCCTGCCACGTGGTCTCTCTTTAGTCCCGGTTCGTATAGCAACCGGGACTAAAGATTGGGCATCAGTCCCGGTTGGTTAGTCCCGGTTGCGCAACCGGGACTGAAGGCCCAAACGAACCGGGACTGATGCCCTGTTTTCCACTAGTGATCAATGGAGCTATCACCTTCTCCGTCATCGGAGCTATCTCCTGCCCCGTCGGCTTCATCTACGTGTTGGTCGACCTCCATTCCATCTCTGGAGGGGTTTAGATATGACGATGAAGATTCAGCTGGTTCAACGTCGGGGGCGTCTTTGATTATATCTTCGAGAAGTTCTTCCTCTTCTAGGTTCCTGCTATGTGGATCCATAGTTTCTGCAAAAATACCCATAACACTTAAAGTAGCTATACAATTAACCTAACAAATCGAAAATACGATTCGAAAAGAAACTAAGTAGTGGGCAAGATAGTCTAACCCTAACGAATAATAACCCTAACACGTGTGGCAAAGACTAACCCTAACGAAGAAATGGCGAACCCAACAAAGAAAACCCTAACAAAAAGAACCCGAAGTAAAATATAACCCAACGAAGAAACCCTAACTAAAGACAACCCGAACGAAAAAATAATCTAACTAAAAACTAGAAAACCCGAACGAATAATAACCTAACTAAATAAAGAACCTTAAAAAAATATAACCTTAACTAAAAAATAACCTAACTAAATAATACTAACCCTAACTAAATAATACTAACCCTAACTAAATAATATAACCTTAATTAAATAATATAACCTTAACTAAATACTAACTAAATAATATAACCCTAACTAAATACTAACTAAATACTAACCCTAAATTCTAACCCTAAATTCTAATATAACCCTAACTAATTAAATAAAATAACCCTAACTAAATAAATTCTAACCCTAATAACTAAATAATTAATGTAACCCTAACTAAATACAAACTAATGCTAACCCTAACTAAATAACCCTAATTCTAACTAAATACTAACTAATTCTAACTAAATTCTAACCCTAAATTCTAACCCTAATTCTAACTAAATACTAACTAAATTCTAACCCTAATTCTAACTAATTTTCTTACCTATGGAAGGCGCGGTCGGCTTGCAGTGACGGCGTCGGCGGCGAGTGATGTCTACGCACGCGTCTGTTCTTTTAGACAGTGTTGGGCCTCCAAGTGCAGAGGTTTGTAGAGCAGCAGCAAGTTTCCCTTAAGTGAATCACCCAAGGTTTATCGAACTCAGGGAGGAAGAGGTCAAAGCTATCCCTCTCAAGCAACCCTGCAATTACGATACAGAAAGTCTTTTGTGTCCCCAACACACCCAATACACTTGTCAGATGTATAGGTGCACTAGTTCGACGAAGAGATAGTGAAATACAAGTAGTAGTGATGATTATAAGTAGCAAATGTGACTTGAAGTAAATATCGCTGCGAGCAAACATGTAACAAAACAGTAAGTAAACGGTGTGCAATGCTTGGAAACAAGGCCTAGGGATCATACTTTCACTAGTGGACACACTCCCAACAAATATAACATGATTGAACAAATAAACAACTTCTCTTCACTATGGTACTCTGAATTACTCTCCTATTGAACAACACTAATCATTGCGTAGGGCTACGAAGCACTCCTTAAAGTTCATCAAGTACTTGACAAACACCACTCATAGAGATATTCAAATCAGATCACAACTCAAGATAGATATTATTGCAACTTAGACCAAGTACTAACACGGTGCACACACTGTCAACATTACACCATGAAAGGAGGAATAGATCACTTCAATACTATCATAGCGATAATTATTCTCATAATCCATAAGAGATCACAATCGTAGCCTAGACCAAGTACCACCACGATGCACGCACTGTCACCGTTACACCATGGCAGGAGGAATAGATTACTTTAATAACATCACTAGAGTACACATAATATCTGAATAATAACATCTACTTGTTCAACATGATACAAAGCTCACGATCACATAAAGATCACATCATGGGAGAGAGAGGTGAACCACATAGCTACCGGTAGAGCCCTCAGCCCCGGGGATGAACTACTCCCTCCTCATCATAGGAGACAGCAAGGTTGATGGAGATGGCGGTGAGGTCGATGGAGACGGCGGAGACGGCGATGGAGATCGATGGAGATGGCTCCGGGGGCACTTCCCCGTCCCGGCAGGGTGCCGGAACAGAGACTTCTGTCCCCCGAAATTTGTCTTCGACGGCGGCGGAGCTGCGGAACTGTTCTGGGAAAAACGTCGACTCCCTTAGGGTTTTCCGTCCCGAGGCTTTATATAGGCGAAGAGATAGTGAAATACAAGTGGTATAGATGATTATAAGTAGCAAACGTGATGCGGAATAAAAATGGCTGCAAGCAAACATGTAACAAAACAGCAAGTAAACGGTGTGCAATGCTTGGAAACAAGGCCTAGGGATCATACTTTCACTAGTGGACACACTCCCAACAATATAACATGATTGAACAAATAAACAACTTCTCTCCACTATGGTACTCTGAATTACTCTCCTATTGAATAATACTAATCATTGTGTAGTGGCTACAGAAGCACCCCTTAAAGTTCATCAAGTACTTGACAAACACCACTCATAGAGATATCCAAATCAAATCACAATTCAAGATAGAAATCATTGCAACTTAGACCAAGTACTAACACGGTGCACACACTGTCAACATTACACCATGAAAGGAGGAATAGATCACTCAAACTATCATAGCAATAATTATTCTCATAATGCACAAGAGATCACAATCATAGCCTAAACCAAGTACCACCATGATGCACGCACTGTCACCGTTACACCAAGGCAGGAGGAATAGATTACTTTAACAATCACCACTAGAGTACACATAACATCTGAATAATAACATCTACTTGTTCAACATGATACAAAGCTCACGATCACATCATGGGAGAGAGAGGTGAACCACATAGCTACCGGTAGAGCCCTCAGCCCCGGGGATGAACTACTCCCTCCTCATCATAGGAGACAGCAAGGTTGATGGAGATGGCGGTGAGGTCGATGGAGACGGCGAAGACGGCGATGGAGACCGATGGAGATGGCTCCGGGGGCACTTCCCCGTCCCGGTAGGGTGCTGGAACAGAGACTTCTGTCCCCCGAAATTCGTCGACGGCGGCGGCGGAGCTGCGGAACTGTTTCTGGAAAATTGCCGACCCCCTAGGGTTTTCCGTCCCGAGGCCTTATATAGGCGAAGGGGCGTCGTCAGGGGGCAGCCAGGGGCTCCTCACACTAGGGTGGCGTGGCCCAGGCCCTGGCCACGCCAGCCCTATGTGTGGGGCCCATATGGCCCTCCTCCTACTCTCCTTCGGATCTCTGGAAGCTTCCGGGTAAAATAAGACTTCAGGAACTTGTTTCGTCCAATTCCGAGAATATTTCCTGTGTATCACTTCTGAAACACAAAAACAGCAGAAAATAGGGAACTGGCACTGTGGCATCTTGTCAATAGGTTAGTTCCAGAAATCGCATAAAAGTGCCACGAAGTGTAACGAAACACAAGGCAAATGGTGTAAAAACAAGCATGGAGCATCAAAAATTATAGATACGTTTGAGACGTATCAGCATCCCCAAGCTTAACTCCTGCTCGTCCTCGAGTAGGTAAGTGATAAAAAAAGAAATAATTTTTGAGGTGACATGCGCCTACACAATCTTGATCATATATGTAAAGCATTGAGTGCTGAGATCAAAGAACTTAAAACATGGGCATGAAAGACATAATCTTGATAATAGAAACTTAGCAACCATGTTATAACATGATAAAGAACACAAACAAAAGATCATGAATAATGAAACAATGAAAGTCAAACGTGTGTTCAAATCATAAGGAAAACATACAAATGGTTTTCAGCTTGTCCTTCAAAGAGAGCAAAACATAAATGCATAGGACACCTTCAAGTTTAAGAGGGCGACTAGATACAAATAATTTGAGAACAAGTGAAACCAACAATACGAATCAATCAATGAACTTGGGAACAATGCATATTACACTAAGAATGACAACTATGCTCTCTTAATGGTGCATAAAGATAGAAGGTGGTGACTCAACATAAAAGTAAAAGAAAGGCCCTTCGCAGAGGGAAGCAGTGATTAAACATGTGCTAGAGCTTTTCATTTGTAAAACAGAGAGATAAAACTTGAGTTTTGAGAGGTGGTTGCTTTTGTCAATGACTAGCAATGGGGTTCTTACTATCTTCCATACAAAAATTGAAGAAAGTTTTTGAGAGAGAGATTGGCACTTTTTGTGCTCTTTTTTATAAAACTTGGCACTCCTCCCCACCTTTTTTCCTTTCTCAAACCATGGCTAACCGATTCCATCGGGTGCCCAGCAACATTCACATTCCATGGAGGAGTGCCTTTTTTCTTTCTTTTTTGTTCTCTTTTTTTTTTCTTTTTGGAATAAGACAATATGGAAGATAGCAAATCCGACCACTACGTCCCCATGAGCTAAAAACAGTGGCACAAAACGAGAAGTAGTTGAAAGTTTTGAAAGGTAGCACATGAAAATTTACTTTGGAATGGCTTACAAATACTATGCATAGGAATTTATAGTGGACACAATGGCAAACTTGGTTTTTAGGAGTTCGATGCACGAGTAGAGCTCATACTCAATACAAAGTGAGGGCTAGCAAAAAGACTGGGAGCGACCAACTAAGAGAGCAATAACGGCCATAATCATGCAAATCGACAAAGCGACATTAAAAGAAGCATAAGATGGCATCAAAAGTCAAAAACTAAATGATCATAGAGGCTATTGGCGACTTTGTAAGAGTCTAATATGTGTGAGCATGCGCCAAGTCAACCCAAATAAAGCATCACGGAGAAAACCAAAATAATGCTTCCAAACGATAAAAATAACGCATGATTTTTTTAAAGGCTCATTAAGTAATCTCAGTTATTTGAGACAAGTCATGCTACAGCAAAACCACTAAGCATACTATCAAAAAGACATCAAGCACGACATGCAAAAGCCAAAGCCACAGTCTACACAAGCTCCTTCTTGTACCACTTTTTTGCATAAAGCTTTTTCTCTTTTCCAACACCATTCAAACCTTTTTGAGGAAACTCTTTTGAGGAAAACCATGATATACCAGAGATCCAAATACACCTTGATGCAAAGATAAAACAAGATCTGAATAAAAATCAAGGCGAAAAACAAAGGCTAAACACAGTAGCAGAAAAAGAGAACACTCGTTGAAACAATAAGAGTGAAAAACGGAGTGTTCTTGGCAAATAAAAAGCGGAATAAGTCTCTCTCCAAAACAACATGATGTGATCAAACCGTTTATTGCAGCAAACTAAACTAAACTAAAACTAAGAAAACTAAAACAACTGACGCTCCAAGAAAAACACATAGTGCATGAAGCAATAAAAATATAGTGTCTTGAAAGGTGACCTGATTTTTGCCGATGAAGAAGGGGGTGCCTCGGGGGCATCCCCAAGCTTTGACGCTTGTACTTCTTGGATATTTCTTGGGGTGACATGGGCATCCCCAACTTGAGCTTTTGTCCATTCTTCATCTCATCTCATCATTCTCCAATCCCTACACTTGAAAACTTCCTTCATACAAAACTAAACACAAATCTATTAGCAACATTAGTGTAGCATAACATATAATTAACCTCTTTTTGCTTCAAGTTTCAACTCAAAACCACCAAATATATAGCATGTACTACTGTAGCAACTTCCCCAAAAGTTCCGTGATCAAAAGAACTTGCAAAGAAAGCGATAAAGTGGCAAACACAAATATTGGCAGAAATCTGTCAAAACAGAACAGCTGACAAAGGCCGAATTTTTGAGGGGTTTTCTGTTGCTCAAATCAAAAAGTGCTCAACTAATGAAAGTTTGGATATAACCTGGGGCATATGCACAAGAAATCGCAGGTCCAAAAGATATACAGAGAATTTATACGAATGTTTACGGTGCAGCACCAAAAACAGTTTCAGGACAGCAACATCCCCAAATCTTTACCTCACTCGAATTAGAGGCTTCCCTTGGCACAACAACGAAATAAAAAGGATAAGGAGCGGTTATTACAGTAGTAATAACTTCCAAGATTCAAATAAAAGAAAAGGTACTGAAAATAAACAATGGGTTATCTCCCAAGAGTGCTTTTCTTTAACGCCTTTGAGCTAGGCGCAATAATTTGCAAAGATGCTCATGTGGGCGCCATATAAGAGCTTGAGGCAAATGTGCCATATAGGAACTTAAAGCAATAGAGAGCATCAAAAAGCAAATGTAAAAGATATTTATATCTGAACCACTTCCTATGCATAGGAATCTTGTAAGAAAATAAATCAACGAGGCACATAGTAGCAAGCATGGATAGATAAAAAAAGTGTCACTTCAAGACTTGCAACATAAAGAGGGGAAACTTAATATTGTTGAGATCCATCAAACCATGTTTCCCTCTCTCATAATAACATTCAGTAGCATCATGAATAGAACTAACAATATAACTATCACATAAAACATCCCTATCATGAGCCACATGCATAAAAGAATTAATACTCACCACAGGAACAATAGTAATAGGAGCAGATTCAACAGAATAATTATTCTCATCACCATAATCATCATAAATAGGAGGCATATTGTAATCATAACTAATTTTATCCTCAATAGTAGGTGAACTGAAAATATTATACTCATCATCATAGCCATCATAAACTAGAGGTTTAGTATCATCACAAGCTAGAGAGCAACTATTTCGCAAAGCATATTCTTCAAACATATCATCATAAGAAGGAACATCACATATGGGAGATAAAATATCATCAGAACAAACCTTCTCCACTAAAGCTGGGGGACTAAAAATATCATACTTAACAAAACCAGCTTCCCCAAGCTTAGACTTTTCTATAGCATTAGCAATAACGGTGTTCAAAGCATTCATACTAACAACACTATTAGCATGCAAATTAAGCTCCAAAGGTTTTTCAATTTTCTATTCAAACACTTCATATCTAAACTCAGGAAAAAGACTAACGAACTCTTTATTTTCTATTAAACCTAACTAGTGAAAATAAAAACAAGAAACAAAAAGATGTAATTACAGAATCTAAAGGAAATAACTTTGAGCACTCACCAGCAACTAAAAGACTTAGTAGCCAAAGAATGTGAGTACCTTTTACCTTACCTCCCCGGCAACGGCGCCAGAAAAGAGCTTGATGTCTACGCGCGCGTCTGTTTTTGTAGACAGTGTTGGGCCTCCAAGTGCAGAGGTTTGTAGAGCAGCAGCAAGTTTCCCTTAAGTGGATCACACAAGGTTTATCGAACTCAGGGAGGAAGAGGTCAAAGCTATCCCTCTCAAGCAACCCTGCAATTACGATACAGAAAGTCTCTTGTGTCCCCAACACACCCAATACACTTGTCAGATGTATAGGTGCACTAGTTCGGCGAAGAGATAGTGAAATACAAGTAGTAGTGATGATTATAAGTAGCAAATGTGACTTGAAGTAAATATCGCTGCGAGCAAACATGTAACAAAACAGTAAGTAAACGGTGTGCAATGCTTGGAAACAAGGCCTAGGGATCATACTTTCACTAGTGGACACACTCCCAACAAATATAACATGATTGAACAAATAAACAACTTCTCTTCACTATGGTACTCTGAATTACTCTCCTATTGAACAACACTAATCATTGCGTAGGGCTACGAAGCACTCCTTAAAGTTCATCAAGTACTTGACAAACACCACTCATAGAGATATTCAAATCAGATCACAACTCAAGATTGATATTATTGCAACTTAGACCAAGTACTAACACGGTGCACACACTGTCAACATTACACCATAAAAGGAGGAATAGATCACTTCAATACTATCATAGCGATAATTATTCTCATAATCCATAAGAGATCACAATTGTAGCCTAGACCAAGTACCACCACGATGCACGCACTGTCACCGTTACACCATGGCAGGAGGAATAGATTACTTTAATAACATCACTAGAGTACACATAATATTTGAAGAATAACATCTACTTGTTCAACATGATACAAAGCTCACGATCACATAAAGATCACATCATGGGAGAGAGAGGTGAACCATATAGCTACCGGTAGAGCCCTCAGCCCCGGGGATGAACTACTCCCTCCTCATCATAGGAGACAACAAGGTTGATGGAGATGGTGGTGAGGTCGATGGAGACGGCGAAGACGGCGATGGAGACCGATGGAGATGGCTCCGGGGGCACTTCCCCGTCCCGGCAGGGTGTCGGAACAGAGACTTCTGTCCCCCGAAATTCGTCGACGACGGCGGCGGAGCTGCGGAACTGTTTCTGGAAAATTGCCGACCCCCCTAGGGTTTTCCGTCCCAAGACTTTATATAGGCGAAGGGGCGTCGTCAGGGGGCAGCTAGGGGTTCCTCACACCAGGGTGGCGCGGCCCAGGCCCTGGCCGCGCCAGCCCTATGTGTGGGGCCCCTGTGGCCCCCCTCCTACTCTCCTTCAGATCTCTGGAAGCTTCCGGGTAAAATAAGACTTCAGGAACTTGTTTCGTCCAATTTCGAGAATATTTCCTGTGTATCACTTCTAAAACACAAAAACAGCAGAAAACAGGGAACTGGCACTGTGGCATCTTGTCAATAGGTTAGTTCCGGAAATCGCATAAAAGTGCCACGAAGTGTAACGAAACACAAGGCAAATGGTGTAAAAACAAGCATGGAGCATCAAAAATTATAGATACGTTTGAGACGTATCAGCGAGCTCGCTCAGGGGCGGCCAGTCGCGCGCGGGGGCGGCCGGTGAGCTCGGGGGGCACAAGGGGGCGGCGAGTCGCGTGCGGGGGCGGTGAGCTCGGGAGGCGGCGGCGCTCGGACGGCGACGGCGGGCTCGGCGGCGGCTCGACGGCGACCACGGATTCAACCGACCGCAACGATCGGCGTCGGTTACTCCTCGCGCTCGCCGTCGAAATTTTTGCTAAGTGCGTGAGAGGTGGAAGAAGGAGGAGGGGCGGGCTTTTATACCCTCCCTTTAGTCCCGGTTGGTGGCTCCAACCGGGACTAAAGGTCCCCCTTTAGTCCCGGTTGAAGCCACCGGCCGGGACTAAAGGGTTTGGGGGGCGGTTTCAGTTCGCGCCCTCCCCCCTCCCCCCCTTTAGTCCCGGTTGGTGGATCCAGCCGGGACTAAAGGGGTAATAAATGCGCGGCAAAGGCTGAAATTTTTTTAGATTTTCATTTCAAATATGAATTTTTAATTTTGAATTGAATAACTAATGTATATTTTAGAATTTGACAAAACTATGAATATGAAAAGTGTTTGAAATTAAATATCTAATTCAAAACTATTTTCTATTTTCAAATTTAATTATTTTAACAATCCAAACTATTAACTATTTTGCCATTTTCAATTAAAACTATATTGATTAATATTCTTTTTGTATATTTTAGAATTTGACAAAACTATGAATATGAAAAGTGTTTGAAATTGAATTACTAATTCAAAACTATTTTCTATTTTCAAAATTAATTATTTTAACTATCCAAACTATTAACTATTTTGCCATTTTCAATTAAAACTATATTGATTAATATTCTTTTTGTATATTTTAGAATTTGACAAAATTATGAATATGAAAAGTGTTTGAAATTGAATAACTAATTCAAAACTATTTTATATTTTCAAAATTAATTATTTTAACTATCCAAAATATTAACTATTTTGCCATTTTCAATTAAAACTATATTGATTAATATTCTTTTTGTATATTTTAGAATTTGACAAAACTATGAATATGAAAAGTGTTTGAAATTGAATAACTAATTCAAAACTATTTTCTATTTTCAAAATTAATTATTTTAACTATCCAAACTATTAACTATTTTGCCATTTTCAATTATTTTAACTATAGATGGAGTCTTTCACGGGCTTGCAGGGAAATTTTTCCGAGGCGGAGCTTCCGAAGATGCCGCAGGGCGTGAGCACCAACGACATCTTTGAGAAGCTCCGCCACGGGCGATTTCCCAACCCTTTACGCAACACTGTTAGAGGAGATGGAGTCTTTCACGGGCTTGCATGGAAATTTTTCTGAGGCGGAGCTTCCGAAGATGCCGTAGGGCGTGAGCACCAACGACATCTTCGAGAAGCTCCGCCACGGGAGATTTACCAACCCTTTACGCAACACTGTTAGAGGAGATGGAGTCTTTCACGGGCTTGCAGGGAAATTTTTCCGAGGCGGAGCTTCCGAAGATGCCGTAGGGCATGAGCACCAACGACATCTTCGAGAAGCTCCGCCACGGGAGATTTCCCAACCCTTTACGCAACACTGTTAGAGGAGATGGAGTCTTTCACGGGCTTGCAGGAAAAAAATTCCGAGGCGGAGCTTCCGAAGATGCCGTAGGGCGTGAGCACCAATGACATCTTCGAGAAGCTCCGCCATGGGAGATTTCCCAACCCTTTCCTCCATAACTGTTAGAGGAGATGGAGTCTTTCACGGGCTTGCAGGGAAATTTTTCTGAGGCAGAGCTTCCGAAGATGCCGTAGGGCGTGAACACCAACGACATCTTCGAGAAGCTCTGCCACGGGAGATTTCCCAACCCTTTCCTCCATCCATGGGGATGAAACTCTCCCTGCCTTCGAGCTGTGCTTGCCCTGGCGTATCGATGCTCCTTTTATAGGCACGGCGCCGCTTCTACTTTTGTCTTGTTCCCCTGACAGGGGCGTCGTGCGCTACATACTTTATCTCATCGAGCAGTGCATCCACCCATGCATCCTTATCCTACCGACAGCTTTAGTCTCGGTTGCACCCACCAGCCGGGACTAAAGGTTACCCATGCGTCCTTATCCTGCCGACAGCTTTAGTCTCGGTTGCACCCTCCAGTCGGGACTAAAGGTTGTCATATATGCATGCTCCTTAAATAAAGGTTTAGTACATTTCATACATGCATTACATAAAAGGTTTAATACATTATTACATTATTGCACCAAAATTCCTATCTATTATTTCTATATTCTTCTGGGTCGTAGCCATGGAGAATCTTCATCATTCAGTAGGATGCTTGGGTCAGTTTTCACTTTGAAGGGCGGAATTTCATGAAACTTATTATAATCTACTGACATGTCTGTCTTGTCATCTACTCCCACGATGTTTTTTTTCCCTGAAAGAACTATGTCGCGCTTTGGCTCATCGGACGATGTCTTCTTTTGCTGATTTCTTTTTCTCGTTTTTGTAGACATGTCCTTCACATAGAAAACCTGAGCGACATCGTTGGCTAGGACGAATGGTTCGTCCATGTACGCAAGATTGTTGAGATCCACTGTTGTCATGCCGTACTTTTGGTCTACAACTACCCCGCCTCCTGTCAGCTTCACCCATTTGCACCGAAACAAAGGGATCTTAAAAGTAGGTCCATAGTCAAGTTCCCATATCTCCTCTATGTACCTGTAATATGTTTCCAAACAGTGCCCATTCTCGTCTGTTGCATCAAAGCGGACACCACTATTTTGGTTGGTGCTCTTTTTATCTTGGGCAACCGTGTAAAATGTATTCCCATTTATCTCGTACCCTTGGAAAGTACATATAGTCGAAGATGGTGGCCTGGCCAAACAGTACAGCTGATCTTCAACGTTGTCGTCATTCATGAGATGTGTCTGCAACCAACTGTTGAAAGTCTTCTCGTGTTCCCCTTTAATCCAAGAGACAGCCTTCCCCGGGTTTTTGGAGCGTAGAATATTCTTGTACTCACGATATACGGAGCCACCACGATGGAATTGTGTAGAACTGTGTAGTGTGCTTGAGAGAAAGAATGCCCGTCCATACATACTTTTGCTTTCCTTCCTAGTGTGCCTTTTCCTGTCAGCCTACCCTCATACCGAGATTCAGGAACACCAATCGGCTTAAGGTCAGGAAGAAAGTCCACACAAAACTCAATGAACTCCTCTGTTCCATAGCCCTTGGAGATGCTTCCTTCTGGCCTAGCACGGTTACGAACATATTTCTTTAAGACTCCCATGAACCTCTCGAAGGGGAACATATTGTGTAGAAACACAGGACCGAGAATTCTAATCTCTTCGACTAGGTGAACTAGGAGGTGTGTCATTATATTGAAGAAGGATGGCGGGAACAACAACTCGAAGCTCACCAGACATTGGACCACATCAATCTGTAACCCTGATAGACTTTCTCGATCGATTACCTTCTGAGAAATTGCATTGAGGAATGCACATACCTTCACAATTGCCAGGCGAACATTTTCCGGTAGAATTCCCCTCAATGCAACCGGAAGCAATTGCGTCATAAGCACGTGGCAGTCATGAGACTTTAGGTTTTGGAATTTTTTGTCTTTCATATTTACGATTCCCTTTATATTCGACGGGAAGCTGGTCGGGACCTTGATACTGAAAAGGACTTCAAAGAAGATTTCCTTCTCTTCCTTGGTAAGAGCGTAGCTGGCACGCCCTTCAAACTGCCCTGGATGCATGTCATCTCTTCCTTTATGACGTTCCTGGTCCTCCCGTGCTTCCGGTGTATCTTTTGACTTCCCATACAAGCCCAGGAAGCCTAGAATATTCACGCAGAGATTCTTCGTCAGGTGCATCACGTCGATTGCGGAGCGGACCTCATGGACTTCGCAATAGGGTAGCTCCCAAAATATAGATTTCTTCTTCCACATGGGTGCACGCTTATCAGGGCCGTTAGGAACAGGTTGGCTGCCAGGACCCTTTCTAAAGATTACTTTTAAATCTTTGACCATATCAAATACTTCAGCACCAGTACGGGTGACAGGCTTCCCCCGGGGTTCTGCCTTGCCATTGAAATGCTTGCCTTTTTTCTTTAAGGGATGCTTGGGCGAAAGAAAACGACGATTGTACGGGTACACATTCTTCCTACATTTGTTCAGATATATACTTTTTGTCTGATCCAAACAGTGCGTGCATGCATTGTATCCCTTGTTTGGCTGTCCTGAAATGTTACTAAGAGCAGGCCAATCATTGATGGTTATGAAAAGCAACGCTCGAAGGTCAAATTCCACTTGTTTGTGCTCGTCCCACACACGTACACCTAGTTCGGCCCACAGCTGTAAAAGTTCATCAACTAATGGCCTTAGGTACTCATCAATGTCGTTGCCAGGTTGCTTTGGACCTTGGATAAGCACTGGCATCATAATGAACTTCCGCTTCATGCACAACCAAGGAGGAAGATTGTAGATACATAGAGTAACGGGCCAGGTGCTGTGACTGCAACTCTGCTCCCCAAAAGGATTCATGCCATCTGTACTTAGACCAAACCATAAGTTCCTTGCGTCACCTGCAAATCTCGGGAACTCTCTCTCGATTTTTCTCCACTGCCGACCATCAGCGGGGTGCCTCAACTTGTCGTCTTTCATACGATCTTCCATGTGCCATCGCAACAACTTTGCATGATCTTTATTTCTGAACAGACGTTTCAACCGTGGTATTATAGGAGCATACCACATCACCTTGGCAGGAACCCTCTTCCTGGGTGGCTCGCCCTCAATATCACCAGGGTCATCTTTTCTGATCTTATACCGCAATGCAGTGCATACCGGGCATTTATCCATATTCTCGTACTTCTCACCGCGGTAGAGGATGCAGTCATTAGGGCATGCATGTATCTTCTGCACGTCTAATCCTAGAAGGCAGACAAGCTTCTTTGCTTCGTACGTGCTGGCGGGCAATTCGTTCTTTCTTGGAAGCATCTTCTTCATCAGTACCAGCAACTTTTCGAATGACGAGTCAGTCACACCGGTCTCTGCCTTCCACTTCAGCAATTCCAGTGTGCTACCCAACTTCTTCTGGCCATCTTCACAAGTTGGGTACAACAATTTGTTGTGCTCCTGTAACATCTGCTCGAACTGCAACCTCTCCTTTTCTATGTCGCAGCCTCGTCGTGCATCAGAAATGACCCGGCCAAGATCATCAGCGGGCTCATCTAGTTCATGTTCTTCACCCTGATCTTCTTCTTCATTGTCTTCCATTGCGGTATCAGCATACTCAGGGAACATAGATCGGTAGTTGTCATCATCGTTCTCTTCTTCTTCATCGTCGTCTTCCATCATAACCCCTCTTTGTCCGTGCTTGGTCCAAATATTATAGCCCGACATAAAACCGGACCGAAGCAGGTGGCTCTGAATGACTCTTGAGGAAGTGTAATCCTTCTCATTCCGACATTCAACACATGGACAAAACATATAGCCACCACCATGCTTGTTCGCATCGGCCGCATCTCGAAAAGAATGCACGCCTTCTCTGTAAGCGGCTGTGCGTCGATCACCGTATATCCATGGATGGCTCATCTGCGTCATACGACAGTATATCAAACACAATCACGATCCTAAAAATTAGTACCACACGGTCTAAACAAGGAAATATAGTTGCTAACCTTTTAGAATAAGTGGAAATAAAGAGGAAGAGGCTTAAGCGTGGCTCGGGCAGCTCATATCGCAGTTGTGTTCGGTAAACTGAAGCGGCATCGCTCTAACACACATTTCAACAAACACCTCTAGTGCATAGCAATAAAATGGAGAACTAGCACACACCCACACTCCTTCATCCTAGAAAAATACAAGGAAGAGGGGAGAGGGGCTGCTGCCATATATATAGGCAGAGGCCTTTAGTCCCGATTTGAGACACAAACCGGGACTAAAGGGGGCGCACATGCGGGCCGCTCATCGCATAGCCCTTTAGTCCCGATTTGTGTCTAAAACCGGGACTAAAGGCTAATTACGGGCCGGGACTAAAGCCTCCCGGACGGCTAGGCGATTTTGGGACGATGTGGCCGGGCCTTTAGTCCCGGCCCAAATTGCGGCCGGGACTAAAGGGTCCAGGCCAAAGGGCCTTTTTCCACTAGTGGTATTTATACGAGGGAATATATATGTCGACCATACGTATAGATCTACTGATTGATAGATCGATCGAGCCCAAGATTATATATTGAAGCGTCACATGGTGTACGCAGCCGGCCGGCGCCGTAACACGGTTTCATGGATGTACGTGATAAAGCTAGCTCCTACTATGTGCGTGGCACGGGCCGGCACGAGACAGTCGTTGGAGCGTAGGGAGATGCATGCATTTCAATGGCTGGATCTATTTCAAAATTGGGAACCTACGGGTTTTTAAGATTTTCAATACCCATATTTCCTGAAGCGACACTTTGTTTCACCTTTTTCATATTTTGAAATGTTCTTTTTGGATAAAGGGATCATATGCACCCTAGATTAAATGTGCATTTCCTCTTTTCATTTATACTATAAGCATGATCGCTATAATATATACTTCATTGACCATTATAAGACAGATCGATCTTAAGAAGATAGACATTCCTACTAGCTACTAGCTCAATCAACATACTTGATAAAAAACAGAAGCTAGTTATACTCCATATGTGCAATAGATAGAACACGGTAAACCGTACATAGAACTACAGGAAAACTTTTTTTTGTCGTGTATGCGGCTGTTTTCCTATTGTTTTTAGTTCAGAGCTTGACATCTAGACCGTTTGCCAATTGTTCTTATTTTTAAACCCGGGCCACACCTGGCGTCTCGGATTTGCTGAGATTACAGCGCAACACTCAAGAAACGTAGATACCGAGTGTCATATGACACTCGGCAAACAAATAGGCCACATGGCAGCATCTAGTGGCACCTATTTCTCGAGTATACACCATGGCACTCGGCAAATCCTAGGGCCACGTGGATATAGCGTTTGGGGACAAAGGCTATCTGGCACCGGGACATAGCATTTGCCAAGTGTCCTCAATTAGTCACTCGGCACGCCGAACAGGCTTCGCCAAGTGCAACACTCGACAACTAGTTTTTTTTTTTTTGATACAAGGGGGTTGGGGTCAAGAAGACCCCAGATTTTTATAAAAACGGTGACAGGTACAAATTCAGAAAAGCCCTTTCTATTCTAGTCCTAGGAAATCTCCTATCTACAGATAGGGCCCTTCTTTTTACACAAACCACCCTGGAACCAAAGAAAATAAAGCAATCCAGTCCCCAGGTGTCTCCGTCACCACTCGCCAGAGTCCTCCAGGCGATGCCGCCGAGGAACCGAAGCCTGCTGCTCGGGAGCTCCTTTCCGACGATGATCTGCAACAACGGTCCACCTTCAACTCGCGGGGAACGCATCACTTCGCGAATTGGAGGCTTCGAGCACCCGCTGCTGGATCGAATCAGGGCCTCCTCACTGGAGGTTGTAACTCCGCCGCCATGCCGGCTGAAGAACGTGGAGGCGAGCTTGCCCCCATCGTGGATGAGCTCTTGAACACCCCCGCCTCCTCTATTGTTGCAGAACGTCGCCGGCTTCGAGTTCCTCCCCACACCACCACGGCCAGACGGAGGAAGAAGAAGCAAGAGAGGGAACTGCCAACTCCAGAGAAGGGAGTACCGCTTATTGAAGAAGGTGTCGCCGGAATCGCCACCTGCGCCACTCCACCACCGTGATGGCTTGACGAAGCTAGCCGCCGACGAACGACCGGTACTGCGGCAGAGTACCGAGCCGCTTGACCTCCAGAAGACGGGGAAGATGGCCTTATTCAAGGAGATGCCACTCCTCAGCGCCTTCCCGAGCAGCCACTCCTGCCACCGGAGTTGCGCCGCAAAGACGACGAGGACGAGGAAGAGCCAGACCCGGCCGATGGAATCCGGCAAGCTACCCCAATACGCCAAGTAGAGCATCTCATCCCTAAAACTAACCCTACAACTACTTCCGGCGCCCTTCCATTGCCAACTCCAGCCAGCAACGCCGGCGAGAGCGGCTCCGGTCTGGCCCGGCGGCGGTGGAGGAAGGACCAAGGGCGGAGGAGTCTAGAGAGGTCGGGAGGGGTGGGGAAAGAACGAGTGACGTGGTGACAACTAGTTTAACAAGTATATTTAGGCTTTAGAAGAATATATTTGATACTTGGCAACAAACTGTTTTCTTGTACTATAGTATGCAACGGCGGAGCTGTGTGTTAGCTGTGGGGTCAGCTGACCCCACAGCTTTTTTGGAAAACCCCTTCAATATATATATATTTGTGTATAGATCCTGCCTAAGTATACACTCTGACCCCACATATGTACTCTGACCCCACAGGATTTTCCGGCTAGCTCCGCCACTGATAGTATGCATATATTTGCACCCACGGATTAAATACTCCCACTGTCCCAAAATATAAGGCGACTAAGCTTAGTTAAAAGTCAACATATTATTTGAAGTTTAATCAAAAATTTATACCTAAAAATATAAACATTTGCAATATCAAATGAAATCATTGAGAGCAGTGAGAACCGTAGAGCTCGACCTTTTTACAGCACACTCGTATGCATGCAAGCACAGCCAGTCACAGTCAGCCACTTGGTCTTCAAGACCTGTACGTACGTACGTACGTACTCGCCGGAGAACTCTGTGCAGGCATTTGGATTATTGGAGCAAGGCATGCCTGCCGGCCAAATTTTACTGCAAGCGGGCCCTAGAGGCAGCTGATCGAGCTGAGCTTGACATGGAACAAAATGCAGGCGTCGATCCATCCACAGACCTGATAAATACATAGTGATCGGTCGGGGCTGGCTAGCAATAGGGTGGCAACAAACCTGCAGGCGTCGATCCAGAATTCAAGTACTGATCGGCCGTACATTTCCTTGGGGGCTAATGATGCGTGTATCGATTAAAACTGAATATATTCCCCTACTTGCAAATTGGTCCCAGCACGTACGTACTGCACTGGTGGAGCAGCTATATATCCGCAGGCTTGATCGATGATCTTGGCAGAGGATCTTGGCCCTGATCTCCCAGTAATTAGGGTATCTTTGAGTAGTAATAGCGAAAAATCGTTTTGGTGGTCGAGCGGCCTGAGGCTGCAAATCACCACCGCTCAGAACACCTGGGGATACCCGCCCGGGCCGTATTCCACTGGCCATCATTCCGGAAATAGGCGTAGATATGGGTATTCCCCCGACGGGCCCCCCTCCGATGGAACACGCCACATCTGTGCCAACGCAAAGATCCGGTGCCCAGCGCACACGAAGCTAGTCACAAGGCCTTGTCAGAAACGTGTCAGGTTAGAGGAACACATGCAACTTTCTGGGCATGTTGGGGCTGGGCAAAGCTTCATTAGCTTGGCGATTAAATAGAAAGAGGCCCACGTACAATAATTAGTCAGGTAAACCAACCGAGCCTAGGGCGGGGATAATATCCTTAAAAATCATTGAAAAACCAGGTAAACCATGAGATTAGCGGGCATGATTAACTCTTTTATATTACTTCCTCCATACCAAATTATTGGGCAATTATATATTTTAAGAAAAAATTTAACCATTAATTTTAATCAAGATAATATGCGATATTTGACATAAAATAATATTAAAAAGTTCTTTTAAATATGAATCCAATGGTGTAATTTTTATATAATATATCTTATATTTTTTGACTAAAATTAAAGATTAAAGTTTTGTCTCAAAGTACGTAATTGCTCTATAATCCGGTATGGAGGGAGTATCGGAAATCAAGAAAATGATGACATTTTTCTTGTACGATAACACGTTATGTGTTACAATATCAATGAAAATAATTCACCAGAGCCAACCAAAGTCAGCGATCAATGTGCAATCAAAAAATTTAGGAAAAAAACCAGATTATGTTCTTGTTTACATAATGGCACGATATATATGTTCCTTTTTTAGCGTGGTAATTTATCAATCGACGTCACGTGAGATTAGGGGACCTCATTTTACCATGACAGCACATAATTTTGGAACACATGGGACGTGTTTGCACATGCCCAGAACCCTGACATGGACAAGAACAGCTAGCTGACTAGTCTCATTGATTTCTCACCCACCAATTAGGCTGCTCGCTGCATTTACCATCGCGTGGTGCACAGCTATCTCTACCAGCTAACTTGTTCCGAGTCCGCTGTCTCACCTGTTCGCAAGGAATACATGCGCTGTTCATGTCCGCGTATATCAGGCCGTATTACCTCCCACACTCTGACACCAACACATCCCGAGGCCCATAACAGCGAACACGATATCGCGCGCCAGGCCGCCCGCGCGTCAAATTGACGCTCTCTAGCATGGGGCTGCAATATATTTACTACTCGCCACTGCAAGGTTAAGGGCATCTACCTATTGGCAGTGTTGTTTGTCTTCTGTTTATGAACCCTCCTCATTTTTTTCACAAATATCTTTGCTCTCATTGCGTTCTCTGAAGAGAACTCTAGAAACTAGTATTCGAACCCCCGAAACATATTGCACATTTCATTAGTGTCGAGTTTATTCCACTTTTTACCATGTAGACGTGCCTACATTTCTGGGTTGTTTTCGAGGTGCCACTTTGTATGTTTCATTTCGGCTCGATTTGGTCGTAGTCTAGGTTCGATGCGAAGTTGGACACATATTCACTGTGATAGTACCCGTGGCATGTGTGCTTGCTTGTCGGTATGGTATGTTGCCATTCAACAATGGCCAAGAATGTGTCGCCCTTCATCTTGAGCCTCGTCGGCTTACTTTCGCTCAATCCAGATCAATGTCGCAACTTCCACACTAAAACCCCCATCCCTAGGCTCACCCGAGAGGGTACCGTTGTGGTTTGGTACTAGTAGGGATTAACATGTTTTTGTCGACTGGGTCAGGCTCAAGGTGCACTGCATTGCACCAGATTGACCCCCTGACATGACAATCTAGACCGGACTGAACATGCACACTGCTTTAGATGGGGGAGTCCACATAAATTGGAAGGGATAACTAAATTGTGCTAAGCCTAACATTATGTAACTTCATATGCCAATTTGGTGATTTATGTCACTAATATACAACCCCCCCATACAAAGTCGCATACTCCTTATGTGCTTGTAGAAAAGCAGATTTTGCAACTATGTTTTGTTGATAAGACTATGACACACAATTACTTCATTAGTATGTGATTTACGTGAAAAAAAATCATAATCATGCAGTTATTTACCTGATACTACATGACAGATTCCTGTAGACAAGGTATATAATGGCCATCTGACAAGGTGTAAGCTGGATTAATGTTATTTTCGACATGAATTAATAAAGACGCTGCCATTTTCAGATAAGCCCGGCCGGCCAGGCGGCCCCTACTAGTAGTTTCCATGTACATAACAGGATAAGACGAAGTGTTCAATGCCCTGTGTGCAGCGTCATGTCTTGCTTGAATCATCATTTAATTATACAGTGTATGAAATCATTGTCGACTCTCTCACTCTTGGTTCTCCAACGACCTACTGATTTCCACGGGCCAGAAATCTCCAAAATAAAAATATTTCCACGAGCCACGGCCATCGGGGGGATTTAGCTGAACTGGTAGTTTCGGCCTCGAGCTGAGCCTGCTGGGCTGCTTGAGAAAACGATCCGTCAGCTGCTGGCAATCCAGTTCAGTGCTGTGAGAAATCAAGTCGAGATCATCTAACTAAGCCGAAGTAACATTTGTGCACCAGCGAAGAACGTCGAATACCGAAGCTCATAGTGTAGTTCGGTCCTCTGTCTTTCGTATCGTGGCACCGGTCCCCATCTCTGGCTAGGTCGACCGCCAGATAATTTTTTTTCGAAAGATCTAGCAAATGCTGGCTTCCATTTATTAGCAGAGGCAAACTTATAGATATCGCCCAGGCAAAATTACTGCAAGAAATGAAAATAAAAAAGGAGAACAAGCTCATGGCAACGAGCCAGCCACCTTCGTGGCACTAGTTCGTCAACCCTGCAAAACAAACCCACAGCGCTGCCTACATGAAGCCATGTCGTAATGCTTTCCAACGCCGCAGCCTCGGCACACCACCGCCGTCTAGGGCCGCGGCCCCAGCATCCCCCAACCTAGCCGGAAAAGCTACACTGCCACTTTATTCTGATGAATTTAAATACTGTATTAAATTGTCGGCTGTTTTCCCTCAAAAAACTGCACACACGAGAGAAAAGACACATGAAGCGAAACCGTGGTACGGACGAGGAACGTTAGGAATGGACGTGGCATTTGAGGGGATCTTTGTTCCAGTTTAATCTACTAGTGATCCCATTGGTTCCCCTAGTTCAAAATTCAAACAATGTTTTCGACTCTAAGCCCGGGAATAACCATGGATTAATATTTTGACCCAAAACAGTACGTAGGAGCCTGCCTTTTTTTAATTGATAGAAAAGGGAAAAATTTACATGCCTAGGCAAAAGAATAGAAACTACTCGAAAAACTTGGCTGCGATGATACACTGTCCAGCGCCTAACTCAGAAACAACCACATGAACAACAACATCAACCTCTACAAGAGATATGCAGTAGATACTAGCGAGACTTCATCTTTGATTAGTTGCCAAGGCCGTCACACTCATCTGTTTCCCTTCATAAAAATGGTGTCCTCGTTCTTTGAAATATTCCAAACTATATAGCAGGAAAGTGTGATAGTTTCATTCTTTTGAGTTTTAGGGGCACATCTCTGAACTTTGCCCCACCAGACCCTCACTGTCAGTACCTAGGAAATAGCCCTTGCCAAAGGTGCATTAGTATCTGCAAAAGATGCCCAGACTTGCTTGGTATAACTGCATCCAACCAAAAGGTGAGCAGCCGATTATGGCTCTTGATCACAAAGACAACAAGTCTGGTTACACACTATTCCTCTCCTAGTAAGTCTGTCAGCCGTCCAATTTCCGTTACGCAATAATAACCATTTGATCTTGCCTTCCACGTTCGCACTCTAGACTTTTTCTAGATGTGGTTGCAAGATCCGACCCAAAAAACTGAATTTCATATGCAGATTTAGCAGAATACTGCCCATTTGCATAGGGGAGCCATTTAATAGCATCTGGAATGTCATTTAGCTGCACTCGTCTATCTTGGCCCAAAGCTGAAGAAATTTGTGTAGCTCTTTTTCATTTGAAATTTTCAAGAGATTCCGAAGGCCGAAGCCATCGCCTGTTGGAGATCACATCAGCAACAGATATAGACTTTCTTCTTTCCAAGTGATAAAGCAAGGGCACCAACTTTGCAGGAGCCATTCTATTGAGCCATATATCCTTCCAGATTTTTGTACTTTGTCCATTACCCACCGAGATTGAGTGCAAGCCTCAAAGAGTTGCATGTCCGTATCACATGCTAGCGGCATACCCTTCCAAGGCCGATTCATTTCTTCCCATCCAAGCCATGGCCAGCATAGCCGAAGCACTTGAACAAACAAAGTTAGGTCCTAGATGCCAACCCCCCATATTTATTTGGGGTACAAACTGTCTTCCAGTTGACCAAGCAGTGGCCCCCCTTTGCTTCTTCATCTCCCTTCCACAAAAAGCTTCTCCGAATTTTATCAATCTTCTTGATTTTCCAAGGCGTTAGGAAGAAACTTGTGAGGAAATAAGTCAAGGTAGAGGCAACGATAGAGTTGATTAGAGTTAATCGTCCATTCCTAGGCATCAACTTTCCCTTCCATGGCTTCTGCTTGCTTGCAATTCTATCGATCAACCTATGAAGCTCATCTCTAGAAGGCTTTCGGATAGCAAGGACAGACCCAGATATTGGCATGGAAAGCTTCTGTTTAACCTCCAAACTCATTTAGTACCTCCTCTATTTCAATATTGTTGTACTGGATGGGATAAACTACACATTTATGCAGATTCGCCTTGAGCCCCGAAATGAATCCAAATGTTCGAAGGATGCTTTGAATGACAGTCATCTCCTCTTTAACAAAGTTGAGAAACAGTGTAGCATCATCAGCATAGAAACTCGATCTAGTTCTAGCAGCCCTTATCCCTAATGGAGAAAGCATCCCCACATATGTAACCAATTGGAGGATTTCTGCAATGACTCCGTCATCAGGATGAACAAGGGTGGAGCGGGTCCCCCTTTCTTAGCCCTCGCCTGTGCTGCAAAGACTTTCCGGGGATACCATTAAACAACACCTTGGAAGAAGAGCTCGCAAGAATGAAAGAAACTAGGTTACACCAGTGCTGTCCAAACCCAAACCCTTTTAAGACCTCCAAAATATTGCTCCAATGCATCGAGTCAAATGCCTTTGCAATGTCTAACTTGAGGAACCATGAGTTTCTTATTTTTGTGAGCTAGCTTGATCACACCTTTGACATACAAAAAGTTGTCTTGAATGCATCTTGTCTTGGTAAAAGCACTTTGATTAGTAGATACCAAAATCTTCAATTCAGGCCATAGCCTCGTTGCTAACATTTTGTAGGCAATCTTGGCAACACTATGCATCAAACTCACTGACATGTAATCATTGCCAGTCGAAGCTCCATCCTTATTGGGCAGCAACACTAAGTTAGTTGTGTCTAGGAGATGCCATATATTTCTCCCGAGTCTATGCAGCTATCGCATCGCGAACACTAGATCCTCTTTTATTATTGCCCAACAATGCTTGCAGAAATTCTAACAAACCGATCAGGACCTAGAGCCTTTTCTCCATGCACTTCCATAATAGCATCCCTAATAAAATCCTCAGAAAATTGGGCATCAAGATGGGCCAAATCTATAGTCGGCAACCCAAAAAACTCCCAGTTCCAGCACTGATTTCTCTCCTATTGCTTGCCAACTAAATCTTTAATATGATCCAGCAACAACTCAGACTTATACGTGGTTGCAAACTTCACCGTAGCTCCCAACCAAATTAAGGATGTGATTTTTCCGACGCCTACCATTCACCCTTAGGTAAATTTTTTTAGTTTGCATCTCCCTCTTTGATCCAGACCATTCTTGTCCGATGCCACCATTTATATCTATCTATAGCAGCAAAACCCAACAAGCGATCCTTCAAAAATGCTCTCAGCTTCTTCTCTTCATCAGAGAGGCATTGATTTTGTTGTGCGACATCTAGTTGGAATATAACTAGATGTGCCACATTAGCTTTGAGCCTTCTCTCTTGGTTTTTTCTCTTATCCCACTTCTTTAGCGCCTTGGCAATTCTGCAGAGCTTGATATGTAATTTCTTAATTGCATCTTGAGTACTAAATGGTTTATTCCAAGCATTTCAAACCACATCAAAGAAGCCCTCAATCTTTTGCCAGAAGGATTCATACTGAAACCCTTTGTACTTCTGAGTTTGCATCTTCTTGACGAAAAGTGGACAATGACAGAGATAGATGTTAAAGCTGGAGAGAATTGAAATTGAGGATATTACACTTCCCATTCCCTAGACATGAACACTTTGTCAGTTCTTTTATGCATTGTGACTTCTCTTTCATTGCACCAAGTGAAGCAACAGCATGCAAGGGGAATTCTCACAACTTGAGATCCCCATGGATCAATATTGACAGTGTAGTATAAAGCATATATGTTCTTATGTTTTGTGTAGGCCCTAACTTCGTGTATACACTTCCTTTGTTTAGCCTAGAATAAAAACTTTTGCATATGCATGATTGATTGTGTGGATTCCTGATTACCTTTTTGAAAAATTTGATGTCAAAATAAGGTAGCCCAAGAAAAAGTTTGTTAATCGCCTAGGGAATAGTCATTTCCAAGTCTGATCAAGACTTCTAAAACAGAATTCATGTGGAGTACTATAGTTATAGCTAAACTTTCGGGATTCTACTTTAGGGCACGGTTGTCCTTTAAAAAAAAGAGGAACTCTCAATAGATGATTATGCCAGAGGATAATTAAGATTTTATAGTTTGCATAGCGGATGTCAGGTGTAGGTTAGGCTATTTTTTCTGGAACATACTATTCATTTGCGGATGTTCCTTTAGGTACCCCCGCTCTAAAAACTCTCACGAATTGGAGGGTTTGAGGAAGGGTAATTCTAGGCAGACTTTTCTTGCTTTTGTACAAAAAAGGGGCCTTTAAACCTAGGACTAGGACCTCCCCTACACAAATAGAGATACTCTATCAATACATTAGGCGCGCCCTCCATGGCTCCACAGGATAAAGATCAACGCTCCTTAAAAATATGGTTCATATAGATTTTAGTCGACTGAGATCTTTTATATTTATTTATCCTCAGAAAAATGTGTCTTCAGTTTAGCGAAGTCCAAATTGCACATCTTCATCGCTAATACTTAATTATGCTTTTCAGACATTGACTTGGACATAAAAAATTCTCAAGCTATTCAGAAGTTGCAAAAAAAATCTACGCTAGTTAAAGATCAACGCTTAGAAATAGATGCTGAAAAAAAGAAAGATGGTCAAAGACAGTAAATCGATGTTGGCAATTCCAAAGTCCAAACTGATGTGTCCAATGCAGAGCTAGCACAGTCAAACACGAGTAGTACGCACAAAGGAAGATGCCTGCTTCAACTTGCCGTGTCCATCCGATTATCCAAAACTATACAAAATCTTCATCTATACACATGGTCAGGCTGGTGGCTGGGATGGGGCAGAGACTAGCACATCTGCACATGCCATGAACCCGTGATGCGTTGGCAAACTAGTCTCCCGTCAGCAAGGCACGGCAGAGTTTCTGTCACAGCGCCAGAGCGGCGGCAGGCGCCAGAACGGCCGCTTCTGCTTCGCCGGCGGCGCACCGGCAGCGGCGACGGCGGTCCTGTCCGAGCTCAGCATGTCCCACATCACCTGCACGTCGTTGTACCCGCACGTCTGCACGTCCTGGTGCAAATTCAGCACCCCGCACTCTGCATCCATCAAATGCCGTTCATCACATTCAGGAAGTTGGCAAAGAAATGTAGTTAAGCACAGTTTAGTGGTACTGATTGGAGTAGTAATCCTAATGTTCGGAGAAAATAAAAAGAACGGATAAACGAATCATTCATCGTAACCACCATATAAGGGCTGCAGATTAGGTGGTCCATGAGCATCCATATGGGCGGTTGGTAGCACGAAGATATCATGCCTCTAGCCAATTCTTGGTGTGGAGCGTGCAAAAGATAACATGCATGGACCATTAGCTACCGATCTCTGATCCATTTGTTTGTTTCTTGTGATATTATTGGCTTTGGTTCCATGGACAAATTAAAGCCTAGGGAGTTCAAACTCTGATTTAAGCCAGTCCAAGCATGTGTGCAAGATGAATCTATCAGAACGAGAATGGCCATGCACAATCTTGAGCTCAGCTAACATGCACGGAGTTAAAACGAGCTGCAACCCCTGAATTTTGACTGCATTATGAATCTATGGTCTATCTATGTGCCAAATCTCAAACGTGGCGACTGAGTGTTCATCCAGTTGAATAGTTGATGTTTTTGCTTGCGGCAAGAAGCAGCGATGCGTATGAGGCTACGAGCAGAGCGAGAGCCGAGAGGTGGTGCTATGCTTACCGGCCTTGCGGACGCGCGCGCGGGCGGCGGCGACGGCGAGCCTGCAGGCGCGGCGCACGGGCGCGACCACCCTGGCGCACCACCACGCCATCACGCGCGTGCCCATCTGCTGATGCTGCCTCTGCCGCTGCCGCCTCGTCGCCGGCGGTGTCGCGTCACCGTCCAAAGGCTCCGCCGGACGACGGGACCGGGCGCCCAGCCTCGCCATGGGTGGCACTGGCAACCGACGCCGCAGCCTCGGGAGGAGCCTGCCTCCGCCTCTCCTTTCCACTCCTCCAGAGGCCGAGACTCCCACACTCGATCTCCCTAGCCCACACTCCCCTTTCCGTTGTATATAAGCAGCGTGCGCGTAACGTTGGGGACCCACTCCCAAGGTCTCCCCCCTCAAAACATTTTACTCCCAAACTTGAAGAAAATATACATGAAACGTGCAAATTATGCGAAAAATTGGACTCCAAATTAAACTGACATGCTAGATTTTAGTTCCTGTAGTTTTTTATGGTCGCATTGTGATTTGACATGATCGTCTTCTTGGTTGTTGCGTGGAGGTTCAGATGGATGGATGAATGGATGGGCTGTACCGCGCGTGGCACACGAGCTGAACTTCACGTGCTCCCCCCACCCATATCATTTCGTAAACCGGGTTATGTAGATGCCGCCGTAAGCGATTATTAGCAAGTGGATAGCTTTTCTTCTTCCTTGGAGTCCCTTGCTCGTAGTCGTCCCCGGAACGATGGCGTCGAGCTGCGGCGTCGTCCCTCTCTTCTAAGAAAACTCCGGCTCACCGCCCCCAGCAAACCATGTTGGACCCGTTGCATACAAAGAACTACAGATTTTTTTTTGACCGTAACTACGGCGGGCTTACGCCGGCCTGAACCTTTATAACAACAGACAGTTACATGGAACCATTACAACATGATGGAGAAGGGGGGGGGGGGAGGAAGGAGCTAGGGAGAGGCAAAGTTCCTCAGGCCTCTATGGGGGATCATAGTTATTACACCAAGAAAGCAAGGAAACACGAATAACATTTTTTGAACACCTATTGGCCCAAAGGCGCACATCGTCCAAGCAGCGCCGAGTGACAACCAGCAATGGTTCGTCAACTCCATTGAAGACCTTGGAGTTACGTCGCTTTCAGATGTTCCACGCGACAGCCGTAGCAACAGTCGCATTGCCAGAGGTCCGAAAGTGGCGGTCGAGGAGCTCGTCGAAGTGACAGCCGTCGCTATCAGGGAGTTGTAAGGAAAAGGCATCCCAAACCTCACGGGCTTTCCAGCACCCAATGAGGAGATGGTCGGTATCTTCATTGTCCGAGCAGTGTGGGCATGTAGCCGAGGTTGCGAGGTTGTGCCGAAACCTCCTGTCATTGGTGGGGAGTCGATGCTTCTGAGCAAGCCAGATGAAAATCTTGCACTTAAGGGGGGCGCTCCCTTCCCAGGCCTTCAAAGCCCTGTCATCCTGCAGCAATTGCTTAAAAAAGAAGGCATAGACATCGCGGTTCGTTAGAGCTCTGGAAGTAGAACGGCAGAGACGCACATCTACGACATTAGGAGAGAGGGTGATTGTGTTGTTGAATTGGTACAACTTTCTATTAAATCAACAATACTTATGGATGGGAGGGAGTACCATAACCTATACGATTTCTGAATGTGTCACTCGTTTGCTGGAAAATCCATATTTCACAAACCTTCTACAGACCAACATCTCTTCTTTTCTGCGAGCATTTCTGGGTGAAACACACGCACTCGGGAGTTCGATATCTTCAACGGAATTGAAGCACGATTTCAAGGGATTCAATTAAGTAGAATTTTCAAATCTCAAGGGATTCAATCAAGTAACAGGGGGAAACGAAAAAGAAATTGCGCTCCAGACAGGCCCTGAGATTCGCTAGTTGGGACCTGTGACTGTGTGTGACTACAGCATCGTCACGTTTCAGATTTCACAGCCTGTGACACCCACCGTGATCGGCTGTCGCATGACGTGATCTCCAACGTCCACTCACATTCTGCCCACCTCCTCTGCTCGAGTCCTACGGATTGGAGGCCACAGGATTTCTTGCTTGTCTGCAGTCAGTCCGGCACTGAAGAGCATGCTGTTACCTGAGACCGTGTCCAGGTTTGGGGAATGCATGTGGGAGCACATCATGCCAACAGGAGAACACATATAGTGGCACACAAGACTATCGCGATCACCAACAGCTTCCCGTTTAGCAGACGCCAATGCACATCCATGTGAAGGAGGGAGCAGCAGGAGCCACTTGGAGGCTTCGCCATGGATGACAGCACCTCGTGACGATGATGCTTCGACCTGAATTGCAGCACAAAATAGTTTAACACAATCATGTCCAGTCAAGGGGACCGGCAGACCCTGCAGCAATTATCTTGACATGATTAAAGAGTTGTCAACATAGGAGCAGCTGGTATTGGGGTATTTTCTTTTATTTGCTTGCACATGGGGTCAAGTCTCAGAATAGCAAGTCTGTTCCAAAACAGAGAGTTACGTGCGCTTTGTCGCTCGTTAAGATTAAATGGTTGGTGCTAACCAGTACTGAACTAGTTTATCATGATATGAGAGGTGATGCAGGTAGAGAACTTATTTTAATGATATAAAAAAAACATTGCATGCTAATGACAGCAGCAGCAGCAGCAAAGAGTAACATGAGAGATATAACATTGATATTGTAGCAATAAGAATACCTGATAAGGAAACACACTCATATCGTAGTCAGGCTAACGGTATTCAGAATATCAAAAATTAGTCATACAGACAAACCCTGCAGCCTGCACAATGATATCTAGATGATTTAAGATATCGAAATAGTTAAAATTTTCAATCAAACTAATCCCAAACCAAATTTGTTGTAAAGAGTAGACATGCAAGAAGCGGATGGGGTGTGGGCAGAAAGAACTGGCACACACTACTCCCTCAAAGCCACACATCTCACTGAACTCCTAAATATGCTGCACCCACCTAACTTTATACCTGGTGAAGTTTTCTAAGTCGAAGAAACAAAAGAGTTTGCCAACTGAACCATATAAAATGGCAGGGCAGAAATATTAAGAAAACAAAGAGTTTGCCAACTAACTATTACAGAACTTACTTCCTGAATTATTTAAGTATAAGACTGACCCGAGAAGCACATGGTTACTTCATAATAATAGTCGTGATGTGTAATACCCCAGCTCTATGTAGGACCCAAGGTACCGTAAATGTGATAGCACGACGAGCAAAAGAATATTATCAACAAAATTTCAGCAACATGTCTAATAAGCAAGAACTAACTGGGAACATGGGCCCAAATGTAAAACTGTTACTAAGCACGCAGCTGAACATTCTCCCAAATATATGTCCAGAGACTAGAGTTCCAATTGTGTGTTGAGTCGTTGCAATGGTCCAAGTGTTTGTGCTCCAACTACGCCCATTTCATCAAGAACGATGCATGCAATTCCTAACACCTGAAAGGTTACAAAAAGAGAGTGAGATAGACATCTCAGCAAGTGACCAAAAGAAGTGGTTTACCCCCTGCCATAATTCCATAAACTTAATGACATTTGGGACCCTAAGATATGCACATTCAAACTTCCATACTTATCTGAATCAGCATCAGTGATTTCCTTCTCATCCACAGGATGTAATCACAGTGGAATGCAATGCTATGGAATGCAAGGAACAAATTCCACTTCACGTAGCACAAGATGAAACAGAAAATGACCAACACAAATAGTGAACCAGGGAGTCGCTTGGCTTAACTGTGATGAAGGCTTGGTGTGGAGATCAATCCTGACGGGAGGCACTGAACCTGATAATTAAAAAGCACAACCTCTTGATACACTTCTCAAACCTCTAAGCAAGAAAAGACATGCTCTTACCCTTAAAATTTACTAGGTAAGTTCACAATTCTGCATCTTTTTGCACGTACCACCAAACTTGGTAAATAAATACAGTACGGACATTGACACGGAGTAATCTACAACATTTCTCTTAACACAAAATTATAATTTAACCATCTTCATGAGTTAAACCGCACAGGAATACTGCACAGGAGTCACACCAGACCTCCTGACAGTTAGCTTGGATGGCTTGATCCTCACCACTAACTTCTTGCTAACTTTTGCTTCTTTGTTTTAGTCTTGTTAGTGTTCTAGCTGTTTTGGTTTTGTAAGCCTTTTGCGCCTTCTCAGCATTCTTCTACAAAAACTGGTGCGCATTTCAATGTGTGTTTGAGAAAAAACTGTGCAAGAAAGAACAGGCATGTGCACAGGAGAAAAGGTTGAATTCAGATTAACACAACTGTTGATCTAGTCAACCAATTCTCACGTTCTTAAGCTTCTGGAAACGGTAAGGAGTTCCCCACAGATTCTATGCTCAGATTCTGACAAAAAAAACTGTCCCCAAGACAATTGAAAACTAATTTATCTACAGATCACCCTGCAGCCTGAACTGAACCGCAAGGGAAATTGTTTCTCAAATCTAGAGATTTCTAGCAGGACACACCAACACAGGACGATTGCTTGGCAGTACTTAGACATCACCAGATATGCCATGATCTCCATTCACGTCATATTCCTGAATCTGTCTTCTCCCTGCCTCCTTTTGGAGCAGCAACAGCAGCAGCAGGCACGGCTACGATGCACAGGAGGGAACCTCACATCCCAGTCCGTTTGCATGTAGTTGCCAAAGAGGAGCGGTTAGGGGATGAAAAGTGGTTAGTTTGGCTAATCTTTGGTTCAGGTTATAAAGGGGTACTAGGATTATGGGTTGGTTTATTGGCCCAAAGCCTGACTTGAACCTATATTTCCCCCCACCTACATGAGCCTCAAGAAGTCAAGATGCTACTGAAGGTAATCCATAGTATAATGTAAGAATTAGAAAATTTGGTTCACTTCTTGAAAGGTATATAAACAATCTATAGTGGGTTCACAAAGAAATAGCCTCTGATTTTACCAGAGCTGTTGAAAGAGAAAAATACCTGAATAACATTGATCCGAAGTTAGTTTTCAGATGCAATGTTAAAACTAGCATGTGACAGCATTCGAGAATAGAGGATAGATAAGATAATCAAATATTCAGCTAATGATGCTCTGAGACACATCAGCATTTCGATCAGAACACATACCTCCGAAAAAATAATCAGAATTTGTTTTACCCAATGACATGATGGATATCCAGGATATTTAGAATGCAGATCTAACTCCACCAAATGCAATCAACACTGATGCGCTTGGTAAGCACTAGGATATTGCATCTTTGCATGAGCTGTGTGTTTCGAACATGGTTATCGTACATACGTTAATTCTATTCACACCACATCAACAAACTGAGTACAATCAATATCTTGGAGAGTAATCTTGCCAAGAAGCAGATCGCTTGCATGCATGGAGCACAATGGGAGGCATTTCTTGTTCAAACTCTCATGAATGGCACTTAGTCCTTGAACCCACTTCTTTTCATTCAAAGGATCTACATTAAGGCGATTCTGCAGAAGACGAATCCTGTAAAGGGTGGTGTCTGTTCCAGCACAAAAATGTGCCAGGCATGGCTGGGAGGTCTCATCGACTGCTAATCTGACCAAGATCATTGTCAAGGCTCCATCCACAGGCTTTGGATCGGAGAGATTCTTATCACCCATCATCTTGATCTCCCGCTCTGTTGGGAAGTACACTTCTGCCACTCCATCTTCATTTGTCACCTTCAAATCCTTTGTATAATGGCTAATTGCTTGCCTCTTGGTGCACTCATGCTTCTCTGCCAATGTCAAGAAGCAGGAGAACCTCAAGTGATAGCTCACAACAATCTTGACCATCCTGAAATTCCGACAGCAGCAGAAGAAATCTAGCCACCTCCTCCCAACACCGGCGTACCATTTGATGATATCTGCATCGTCCAAACACAAAAGCAGCTTTATTGGCCGTGGACGTCCCATGGAATTTGTGAACCCGGCCAACTTTACGGCCTTTCTTACAAGCTCTATGGGTGCATTGACCCTCATCTTCAGCTCTGTCAAGTCCTCGAAAGTCCTCTTCTCATATTGTCTCTCATCCTCTTCCTCTTCTAGCCTCTCCTTGTCCTCAGTCATGTCATAGCCCCTCCTCGGCACCAAGAACTTGTTGACTGCTTCCTGCAATTGATCATAGGAGTCCACCAATGCTGGTGGCAACTGATCCCTCACCCTATTCAATGACAAGAAGTCACCAGATGTAAACAACCGATGCCAATAACGGGAATGGTCCTGTGACTTGAAGTATTCGACCACTGTCTCCTCTGCCCAACCCTTGAACTCCTGCTGCACTTCATCCGCAATGTGGAAATCAAACTCGAACTCGTGACCCCGCCTTACCTTCTTGAACAAGTGGTTCAGTATCTTCAGCCCAAGCTTTTTCCTCCGTGTCTCCCGGGCATTCTTCAGCTCGTGGGCCTCTGCTGCCTTCCTCTTCAGATACATCTTCCTCGCCCTCTTCGCCTTCTCTGACATGGGAGGGTGTAAGACTGACGGTGGCACAGCTTGGAACTCCATCCCCAGGAATTCCATCTTCTCTGACACCGCACTGTGTACTGAGCTCCCAAACCTGTCAACCTTTACCTCCAAGTCCTTCTCCAAAACAGTGAGGATCCTATCTCTGACCTCAAGCGTGAGCATCTTCGACCCGGTCGTCGCAACCATCATCTTGTCGAGATACCGGACGGCATACACTCTTACAGGCGTATGTAGGACACTCTCATCCTTAACTCTGGGATTCTTCTTGTGCACCTCCTCCCGGATGGCCATCACCTCTCTATCCACAGGATCAAAGAATATGTTCAGCAGCGTGCCAGTGAGCTCCGACTCCTGCGGGAGCCCGCGGCTGAGCTCGCAGCCACCGAGCTCGAAGGTTACCGCATCGGACAGGAACAGCTCGCGCAGGTAGTCGATGAACCCGGGGTCGTCGACTTTGCACGAGATGGCGTCGAGCAGGTGGCGGACGTGGCGGGGGGCGAATGGCTGGCGCGGGATGGCGACGCGGAAGAACCAGGTGGCGTTGGCGATGGAGCGGAGGTACCGGATGGCGGCGTGGCGGGCGCGGTAGGCGAAGGTAGCGGCGCGCGGGGCGAAGACGGCGTCGAGGGCGGATGCGGCGGAGAGCATGGCGAGGCGGAGCGGGAGGGTGGGGAGCGGGAGCGGGCGGCCCTTGAGGCGGGAGGGGATGATTAGGCGGAGGTGGGAGGAGGGGGAGGGCGGCGCGGCCGCGGCGGTGGTAGTGGTGGTGGGGAGAGGAGGGGGTTCGGGCGGCGGCTCGGAGGGGTGGGAGCGGCGGCGGAGGAGGAGGGCGGAGGCGAGGAGGAGGGAAGGGTGGGAGAGGAGCGGGAGGAGGGAGTGGAAGCGGCGTGTGGAGGCGGAGTAGTGGTCGCGGCGGAGAAGGGCCTCGAGCTCCGCGGCCGAGAGCGGCGCCGGCACCGGCACGGCTACGGTGGCGGCGGTTGTGGAGAGAGGTTGAGGTGCGGGGAGGAGAACGCGGCGGGGCGCCCGCGCGAGGCGGGGGAGCATGTGCGGCGCGTGGAGGCGGCTGCGGCGGGCGGTAGCCGGGAGGAAGGGGATGTTTGCGACGGCCGCGGCGAGAGCGAGGCCGCCGGCGTTGCGGCGGACGGAGTTGGGCCCAGAAGGGCCGAGACGCGAGCCGTTTTGGTGCTCACAAAGAACTTCAGCCGAATGCAAAACCATAGTTCAAAAATCAAAACGGAAATTGTGTCATGAAAAATCATCGCAAAGCATGGATTCGGCTACTGATTTCGCAAACAAGAATGCAAGCACACATGTGGAGTACAAAATAGCAAAATAGGGGAAATTGTTTACAAAGTGGTACGCTTACCTATATTTTCGATGAAGGGGCTTTTTCCCAATGCTTAAATCACTGGAAAGACTTGTATAGGATTAAGCTTTAGGTAGGATCTATGAGATCTATTTTTTTTTAACGAAAAACATGTTCAAATATTCTTAAAAAAATTGACAACATAGATCTATGCTATATATGCAACATAAAAAAATTACAGCTTTAAATTTAACCTACAAATAAAGATCCAAAAAAGATAAATTTGGGTGTGAATAGTGTGAAATATTATTCAGCCAAATCTGACACTATTCACATCAGATTTTGTCTTTTTTGTTTCTCCAAGTGTAGATCATATTCTGAGCTGAAATTTTTTGGAGTTGTAGATGCAGCCCATATATATGTTGTACAATTTTTTTAGTTTTTTCGCGTTTTCTAAATATGATTTTTATATCTTGATCTCACGATCCTACCTAATGGCTAGATTCTATAGAAGTCTTTCCCCCCCCTAAATCACATCATACATGTACGGAAGTTTAAAATGCAGCCCGTGCTATTTCTAGCTCATTTCTTCCACAACTCAAAAACAATAGTTTGCAAGAACAAAAATTTCTGAAAGAAAGTCTATATATAGTCAAGTCAATGGCATATTCTATGATTATGCAAAATCTCAACTCAATATACACTTTTGAGAGTAAAACACAAAAATACCTACTCCCTCCGGTCGGAAAAGGTTGACGGTAGGTTAATAAAACTTTGTACTAAGTTATAGTAAATTATCCCACAACCTTTTCTGATAGGAGGGAGTCATACTATAGGCTACAAAAAATGACAAAGTCTGCAAATTTTTAAGATTTGAAAGTTGCACTTTTCACTACTTCAGATTGTAATTTGTCAATTTTTCCAAACCCATAATACATGTTATTTCACATTGAATTTTGTAGACTTGTACTAGAATAAATCTTTGTCTACATAGAGAATTTTGTTTCATAATTATTTTATTACTGTTGTTTTTTAATTCTATGCCCTCGAGCTACATTTAGCCCCACTCCATACATGTGACCTTATTGTCTCATTTTAAGCCTCCAACTCGAAAGAGGAAACAAAAGTTGAGATCTCGAGTGGATAAATGGTTGCAATATATCTAACCGAATTAGGTAAGTAAGATCATCTGTGCGGATCTCTAAGAGCATCTCTAGTCCTTAAAAAGCTAAACCGTAAAACCCGAGTACACCGCACAGTAAACATGTTCTATAGTTCCGCTCGTGACGTGAAATAACAGTACCCATAAACTAAACTGTAAAATAGCATCTTTACATGGGACTCGTGAAATTTCTCTTTTTTCCTTTCCTCTTCTCCAACCTCCGTAGCCTTGCACGCACACGAGCCCCCGCCCCAACACCGCCCACTCGAGATCGCCCCCAGCGCCACTGCCAGCCATGCTCCCGCTCGAGATTGCCCCAACCTCCGCCCCTGGCCTTCCGCGCGGCGAGCTCCTGGCCTCCCGCACGAAGAGCGCTCCTGGTAGTGCCATACCCGTTGCCTAGGCTGGGCGAGCGGTGGCTGGGGTCTAGGTATGGACGACGGCTGATTGCTATAGATGGCGCGGTGGTGATGAAGTAAATGACCGGCCAGTTGGGAAACCCCAAGAGGAAGGTATGATGAATATAGCAGCAAGTTTTTCCCTCAGTAAGAAACCAAGGTTTAATCGAACCAGTAGGAAAAAGCCAATACTCCTGAAGGTGATGCTTGCTAGCCTAGTGACACTCCAACAAGGGCGCCGTTAACGATAACTTGTTAGCGCGTCTTCAACTAGTAGCAACGTGGAACCTGCACACAACACAACCAAATACTTTATTCCCAACTTACGATGAGGTTGTCAATCTCACCGGTTTGCTTGAAACAAAGGATATGAGCGTATCGAGTGGAAAGTGATAGTAGTATGCGAGAAAGTAAACAGTGCGAGTAAAGTAAACAGGTGATAGCAATATAATGGAAATAGGACCGGGGTCCATAGTTCACTAGTGGTGTCTCTCCATAAGATAAAATAACACATGCTGGGTAAACAAATTACAGTTGGGCAATTGATAGAATAAAGACAACGTGTATATGTCGAGAGGATCACTATGAGATTTACTCTGTGCATTACAACAAGATACATAGACCGTCATCCAACTACATCTATGACTAATAATCCACTTGTGGCGAATCAATCCGAGAACTCCACAAGTATTAAGTTGCGAACAACAGATAACTGCATTAAGCAAAGTGTGTAATGTAAACAAAGCATATGCCCTTGAGCATATGAATGTTGTTTTCTCCCTAGTGGCAACAGCACATCTACAACCTTAGAGGTTTCTGTCACTCCCCCAGATTAAATAGAGGTATGAACCCAACTATCGATCATAAATATCCCCTCTTGGAGTCAGTAGCAACTACTCGACTAAGATAGCTACTAACAACGGAGAGCATGCAAGATCATAAACAACATAGAGATAACATAAGATAATATTCAGCACATCAACTCAATCATAACACCAATATTCATCGGATCCCAACAAACACAACATGTAGAATTACATAACGGTGATCTCGCTCATGTAAGGCAGCTCACGAGATCTAAATATGAAGCACATGGTAGAGAAGACAACCACCTAGCTACTGCTATGGACCCATAGTCCAAGGTAGACTACTCACTCATCGCGCCGGAGGCAAGCATGGTGATGACGAAGACCTCCAGTGGCGATTCCCCTCTCTGGCAGGGTGCCGGGAAGAGCTTCTGGACCCTCCCGATCTCGGGTCGACGGCGGCGGCGGATCGCGATGTATTCTGGAAAAGTGATCGGGTCTTTAGGTTTTTCCCGTCGGGGGGTCTTTATAGGCGAAGGGGCAGTGTCAGAAGTGGACCAGGGGACCCTCACCATAGGGCGGCGCGGCCAGGCCCTGGGCCGCGCCCCCTGGTGGTGAGGCCGCCGTGTGGCTCCTTTCCGTCTCCTCTTTGGTTCTCTGGAAGCTTCGGTAAATTTCTGGATGTTCGGCTTTTGTTTCATCCAATTCCGAGGATATTTCCTGTGTAGCTTTTCTGAAACACAAAAACAGCAGAAAACAGGGAACTAGCACTGTGGCATCTCGTTAATAGGTTAGTTCCGGAAAATGCATAAAAATGCCATAAAGTGTAACGAAACACTAAGCAAATGCTGTAAAAACAAGCATGGAGCATCAAAAATTATAGATACGTTAGAGACGTATCAGCATCCCCAAGCTTAACTCCTGCTCGTCCTCGAGTAGGTAAGTGATAATAAAAGAAATAATTTTTGAGGTGACATGCACCTATATAAACTTGATCAACTATGTAAGCGTTGTACGCTGGGATCAAAAGAACTTAAAACATGGGCATGAAAGATATAATCTTGATAGAAGAAACTTAGCAACCATATTATAACATGAAAAAGAACATGAACGAAAGATCATGAAAATGAAACAATGAAAGTCAAACGTGTGTTCAAATTATATGGAAAAACATGCAAATGGTTTTCAGCTTGTCCTTCATGAGAGAGCAAAACATAAATGCATAGGACACCTTCAAGTTTAAGAGGGCGACTAGATACAAATAATTTGAGAACAAGTGAAACCAACATCATGAATCAATCAATGAAAACTTTGGGACAATGCACATGATACTCAGAATGACAACTATGCTCTCTTAGACGGTGCATAAAGGTAGAAGGTGGTGACTCAACAATAAAGGTAAAAGAAAGGCCCTTCGCGGAGGGAAGCAGTGATTGCAAGTTTTATAAACCTTCAAAAATTATGGTACTTACCGGCTTTGAGCTCTCATTGCCCCCATCATAGGCATCTTGAATGGTTAAAGTTAATGCGAATACACTTATGATGCATATGCTTCACAAATCATAAGTTGAAAACCTTGTGTGCCATGAAATACGAATACCCAAACCTCATGCTACTCGACTTAGAGTCCCAAGTAAGCTCTTGTCATTGTAAATATATGTGTATCATTGAGAACCGCCAACGGGGTACCTCCGTGCCCGATGACATGGAACAAGCCCACATCAAAATAACAGGACAAATAGACAATGAACACCTCGACATCTCTTTTATTTACCATTGGTATAGCTTTTTATTGTGAGATGCGTCGTCGAATGTCCACTATGGGCATGCTATAAATTTCCACCATGAATGATGCATGGCTTAGATTAGCGGCCCAAACATTTCCCTAACACATATAAAACTCCATGATCCCGCAAGATTCCCAACTTATTTCACATCGCGAGAATCCATAAACAAAAGATCACGATATCAACTCAAATGAAAGATAGTGCAATGTTGAAAGCTTGCCCCATGACGGCATGGCTGGGCTAATTTCCAACTTACAACTTCCAAGCATAACAACTCAACATAAGAGAGCCACAATGTCAAAATTTTAAAGCAAGAAAAGTAAAGTGTGCCATCAGGTTTGTGAGAGCTTTACTGACCAATTTTCGCATAACACCAAAAGAATTTAATTTGAAGGATAGATAAAAGCAAGTCAAATGTACTTTGGAATAGCAAATTGCTAATAGGTATGTATGGTGGACACTTTTGGAACAACTTGATTTTTAGGAGTTGGATGCACGAGTAGAGCTCATACTCAGTACAAAATGAGGGCTAGCAAAAGACTGGGAGCGACCAACTAAGAGAGCAATAACGGTCATAATCATGCAAAGCAACAAAGTGACATTAAAAGAAGCATAAGATGGCATCAAAAGTCAAAAACTAAATGATCATAGAGGCAATGGCGACTTTGTATGAGTCTAACATGTGTGAGCATTGGTGGTCCTTGTGCGTGGTGAATGACCAGCCCGTTGGGGAACCCTAAGAGGAAGGTGTGATGAGTATAGCAGCTAGTTTCCCTCAGTTAAGAAACCAAGGTTTAATCGTTCCTGGAGAGGAGAGACAGACGACTGAAGGTGATGCAGACTGGCTTAATAGCACTCCAACAAGGGCGTCGTTTACGACACTTGTTGACTCGTCTTCGGCCAGTAGCAACGCGGAACCTGCACACAACACAACCAAGTACTTTGTTCCCAAATTGCGATGAGGTTGTCAATCTCACCGGGTTGCTTGAAACAAAGGTTATGAGCGTATCGAGTGGAAAACAGTGAAAGTATGCGAGTAAAGTAAACAGTGCGAGTAAAGTAAACAGGTGATAGCAATATGATGGAAATAGGACCGGGGTCCACAGTTCACTAGTGGTGTCTCTCCATAAGATAAATAACACATGCTAGGTAAACAAATTACAGTTGGGCAATTGATAGAATAAAGATAACGTGAAATGTCAAGAAGATCACTATGAGATTTACTCTGGGCATTACAACAAAATACATAGACCGCCATCCAACTGCATCTATGACTAATAATACACTTGTGGCGAATCAATCCGAGAACTCCACAAGTATTAAGTTGCGAACAACAGATAATTGCATTAAGCAAAGTGTGTAATGTAAACAAAGCATATGCCCTTGAGCATATGAATGTTGTTTTCTCCCTAGTAGCAACAGCACATCTACAACCTTAGAGGTTTCTGTCACTCCCCCAGGTTAAATAGAGGCATGAACCCACTATCGAGCATAAATACCCCCTCTTAGAGTCACTAGCAACTACTCGGCCAAGATAGCTACTAACAACAGAGAGCATGCAAGATCATAAACAACATAGAGATAACATAAGATATATTTCAGTACAGCAACTCAATCATAATACCAATATTCATCGGATCCCAACAAACCAAACATGTAGAATTACATAACGGTGATCTCAATCATGTAGGGCAGCTCATGAGATCTAAACATGAAGCACATGGTGGAGAAGACAACCATCTAGCTACTGCTATGGACCCATAGTCCAAGGTAGACTACTCACTCATCGCTCCGGAGGCAAGCATGGCAATGAAGAAGACCTCCGATGGCGATTCCCCTCTCCGGCAGGGTGCCGGGAAGAGCTTCTGGACCCTCCCGATCTCGGGTTGACGACGGCGGCGGATCACGATGTGTTTCTGAAAAATTGATCGGGTACTTAGGTTTTTCCCGTCGGGGGGTCTTTATAGGCGAAGGGGCGATGTCAGAGGTGGCCCCAGGCCCCCTCACACCATGGCGGTGCGGCCAGGTCCTAGGCCGCGCCAACCATGTGTGAGCCTGGCCTGTGGCCCCCTCCTACTCCTCTTCGGATCTCTGGAAGCTCCCGGACAAAATAAGACTTCAGGAACTTGTTTCGTCCAATTCCGAGAATATTTCCTGTGTATCACTTCTGAAACACAAAAATAGCAGAAAATAGGGAACTGGCACTGTGGCAACTTGTTAATAGGTTAGTTCCGGAAAATGCATAAAAGTGCCACGAAGTGTAACGAAACATTGGGCAAATGGTGTAAAAACAAGCATGGAGCATCAAAAATTATAGATACGTTGGAGACGTATCAAGCATCCCCAAGCTTAACTCCTGCTCGTCCTCGAGTAGGTAAGTGATAACAAAAGAATAATTTTTGAGATGACATGCACCTACACAATCTTGATCATATATGTAAGTATTTGTGAGCTGGGATCATAAGAACTTAAAACATGGGCATGAAGATATAATCTTGACAATAAGAACTTAGCAACCATGTTGTAAACATGCAAATGAACACAAACAAAAGATCATGAAAATGAAACAATGAAAGTCAAACGTGTGTTCAAATCATAAGGAAAAACATACAAATGGTTTTCAGCTTGTCCTTCAAAGAGAGCAAAACATAAATGTATAGGACACCTTCAAGTTTAAGGGGGCGACTAGATACAAATAATTTGAGAACAAGTGAAACCATGATCATGAATCAATCAATGAAAACTTTGGGACAATGCACATTATACTAAGAATGACAACTATGCTCTCTTAATGGTGCATAAATACAGAAGGTGGTGACTCAACATAAAAGTAAAAGAAAGGCCCTTCGCAGAGGGAAGCAGTGATTGCAAGTTTTATAACCTTCAAAAATTATAGTACTTACCGGCTTTGAGCTCTCATTGCCCCCATCATAAGAATCTTGAATGGTTAAAGCTAATGCGAGAACAATTATGATGCATATGCTTGACAAATCATAAGTTGAAAACCTCGTGTCCTGTGAATACGAGTACCCAAACCTCATGCTACTTTACTTAGAGTCCCAAGCAAGGCTCTTGTCATTGTAAGTATATGTATATCATTGAGAACCGCCAATGGGGTACCTCCGTGCCCAATGACATGGAACAATCCCACATCAAAATGACAGGACAAGCAGACAATGAACACCTCGACATCTCTTTTATTTGCCATTTGTTTAGCTTTTTATTGTGAGATGCGTCGTCAAATATTCACCATGGGTATGCTGTAAATTTCCACCATGAATTATGCATGGCTTAGATTAGCGGCCCGGCGTTTCTCTAACACATATACAAACTCCATGATCCCCACAAGATTCCCAATTCATTTCACACCGCGGGCATCCATAAACAAAAGATCACGATATCAACTCAAATAAGAAGTGCAATGTTGAAAGCTTGCCCATGACTGCATGGCTGGGCTAGTCTCCAACTTACAACTTGCAAGCATAACAACTCAACATAAGAGACCACAATGTCAATTTTTTAAGAAAAGGAAAAAGTAAAGTGTGCCTTCCGGTTCGTGAGAGCTTTACTGACCAAATTTCGCATAACACTGGTAAGAGTTTAATTTGAAGAGAAAATAAAAGCAAGTCAACTTTACTTGGAATAGCAAATTGCTAGTAGGTATGTATGGTGGACACTTTGAAAAACTTTGGCTTTTAGGAGTTGGATGCATGAGTAGAGCTCATACTCAGTACAAGGCGAGGGCTAGCAAAAGACTGGGAGCGACCAACTAAGAGAGCAATAATGGCCATAATCATGCAAAGCGACAAAGCGACATTAAAAGAAGCATAAGATGGCATCAAAAGTCAAAAACTAAATGATCATAGAGGCTATTGGCGACTTTGTAAGAGTATAACATGTGTGAGCATGCACCAAGTCAACCCAAATAAAGCATCAAGGAGAAAACCAAAATAATGCTTCCAAACAATAAAAACAACGCATGATTTTTTTCAAAGGCTCATTAAGCAATCTCAGTTATTTGAGACACGTCATGCTACAGCAAAACCACTAAGCATACTATCAAAAAGACATCAAGCATGACATGAAAAAGCCTAAGTCGCAGTCTACACAAGCTCCTTCTTGTACCACTATTTTGCATAAAGCTTTTTCTCTTTTCCAACACCATTTGAAATTTTTTAGAGACACCTCTTTTGATGAAAACCAATAAAGATCAGAGGCAAAAATACACCTTGATGAAAAGATATGACAAGGTCTGAACGCAAATCAAGGTGAAAATGAAAACCAAAAGCAGTAGCAGAAAAAGAAGAACACCCGGTGAAATTGTAAGAATGAAAAACGGAGTGTTCTTGGCAAATGAAAATGAGTACATCTCCTCCAAAGGAAATTTGTTGGGGTCCAACCATTTATTGCAGCAAACAAAACAAGCTAACAAAGAAAACTAAAACAACTGACGCTCCAAGAAAAACACATAGTGCATGAAGCAATAAAAATATAGTGTCTTGAAAGGTGACCTAATTTTTGCCGATGAAGAAGGGGTGCCTCGGGGGCATCCCCAAGCTTTGACGCTTGTACTTCTTGGATATTTCTTGGGGTGATGCATGGGAATCCCCAAGCTTGAGCTTTTGTCCATTCTTCAACTCATCTCATCATTCTCCAATCCCTACACTTGAAAACTTCCTTCATACAAAACTAAACACAAATCTATTAGCAACATTAGTGTAGCATAACATATAATCAACCTCTTTTTGCTTTAGGTTTCAACCCAAAACCACCACATATATAGCAAATACTACTGTAGCAACTTCCCTAAAAGTTCTGTGATCAAAAGAACTCAAAAGAAAGCGATAAAGCGGCAAACACAAATATTAGCAGAAATCTGTCAAAACAGAACAGCTGACAAAGGTCGAATTTTGGAGGGGTTTTCTGTTGCTCAAATCAACAAGTGCTCAGCTAACGAAAGTTTGGATATAACCTGGGGCATATGCACAAGAAATCGCAGGTCCAAAAGATATACAGAGAATTTATACGAATTTTTACGGTGCAGCACCGAAAACAGTTTCAGGACAGCAACATCCCCAAATCTTTACCTCACTCGAATTAGAGGCTTCTCTTGGCACAAAAATGAAATAAAAAGGATAAGGAGTGGTCATTACAGTAGTAATGACTTCCAAGACTCAAATAAAAGAAAAAGTACTGAAAATAAAACATTGGGTTATCTCCCAAGAGTGCTTTTCTTTAACGCTTTTGAGCTAGGCGCAGAAAATTGCGAATCAAGTAATATCAATAGATGAAGTGCTAGGATCAGCGGGTGCCTTACGTCTTCCTTTCTTACCTTTGCTCTTAACTCTAGGAAAGACATGGCTGTTGCAAGGTGGAGAGGTAAATCTTATGTTGCCTTTTCCCACATCAATGACGGCGCCTAGGAGCTTTAATAGAGATCTTCCAAGTGTGATTTGTCCTTTTTCTACACATTCAATAACAAGATAATCAGTAGATATCATTCTTCCTAGGACTTTTGTAAAAACTCCTTCAGCTATTCCAATGGGGAATATAGTGGCATTGTTAGTAAGAGAAATTCCTTCTCCCCCCTCAGAAAGCTTCCAAAGGCTCAAAGATTCATAAACATCCTTTGGCATAAGACAAAATTCAGACATAATATCACAACGAGCATGAAAAGTTTCACCACTAATGGTGATTTTTACCGTAGGAGACCAACTCAAAGGTTCAGAATTTGTTGGCACATAATCAAAATGTTGGCGCAAAGTATTGTAGCAAGAATTCAAACTAGCAGTGCGAGTCTCAAGAGTATCAAGTCTACTAAAAATGCACACCAGAGAGGAATCAAAATAGGTTGGCATGCTATAAATTGTAATCAACTTTTTTATAATATTGAAGGCTCGATCTTCATCACAATGAAGGAAATCTCCTTCTGCAGTAGCATCCAAAGCATATCTATAACGAAGAGCAAGTCCAAAGTAAAAGCTACTAAGAAGCAAACTCAAGGTCATTTTAGGTTCAGTTTTTCCATGCCAATCATAAATTCTAGACCAAGCTTCTTTAAAGCTTTCCTCATCCTTTTGTTTAAAAGTAAAAATCATATCCTCGGGCGACATAGTAATAGCAACTGAACTAGACATAATAAACTAAAGTAAAGAAATAGCAACTACCAAGGATTCTATTTTTTCGGTTTTTGACATAAAACGATGCAGGTAAAAATAAAGTAAAGCAAAGCAATAACAAATTAAAGGATATGCGTGCGAAAAACTCCCCTTGCAGAGGTCTTCTTTTTCCTCCCCGGCACCGGCGCCAGAAAATAGCTGGTGGTCCTTGTGCGTGGTGAATGACCAGCCCGTTGGGGAACCCCAAGAGGAAGGTGTGATGAGTATAGCAGCTAGTTTCCCTTAGTTAAGAAACCAAGGTTTAATCATTCTTGGAGAGGAGAGTCAGACGACTGAAGGTGATGCAGACTGGCTTAATAGCACTCCAACAAGGGCGCCATTTACAACACTTGTTGACTCGTCTTCGGCCAGTAGCAACGCGGAACCTGCACACAACACAATCAAGTACTTTGTTCCCAACTTGCGATGAGGTTGTCAATCTCACCGGTTTGCTTGAAATAAAGGTTATGAGCGTATCGAGTGGAAAACAGTGAAAGTATGCGAGTAAAGTAAACAGTGCGAGTAAAGTAAACAGGTGATAGCAATATGATGGAAATAGGACCGGGGTCCACAGTTCACTAGTGGTGTCTCTCCATAAGATAAATAACACATGCTGGGTAAACAAATTACAGTTGGGCAATTGATAGAATAAAGATAACGTGAAATGTCAAAAAGATCACTATGAGATTTACTCTGGGCATTACAACAAAATACATAGACCGCCATCCAACTGCATCTATGACTAATAATCCACTTGTGGCGAATCAATCCGAGAACTCCACAAGTATTAAGTTGCGAACAACATATAATTGCATTAAGCAAAGTGTGTAATGTAAACAAAGCATATGCCCTTGAGCATATGAATGTTGTTTTCTCCCTAGTAGCAACAGCACATCTACAACCTTAGAGGTTTCTGTCACTCCCCCAGGTTAAATAGAGGCATGAACCCACTATCGAGCATAAATACCCCCTCTTGGAGTCACTAGCAACTAATCGGCCAAGATAGGTACTAACAACGGAGAGCATGCAAGATCATAAACAACATAGAGATAACATAAGATATATTTCAGTACATCAACTCAATCATAACACCAATACTCATCGCTCCGGAGGCAAGCATGGCGATGAAGAAGACCTCCGATGGCGATTCCCCTCTCCGGCAGGGTGCCGAGAAGAGCTTCTGGACCCTCCCGATCTCGGGTCGACGACGGCGGCGGATCGCGATGTCAGAGGTGGCCCTAGGCCCCCTCACACCATGGCGGCGCGGCCAGGGCCTGGGCCGCGCCAGCCATGTGTGAGCCTGGCCTGTGGCCCCCCTCCTACTCCTCTTCGGATCTCTGGAAGCTCCCGGACAAAATAAGACTTCAGGAACTTGTTTCGTCTAATTCCGAGAATATTTCCTGTGTATCACTTCTGAAACACAAAAACAGCAGAAAACAGGGAACTAGCACTGTGGCAACTTGTTAATAGGTTAGTTCCGGAAAATGCATAAAAGTGCCACGAAGTGTAACGAAACATTGGGAAAATGGTGTAAAAACAAGCATGGAGCATCAAAAATTATAGATACGTTGGAGACATATCAAGCATGCGCCAAGTCAACCCAAATAAAGCATCAAAGGAGAAAACCAAAATAATGCTTCCAAATAATTAAAACAACGCATGATTTTTTCAAAGGCTCATTAAGCAATCTCAGTCATTTGAGACAAGTCATGCTACAGCAAAACCACTAAGCATACTATCAAAAAGACATCAAGCACGACATGCAAAAGCTAGGCTGCAGTGACATGGGTATGCCCTTCGGGTACCCACGGATTAGTATACCGGGTGTGGCCCATTATGGAGGTGGACTAGCACAAGGAATCGACAATTGACTTGGAGACGAAGAAGGAAGGTTCTAATCCGTATTTGACTAGGACACTTGTAAAACCTTAGCCCGATTGCATATATAAAGCCAGGCAAGGGTGCCCCTAGAGAGATATCTAAGACAAGTTATATCGAGAAATAGAAGATACAAGATAGATTAGCCATAGATTAGATACAAAACTCCGCCTACGACGGCACCATGTAAACACCATTGTGATCATATACTAGATTGCTAGCAGGATGTAGCGATCCTCCACCGCGGGGACGTGAACCTGGGTACATCGTGTGCCAATCTCGATCCCGGAATCTCTAGTCGTTGCTCTTACCCTGATCTAAAGTCCTTCATCTAGGACATTTGTCGAGTTAACCCCTCGTCACGCAGTCTACACAAGCTCCTTTTTGCACCACTTTTTTTTTGCATAAAGCTTTTCTCTTTTCCAACACCATTCGAACTTTTTATAAACAACTCTTTTGAGGAAAACCAACATGGACCAGAGGTCAAAATACACCTTGATAAAAAGATATAACAAGATCTGAACACAAATCAAGGCGAAAAACGAAAGCTAAACGCAGTTCTAGAAAAAAAGAACACTCGTTGAACGATAAGAGTGAAAAACGGAGTGTTCTTGGCAAATGAAAAGCAAGGCAACTTCTCCAAAAGGAATTTGTTGGGGTCCAACCATTTATTGCAGCAAACAAAACTAAATAAAACTGAAAAATAAAAACAACTGACGCTCCAAGAAAAACGCATAATGCATGAAGCAATAAAAATATAGTGTGTTGAAAGGTGACCTGATTTTTGCCGATGAAGAAGGGGTGCCTCGGGGGCATCCCCAAGCTTTGACGCTTGTACCTCTTGGATATTTCTTGGGGTGCGTGGGTATCCCCAAGCTTGAGCTTTTGTCCATTCTTCAACTCATCTCATCATTCTCCAATCCCTACACTTGAAAACTTCATTCATACAAAACTAAACACAAATCTATTAGCAACATTAGTGTAAGCATAACATTGAATCAACCCCGTTTTGCTTCAGGTTTCAACCCAAAACCACCACATATAAAGCATATACTACTGTAGCAACTTCCCCAAAAGTTCCGTGATCAAAAGAACTTAAAAGAAAGTGATAAAGCGGCAAACACAAATATTGGCAGAAATCTGTCAAAACAGAACAGCTGACAAAGGTCGAATTTTTAGAGGGTTTTATGTTGCTCAAATCAAAAAGTGTTCAACTAATGAAAGTTTGGATATAACCTGGGGCATATGCACAAGGAATCGCAGGTCCAAAATATATACAGAGAATTTTCACGAATTTTTACGGTGCAGCACCGAAAACTATTTCAGGACAGCAACATCCCCAAATCTTACCTCACTCAAATTAGAGGCTTCTCTTGGCACAAAAACGAAATAAAAAGGATAAGGAGAGGTTATTACAGTAGTAATAACTTCCAAGACTCAAATAAAAGAAAAATTACTGAAAATAAAAACATTGGGTTATCTCCCAAGAGTGCTTTTCTTTAACGTCTTTGAGCTAGGCGCAGAAAGTGCGAATCAAGTAATATCAAGTGATGAAGCATCAAGCTCATAATTTGCTCTAAGAATAGAGTCAAAAAGTAATTTCTTTCTATTTCTAGGGAAGTGTCCCATACCTTTCTTGAGTGGGAATTGATATTTGATGGTGCCTTCCCTCATATCAATGATGGCACCTACAGTTCGAAGAAAGGGTCTTCCCAAAATTATAGGACATGAAGCATTGCATTCAGCATCCATGACAAGAAAATCAACGGGAACAAGGTTATTGTTAACCATAATAAGAACATCATTAATCCTTCCGAAAGGTTTCTTCTTAGCAACATCATCAAAAGGAACATCATAATAACACTTTTCAAGCGGTGGTAAATCAAGCATATCATAAATCTTTCTAGGCATGATAGAAATACTAGCACCTAGATCACATAAAGCATGGCAATCAAAACCATTAACATGCATATCAATGATGGGTTCCTAACCATCTTCTAACTTCTTGGGAATAGAAGCTTTTTGCTTCAGCTTTTCATCCCTAATTTTCATGAGAGCATTGGTAATATGCTTAGTAAAAGCAACATTTAAAGAACTAGCATTAGGAGTAAAAGCAAGCTTTTTCAAGAACAAAATAACTTCAGATATATTGCAGCCATCAACATCAAAATCATTAAAGGAAATAGAGTTATCATCTCCTACACTCCGAAAATTTTCAGCACTCTTTTGAGAAAAAGTTTTTGCTGTTTTAGGCTTTTTAACACTAGGAGTGAGAGTTTTCTCTACACCAATCAAAGTAAGAGGATTACTAGCATTAGGAATAACATCATTAGAGGTATTAATGGTACATACCTTCATCTTTCTAGCCATCTCATCTTCTCTTTCCCACCTGGCATGCAATTCTGCTAGCATCCTAACATTTTCATCAATTCTAACTTGGATAGCATTAGCAGTAGCAAAAGGATTATTCTCCTTCACATCATTAGGCAACACTTTTAATTTCAGAAGTTCAACATCATGAGCAAGGCTATCAACTTTAGAAGCAAGAATATCAATTTTGCCTAACTTTTCCTCAACATACTTGTTAAAAGCATTTTGCTTACCGATGAAGTCCTTGAGCATTACCTCAAGCTCGGAGGGCGCGGCCCTAGTGTTGTTGGAGGAATTACCATAAGAATTACCATAAGAATTACCATAACCATTACCATTGGTAGAAGGATATGGCCTATAATTGTTACTAGCAAAATTGTTCCTATAAGCATTGTTGTTAAAATTATTATTTCTAATGAAGTTTACATCAACATGCTCTTCTTGAGCAACCAAAGAGGCCAAAGGAACATTATTAGGATCTACATGAGTCCTATCATTAGAAAGCATAAGCATAATATCATCAATCTTATCACTCAAGGAAGAGGTTTTCTCAACAGAATTTACCTTCTTACCTTGTGGAGCTCTCTCGGTGTGCCATTCAGAGTAATTTACCATCATATTGTTGAGAAGCTTAGTTGCGGCGCCCAAGGTAAGGGACATGAAAGTGCCTCCAGCAGCTGAATCCAATAGGTTCCTTGAAGAAAAATTCAGTCCTGCACAAAAAGTTTGAACAATCATCCAAGTAGTCAGTCCATGAGTGGGACAATTCTTTATCATAGATTTCATTCTTTCCCAAGCTTGAGCAACATGTTCATTATCAAACTGACTAAACTTCATAATATTGCTACGCAATGCTATAATATTAGCAGGAGGATAGTATCTACCAATAAAATCATCCTTACACTTAGCCCATGAATCAATACTATTTTTAGGCAAAGACAGCAACCAATCCTTAGCTTTTCCTCTCAAAGAAAAAGGAAACAACTTAAGCTTAATAATATTACTCTCCACATCCTTATATTTCTGCATCTCACATAGCTCAACAAAATTGTTGAGATAAGCTGCAGCATCATCAGTACTAGCACCAGAAAATTGCTCTTTCATAACAAGGTTTAACAAAGCAGGTTTGATCTCATAAAAATTTGCAGCAGGAGCAGGTGGCGCAATAGGAGTGCAGATAAAATCACTATTATTAGTGCTAGTAAAATCACACAACTTGGTGTTTTTAGGAGTAGCCATTCTAGCAAAACTAAAAGCAGACAAGTAAAAACAACTATAAAGGATACTAATTTTTTTGGGCTTTTAATAAAACGATGCAAGTAAAAATAAAGTAAAAGCAAAACTAAAACAAAGTAAAGGATGTGCGTGCGAAACTCCCCTTGCAGAAGTCTTCTTTTTTCCTGGCAACGGCGCCAAAAAAGCCTTGATTGCTATAGATGGCGCGGTGGTGATGAAGTAAATGACCGGCCAGTTGGGAAACCCCAAGAGGAAGGTATGATGAATATAGCAGCAAGTTTTTCTCTCAGTAAGAACCAAGGTTTAATTGAACCAGTAGGAAAAAGCCAATACTCCTGAAGGTGATGCTTGCTAGCCTAGTGACACTCCAACAAGGGCGCCGTTAACGATAACTTGTTAGCGCGTCTTTAACTAGTAGCAACATGGAACCTGCACACAACACAACCAAATACTTTGTTCCCAACTTACGATGAGGTTTCCAATCTCACCGGTTTGCTTGAAACAAAGGGTATGAGCGTATCGAGTGGAAAGTGATAGTAGTATGCGAGAAAGTAAACAATGCGAGTAAAGTAAACAGGTGATAGCAATATAATGGAAATAGGACCGGGGTCCACAGTTCACTAGTGGTGTCTCTCCATAAGATAAAATAACACATGCTGGGTAAACAAATTACAGTTGGGCAATTGATAGAATAAAGACAACGTGCATATGTCGAGAAGATCACTATGAGATTTACTCTGGGCATTACAACAAGATACATAGGCCGTCATCCAACTGCATCTATGACTAATAATCCACTTGTGGCGAATCAATCCGAGAACTCCACATGTATTAAGTTGCGAACAACAGATAACTGCATTAAGCAAAGTGTGTAATGTAAACAAATCATATGCCCTTGAGCATATGAATGTTGTTTTCTCCCTAGTGGCAACAGCACATCTACAATCTTAGAGGTTTCTGTCACTCCCCCAGATTAAATAGAGGCATGAACCCAACAATCGATCATAAATACCCCCTCTTGGAGTCAGTAGCAACTACTCGGCCAAAATAGCTACTAACAACGGAGAGCATGCAAGATCATAAATAACATAGAGATAACATAAGATAATATTCAGCACATCAACTCAATCATAACACCAATATTCATCGGATCCCAACAAACACAACATGTAGAATTACATAACGGTGATCTCGATCATGTAAGGCAGCTCACGAGATCTAAACATGAAGCACATAGTAGAGAAGACAACCAACTAGCTACTGCTATGGACCCATAGTCCAAGGTAGACTACTCACTCATCGCGTCGGAGGCAAGCATGGCGATGAAGAAGACCTCCGGTGGCGATTCCCCTCTCCGGCAGGGTACCGGGAAGAGCTTCTGGACCCTCCCGATCTCGGGTCGATGGCGGCGGAGGATCGCGATGTGGAAAAGTGATTGGGTCTTTAGGTTTTTCCTATCGGGGGGTCTTTATAGGCGAAGGGGCAGCGTCAGAAGTGGACCAGGGGGGCCCTCACCATAGGGCGGCGCGGCAAGGCCCTGGGCCGCGCCCCCTGGTGGTGAGGCCGCCCTGTGGCTCCTTTCCGTCTCCTCTTCGGTTCTCTGGAAGCTTCGATAAATTTCTGGATGTTCGACTTTTGTTTCATCCAATTCTGAGGATATTTCCTGTGTAGCTTTTCTGAAACACAAAAATAGCAGAAAACAGGGAACTGGCACTGTGGCATCTCGTTAATAGGTTAGTTCCGGAAAATGCATAAAAATGCCATGAAGTGTAATGAAACACTAAGCAAATGGTGTAAAAACAAGCATGGAGCATCAAAAATTATAGATACGTTAGAGATGTATCAACGGCACGGGGAGAGAGCTAGACAATTCCGGCTAGTTTCTAGCCTGTATATTGCCCTCTAAACCGTAGACATAAAGGTCGTAGGCTCACGAGTATAGGGCAAATCAAAACGTTTATAGGTCCGCGCTCTTTTATAGGTACTGATCGGTAGCCAAAACTATATTCACCAGAAAAATAAGAGTTTGGGACATTTTAAGAGGACTGCTAGATATGCTCTAACACCCTTATTCCTTGGTGATGAATGATACGTCTCAAACATATCTATAATTTTTGATGCTCCATGCTTGTTTATACACCATTTTTTTTGTGTTTTGTTACACTTCGTGGCATTTTTATGCATTTTCTGTAACTAACCTACTAACGAGACGCCATAGTACCAGTTTCCTGTTTTCTGTTGTTTTGTGTTTCAGAAAAGCTACACAGGATATATTCTCGGAATTGGACGAAACAAAAGCCGAACCTCCTATTTTTCCCGAAGCATCGCGAAGTCCGAAGATGAGACGGAGGGGGGCTAGGGGCCGGCCACATCCTAGGGCGGCGTGGCCTAGCCCTGGCCCGCGCCACCAGGGGGTGAGGCCGCCTGGTCCACCTCCTGACGCCGCCCTTCCACCTATATATTCCCCTCGATGGGAAAAACCTAAACGCCCGATCAATTTTCCCCGAAACCTACTGCAAGCCGCCGCCGTCGTCAACGTGAGATCGGGAGGGTCCAGAAGCTCTTCCCGGCACCCTGCCGGAGGCCTTCTTCACCACCATGGTCGCCTCCGGAGTGATGTGTGAGTAGTCTACCTTGGACTACGGGTCCATAGCAGTAGCTAGATGGTTGTCTCCTCCACCATGTGCTTCATGTTTAGATCTTGTGAGCTGCCTATCATGATCAAGATCATCTTTGTGTAATTCTACATGTTGTGTTTGTTGGGATCCGATGAGTATTGGTACTATGTCAAGTTGATGTGCTGAATTATTATCTTTATGTTATCTCTATGTTGTTTATGATCTTGCATGCTCTCCGTTGCTAGTAGATATCTTGGCCGAGTAGATGCTAGTGACTCCAAGAGGGGGTATTTATGTTCGATAGTTGGGTTCATGCCTCTAGTAATCTGTGGGAGTGACAGAAATCTCTAAGGTTGTAGATGTTCTGTTGCCACTAGGGAGAAAACAACATTCTTGTGTTCAAGGATATTTGCATTGTTTACATTACGCACTTTGCTTAATGCAGTTATCTGTTGTTCGCAACTTAATACCCGATGTGCTCGGATGACATCCGGAGGGTGGATTATTAGTCATAGATGCTGTTGGATTACGGTCTATATATTTTGTCGTAATGCCCAGAGTGAATCTCATAGTGATCCTCATGACATGTGTACGCTATCTTTATTCTATCAATTGTCCAACTGTAATTTGTTTACCCAGCATGTTGTTATTTATCTTATGGAGAGACACCACTAGTGAACTATGGACCCCGGTCCAATTCCTTTTACATTGCTATTATTGTTTTACATTTACTCGCTTTACTTATATTCTTGCATACTATTACCTTTTACCACTCGATACGCTTAATCCTTTGTTTACAGCAAACCGGTGAGATTGACAACCTTATCGTAAGTTGGGGCAAAGTACTTGGTTGTGTTGTTTGCAGGTTCCACATTGCTGCTGGTGAAAAGCTACACGCCGACAAGCATTTTTCTAGCGCCATTGTCCGGATTGTCGCAAAGCTAGCGGGCATCAACCTTCGGAAGTGTGGTTCTTTCTCCTACTGGTTCGATAAACCTTGGTTGCACAACTGAGGGAAACTTGCTGCTGTGCTCATCATACCTTCCTCTTGGGATTCCCAACTAGGTGCCTACTACGCGCCATCAATGAACACGCATGAACAACATTTCATATGACTCCACTTCTTCCCTTCGAGATACCAGATCTATACTGTGACCAACTTCAAGGTGTCAACACAAAATGTGGTGGAACCAAGGTGGAAGCTAACGGTGATACTATTTGAAGAATTTGGGTCAGTGATGCAACTTTTTTGTTCAATTCCAATGTTACTATAGAAGTCACCTATTCTGGTCATTTTAATTACCAAGAGTGACAAGCCGCAAAGTACGATGCTCCCAACACCGTATACAACACATCGAGATGATAGATTGTAAGAAATAACATGACATGATTGTTAATGTTGATGGTCATTCAAGGTATCTGATTCGGCTACATTTCCACGACATAGTGAGTAAGACATCAATGCACTCTTATTTGATGTGTACATTGATGGAATTGTGCAATAGAAAAATGTCAATGGAAGGGGATTCAGGGCCGGTCCATAGGTTTTTTGGGTATAATGTTCACAGCGGCGGAGCTTTCCTAGAGAAAGGGGGGCCATGGCCCCCCTACTCTAGAAGATTTAGACATATCTCTAATATTTATATTTTTTAATATTAATTAATATTCAAGAATGTTTGTTGTTTTTGAATTCCTCAACAATCTTTGTCAAGCTTTGCCACTTGGTCACACAGAAAGACTTTACAAAGTATTAGTATTATGCAAGAGAAATATTAATGTAATGCAATAGTATAAAAAAATAAAAAATACGTACATTTGATAGATTTATGGTGTGGTTATGCACGTTTGATAAATTCCTTTATGAGGGTAGGCATTGTTCTGCATATTTTTCAAGATTATAGAGAAATCATGGCGTCGAGAAAAAATATTTAGAAATGTTGAAGTATTTTATTTTGGTAAGAGGAGTTGAAGGTGAGATATGATATGGTAGGCTTGGCTCGCCTATTTTTTCTAGAATTATTATAAACTGATGCGCCTTAAAAGTAGAAGTGTACTGAGTATGCAAACAAATCCTGGACCGGGGCCTCAAGCTCCTTTGGGGGGAGGCGAGCACCCCTCTGGCCCTTTCTATGGATCGGCCCTGGCTCTCACAAGACACAAGCAAATTGTAAAACTCGTGATCCACTCGGAATGGAAACAATAGGTGTAATATGACCATTATTGTTGTAATTTGACACAACTAGGAAAATTACCATGTACAGTGCTCCTTCTGACACGTACCAAGAGTCCATATAGTGTCTACGGCGAATGAAATTTGCCTTTTCTTTTAGAATGTTCCAAGGAGAGGGTGGAAACTCTACCCAAGTATCACCATTCTTTTTTATGAATGAGCTAGAGCACATGAGAATGAAAAGATAAGAGAGTGATTATATCTAAACACAAACACTGAAACACACCGCACCAAGCGACAAACAAAAACAACAAGAAGTACCGAAGAGACAATGCAATAACGGGCACATCACAGACGACACACTGAACATCTGGGCAGAGAGCAACAACCAGTAGAGACCATACCCTGATACCATTAAAGGACGACAAGCAGTTGAGACGAATTGGAAGAACCACCCTACTGAGATCACAAACCCCAAAAACCAGTTGCACCGCACATGTAGTTGAAATGTCACAGGTAGCAGAGTCATGAACACGACAATGATATCATAATCAAAACAAAAGACATCAAGGGGAGCCTAATCCACACCATTGAGCAACTTCACATAGCAAGAGTACGCACTGAGTGGGGACTATGTGCGCAGCATAGGCACAACATAGCCGATGCCGCAACGTTCACCAGAGCCGCCTGTTTCACACTAGTGGATTTCGGAAAAGGTGAAGTGCGATGATGAATGATCTTTTTTTTAACAATCAATACCATATATATTTATAAGAGTAAATAGTACACGGTAGAGATACATAAGCTATCTCTAGCAATTACAAAATAAAGTCTAAAAGAAACAAGCAAATCTTCGAGGTCTTCAAACTCTTTCTTCTTCCATGACATAATCTTGTATTTTTTAGAAGGCAGCTGAATAAAACCGAACCATAAACCTGTAAATACCAACGAAGGTTCTCCCATAATTTTAATTGGAGCCGCAATACCAATGCTACGTGCACGCGCGCAGCTATCGAAGTAGTCAATCAACATCGGTAAGAGTACCAACATCAGCATGCCAGGGCAAAATAACCGAACAACTTGGTCGACGTCGCTGGGAGTCGAGAGTACGAATCACCATTGTCGAGGACATATCAGCCAGGAAAATTATTGCGAGGATAATACTCCTCGCGGTGACCATGAGAAAAGATCCAAGATCGATCTGGCGAAGCAAGATCTGAAGAACCATACCTAGAGAACTTTAATCTTCCAACACTGCCATTGACGCTGGGACGAAGATCTCGTCGTCGAAGGAAGACCTGGAGATCAATTATTGTAGACGATGCCATCTCCATTGATATAAAGACCAACAAATAATAGCTATCAAACCCTAACTTAATCTACTAAAAAATACTGCTTTTACTGAAACCTCCACATATAGATTAAGTTCCCCACCCCACCTTATGCCGACGAGGCCGACCGGAGGAGGGGGAACCAATCTATGGTGGAGTAGGAGGTGGAGGCGGCGGCTGTTTTTCTTGGTGGCGGCGTTCTAGGTTTTCATCCGTGTCTGGGGTGCGATGATGAATGATCTTATTCTGCTTCCACTTTGGTCGTTTCACCAAAAACCTCTTTCGTCATGCCAATGATATTTTTCTCCATGATGAAAAAAATGATTTTCTGTAACTCGGCCACTTTGATGGGGTTCAATTTACCCGGCCCATATTCAGATTGCCGCGGCCCGTCTTATTTCTGAGTTCTGAACTGATGATTCCTCGACCACACACGAAGCACAGAGACGCGCGCTTCCCGCTACACGCCCGTCGCCGCCGGATCCGCCGCCACCTTCGGATCGCACCGCGACAGTCACACCACTCCGGTGAGGCGGCGACTCAGCTGCTTTCCTCGATCGATGCCGTCCGCGCCGTCTCTCTCGTGGCGCCTGGCCCTCCCGCTCGTCGCCTTCGTCTCCGTCCCCTTCCTCCTCCCGCTCACCCTCCCTGTCCTCCTTTTCCGCCCCTCCGACTCCTCCCCGCACCCTCTCTCCTCCCACCGCCTCGCCTGGCTCCCGTCCATTCACATCGCGGTTCCATCTCCTCCGCCGCCGCCAAGGACACGAACACCACCGTCGCCGGCACAAACGACGGCGACACCTTCTCCACCACCGCCACCACCGACAACAAAAACAGTGTCTCCACCGCCGCAGCCCAAGGCGGCCGCCGACGCGGCACCCCAACGGTGCGACATCTACGACGGGACGTGGGTCCGGGCGGACGATGCCGACGGCGAGGAGGAGCCGGCGCGGCCGCTGTACGCGCCGGGCACGTGCCCGTACGTGGACGAGGCGTACGCGTGCGGGTCCAACGGGCGCCCCGACGCCGGGTACACGCGGTGGCGCTGGGCGCCGCGCGGGTGCCGCCTCCCGAGGTTCAACGCGACGGACCTCCTGTCGAGGCTTCGGGGGCGGCGTCTGATGCTCGTCGGCGACTCCATGAACCGGAACCAGTTCGAGTCGATGCTCTGCATCCTCCGCGCCGCTCTCCCCGACAAGTGGAGGGTGTTCGAGACCCACGGGTACCGCATCTCCAAGGGCCGCGGCTACTTCGTCTTCAAGTTCCCGGTAAAATCAAATCCATGGCGTGCGCGATCAATGATCAGATCGACCAAACTAGCAAGCTCCATTGATCGAAGGTTGAACCATTGATGGATGGATCGTTTCAGGACTATGACTGCACGGTGGAGTTCGTGCGGTCGCATTTCCTGGTCCGGGAAGGTGTGCGGCTGAACCGGCAGGGGAACTCGAACCCGATCCTCCAGATCGACCGCGTGGACAAGACGGCCGCCCGGTGGAAGAAGGCCGACGTCCTCGTCTTCAACACCGGCCACTGGTGGACGCACGGCAAGACGGCAAGGGGGTACGCTTTCCATGTCCTCTGTCCATTGGTTTACTCCCCGTCTGTCAGCTTAAACCCTTAAAATGATCGGTACTAAAACAGATGAGCATTCTGTGCAGCAAGAACTACTACAAGGAAGGCGATAAGCTGTACCCGCAGTTCGACTCGACGGAGGCCTACCGGAGAGCCCTCAGGACATGGGCGCGGTGGGTCGACAAGAACATGGACCCCAAGAAGAGCGTCGTCTTCTACCGTGGATACTCGACGGCACACTTCAGGCACCGACTGATCGATCAACCACGACACCGATCAACACAGTTCGAATATGCTATGGCCTGACACGGGTTCTTGCGTGATCGATGCAGGGGAGGAGAGTGGGACTCGGGCGGCAGTTGCAGCGGGGAGACGGAGCCGGCGTTCAAGGGCGCCGTCGTGGACAGCTACCCGGAGAAGATGAGGATCGCGGAGGAGGTGATCGGGGGGATGCGGTTCCCGGTGCGGCTGCTGAACGTGACGAGGCTGACCAGCTTCCGCAAGGACGGGCACCCGTCGGTGTACGGCATGGCGCCGGAGAGGAGAAGGAAGGTGTCGAGGAGGAAGCAGGACTGCAGCCACTGGTGCCTCCCCGGCGTGCCCGACGCCTGGAACGAGCTCATCTACGCGTCCCTCGTCATGGAACCCAACCCCAGCTCGTGGGAACGTAGATGATACACAATATTGGAGTTGAGCCTTGAGATTGTAACTGTGTACACGTATTCTCATGTTCTTGAGCAGATTGAGTTTGATGGGTGGCAAAATGTGGAAATTTTTGGATTACTTGGTATGTGTGTCCAACTAGAAATAGCATGTCATAATTTCTGTAAATTTGTAAGTACAATCAGAGAAGATAAGGGGCATGCCCTGTTAAAATTTTGGCAACCTATTATATACTAGCTGAATGCCCGTGCGTTGCCACGGAACATCAAATTATTTTTTGTCACACAAGTAACATTGTATACATGAAAATTCACCGTATAAAAAGATATAGTCATATGGTATTCTTGAAATAATAATATGCTAATTAAAACATATATCGATAAAAATAATAATATGCTAATTAAAACATATAAAATCAATAGAAATATATCATGTTGAATCAAAGTGTTTTTATATTATATGAATGGCATCCAAGTAGGAATAATGAAAATATAGAAGGTTAGTCTTCCTTTCCCGGTTTCCTTTGGAATAATTTCCTGTGAGGTCATTCCATTCAAAGTAATGCAGTCAAGCTGGTCATAGGAAAAAACTTATAATCAAACCAAAGTAAATGCGAGCGGCAAAGCTTCCCATAGATAGCATGCCTGCTCTTTTTAATTTATAGACATCTCACAACAAAGACGGCTTGGTAGGCCTCTCAAACAATAGTAGGAAAAGCATTAGGCTACAATTTAAATGCATCTCTAGTAGGAATCCAACTTACATGCCCAAGGCTTCATTTAACATCAAAATAAATTAAATACAAGAAACCATACCGAATAAGCACCTTACAATGACAACAACAGATCATCTGTTGTTTGCATAGCAGCATGTAGTCAGTATCTGCCACAAATCCAAATATGATTAACTCGAAGAACAATAACATTAATTTAAACCCATGTCACAGTTTGAGAGAAAAAAATCACTGAAACACGCCCTTGTCCACTTAAGAATGACTGAAGTAGCAGTGTTAGTTTCGAGTCTCGAAATGGAATATGCTCATCTTTTCCACCAGTCGGTTTTGATATCACCTGAAAAAAGAGGAAATCTATTTGTTATTATTCAAGAACATGTCCAGTTCATGAGAGCTTGGCACCAATATTTACAAATTGAGATATTGAAGATGAAAGCACATTGCTTGAGAAGATTATTCAACGTTAAAAGGGATAGAAAGGCAAGGAAACTTTTAATCTTTTATTAGTATAAGTAGCATTAGTGAGCAGTACCATTTCAATAGTTAGCAAGCTTTTATAAAGAAGATCCTTCCTTTCCACATACTCCAGGTTTTTCAGCCATTGAGCTCATTGGACCTGCCAGATCGATGTGGTGCTGCGGATGACAGAGATAAGTGAAGAATCAATATATGCTCTCAAGACATGTCAGATGCATACAAAAATCTTTAAAAATCTTCTCTGCCAATCATTTCTATAAATTACACTACAAAAAGGAGCAAGAAAAAATTATCTTCCCACTGCCTACTTGCAATTGGAATAGTTTCCATCTTTATTTCAAAGAGAGTGAAAATAAACACATAAGTTCTATTTGTTGATAAGATAGAGATCTCAAGAAAATTATGCTGGAGGATTTTTATTTAGATAGCCATACACTATAGCTGAAGTTGGTCAACCTTATAGATTAAGCTGGTATCAATTAACGACCTGTTCACGATGCTACACCCATCTGTTCAATTATGATTAACTTGTTATCATGCTATCAATTATAGAAAAATCAGAGAGCAACGCACCATCTGTTCACGATGCTACAGCCAATAAATTTCGTTTCGTCTAATCGTTAGTAGAATGCAACATAATCCATCTGTAACCATATGAATTCTAATAATTTATCAAAATTCAGATAATGTTGACCAAACACCTTAGCACAAACTTTCAAATATTAAGAAGTACAGATAATCAAACTTTGGAGTTCATCATTCATACTTATTTACAAGTTTCACCCATAAATTTGGTGGACATGTGTGTATGTACATCAGGACAAAGGGGTATTTTATCATACAAGTTGCTGACACTGCATCATAGTAAGCAAAAGTCAGATAATATTACTACCATTAGTCCGCCTTCTTCCCACTATGAGGAGCACATGCAAACGATGCTCCATATGCACCTTGGAACCACCTTTTACATATTTAAGTACCTTGTACCTAAATAAAATAACTTAACAGATAGTCACTTTACCTGTGCGGATTATTCAGTACCACTACATGAATCGGGCGTACTGATTACTGAATTAAATCAACTACCCACTGATTATTCAAAAAGAAATTCATTCTATCATTACCTCCATACATTAAAAAAAAATGTGGGTCCTAAAGGATAATGATGTTTCTATTCTGTATGCAATCAAAATTGATGACTAACCAGATCACTCCATTTAGTAATCCCTGTCTTAGATCAAGAAAATTTTAGATTTATTTTTAATCATTTAATTGTGATCACCACATGATGAAAATAAAATAGTAATGCGGATATCTGTGACTCCTCTTAAATGTATATTCATAGCCAACTGGACTGACAAATGCTGGAATGACAAAGAAGCTTATAACCTGCATAAGATGGTTGAGACATATTAGACTCCTTCATGTTGGCACCCTCACTCTCCAGCCCAGCCTTGACGAGTTAAGCTCATCCAAGTTGTTCTGATCATTGCTGTCAGGATCAATCATCTTGAGACATCTCTTTCAACCCCACGATCTTCTCATTCAGTTCGACAATTTTTCATAATTCCCCTGCGTGAAATCAGTGAAACAATGCACACATCTCAGATGGCAGATGAGATATGAGACCACTGTTGGCAGATCAGATATAAGACCACTGCAACCGATTCTTACTCTCAATATCACCATCTTTAGCCACAACAGGGTGCCATGCCTAGCATCTTATCGGAACCTTGCGCCTCAGCTGCAGCCACAATTAAAACAGTCAATGGGCGTGATTCAGACTTCAGGTCTAATGGCACGAGGCTGATGGATCAAAGAAAAAGCCGTCTGTGAAGGTGCTGAGAAGGAAGTCGTCAAGGCCAGGGAAGAAGGCGTCGTTCATCTCTCCCAGCACCTGACGAACGCGTGCGAACCCTTTCCGTTGTTGTGACATGGCCACCTCCTCCTCCGACCGCGCGGTGGACTCTAGGGGCGGGGGTGTATCGGGTGGCCATGGGAGGGCCTCGCCAGTGGAGCAGGAGGTCACGGGAGGCGCAGTCACGGCGGCGCAGTCGGGGCGGCGCGGGAAGATGTGCTGACTGGCGGCTCAAGGAGGGAGGCAGGCGCAGTGCAGCGCGCGGTCGAGGCAGAGGTCAGCGTGTCGTGGAGACGTGCGTGGGAATAGGACGATGGAGACGGGGCGGCGACGCTGTGGAGAGAGCCGATGCAGCATGGCTGCTCAGCCTAAGGACGGTAGGAGGAGTTCCAGGGAGGAGGGTGGCGCGGTGGATGAGGCTGCCGGAGCCGCGGGCGGCGCTAGGTTGCTGTGGAGATTTATTTGATTAGCGATAATTATGGCCAGAATTAGGGCTCTATTGATTACTTGTTGACTTTTTTGCATTGCGTTTTTGTTTGCGGTGGTAAAATATCAGGGGTATTTTTGGAACTCAAATGATATGTGTGGAGTTGGTGACTTCACTACCAACTCGAAACCAATAGTAAAGAAGATGATAGAATTCGTTATTTGACACGATCTTAAAATCAGATTCCTTATTTGGCCATAAATTTTTTTCTTTCCATTTGATACCTAAACTTAATGTCCTTCCTAAAATGACACTCTAGTTCATTTTCAGAACTTAAGGTGTTGAATAAGAATATGAGAAGACTTCTTTGCCCTTGTGAATAATATGCCTTCAAATAAAAAACCAGAAAAAACCATGAAAAATAACCTTCACCTAGAAAACCAGAAAAAGCCCCACCCATGTCTTCAACATCAAGCCACTGTCTCGTTTCCGATCACGTTTCTCCTCATACCCACTGCATCAATCATTCGATCCTAATCGCCACCACCGGCCACCGCCAGAGTAGGCCCGCCAGATCGCCCCCGCCATCGGAGTAGGGCCCCGTCGAAGGTCAGCACGTTGCCCGAAGACGGGCTGGCCCTTGCTGCCGGACCACCCCGCCGCCAAACTAGGACCTCACGCCCTAGAGCTGGTGTCGCGCGTCGCTGCCGGACCTGATGCCCCCTCACCGCCACAAGGAGCTCGGGCGCCCACCTCCAGCCTGACTTCCCGCACGCCACCTGTCTCCGGGCCCGGATCATGTGTGTCGTGCACCTCCAACCTTTGGTCTCACACACCGCCCGTCCTGGCTTTCTTCCTCCATTACGGCGTCTTGAGCCTCTTTGGGACACTTGCTTGCGTCCCTGGCTCCACATTAATTTATTGATGACTATTTTTGTCTAGCAAGCAAAAAGTTGATGGAAGGACCTAACGTCTTGGACAAAAGTTCAAAAAAAAAAAGTCTTGGACAACAATATCATTTTAGGAAGAAAATTAAGTATAGGTGTTAAAATGAGAACAATTTTTTCTAGGACTACATAGGAAAGCCAATTTTAAGATAGTGTTAAATAAAGAATTCTCTCATTATATACTGGCTTTTATTTTGTTGGTAGCCAAAACTTTGATCACAATAAATACTTGTTACCTACCTCACATTCCCTCACAGTTTTTGCCAAATTTTTGGTCAACACAGGGCAAATAAATCCTTGCCAATTTATTAGCTACCTCCCATTTCCTCCATAACTATTGGCAAAAGGTAGGGCATGAACCAAACATACCCGAAGCTAATTGTTTTGCAGTTCCATAATTCACATCTCCTGCCAGCTAATTGTCCCCGAAAAACATACTACCTCTCCATTGAACAAGTCAAAGAAAGAACTTCCCTAACAAAAACAAGTCAAAGAAAGAACAATGGAAAAGACATAAACAAGATATTACGCGGTCCAATCGTGAAAACGTATTCCCTTTATTATGTAACCATCTGGTGAACCCGTATTACTGGATGAGGTACAGACTAGAGATCAGACCACCGGTGCGCTCTCCCCCAAAACTCACCTCGCCGTCTCCGGAGGCTCCTGCTCACCGAGGAACACGATGTCGACGGTCCGGCGGTTCGGGATGGCTGCGGCGGCCGCCGCGTTCATCGCCTTCGCGGCCTTCGGATCCGCCTCGGCGTCCAAGCCGGCGTCCTTCGTCAAATCCACCGTCAAAGCCCACGACGTCGTCATCTTCTCCAAGTCCTACTGCCCGTAAGCCCCCCTCCCTTCGTCTCTCTCACTTCTCGATTCGAGTTTCCTCTTCCTGTTTGCGGCGATGAGCTGTGGCCCCAGGGTTTGGGTGTGGTTGCTGTCGGGTAGCGCTGATCTGATCGTGGCGCTGATCCGATAAATTGCCTGGTCAGGGATAAAACTGTACAATGGTTCGGATCTCTGGTTAGGAAACCGGGAGAATGGATTTTCCTTTGCAGGATCCAGCAACTGTAGAGAGGTCGATTTTCGTTTTTGTTTTGTAGTAAAACCAGAATCTGAATCGAAAGCAGATGAATACTTAAATCTTCAGTTACTGAATAGTGGAAAACCAGAATCGGACAATGCGAAACAGCTATAAATTGGTACTGAAGTGAACACTGAGTGGTATTGCGGTCATCTGGCCTTGCTTGCGTTGCTGTTGGAGTGTTGGTGATCCAAGTGTGTAGTTGCTCACAATTCTTGATACACTAGGTAATAAGAGAAGTGGTGCTAGTTTGAACTGACAAAAAAGAATGCTCTGCTTGTTGCCTTGTTCTGGTATAGTCAATCTGAACAGGCTTTTTGTTTCATGTCATGGACGATGTAGGACTACCTAGCTCTGTACTGACCTTCGGGTCTGAATTGCTAGCCAGAATTCTTGCAAGTATAGTGAAAGAAGCCAAACTTAAATGTCTGTATGAAGTTGAATACTGGACCATGTGGCTACGTGGGACGGAACTGATACGGCCAAATAATGTGAAATGCGAAGGCACTGTTGTTGTCAGATGATATGAATAATGTATTTTTGAGACAGAATAACGACCATAGTTGCCAAACCCAACTGCTGATAACTTACACATTCATTGTCGTATTACTGTAAGAAGAAACTATGCTTAAGTACTCAATTTTTGCAGGTATTGCAGAAGGGCGAAGGCTGTGTTCAAGGAGCTTGAACTGAAGAAGGAACCGTATGTCGTCGAGCTTGATCAGCGAGGTTTGTTTTACATCCATGTTCATATTGTGTTTATTAGTTTGCCGTATGTGACAATGATATCTGTTTATCCATCTGTAAAGTGTGTTGTTTTCAGTATATACTGTTATATGCTCTACTTTGATAGAACAGTCGGTTATATATTTTTGTTCTCAGAATCTAGTAATCTCGAGATATATGTCTTGATCATTCAGCCATGTTTTACCCTTAAGGGAAGTTTCATAGTTCCATTGAATTAACCACATGGCACCTAAGGAATTGATTTTTGGCATACTATCAAATATTCAAACTGGATTCACATTACTTGTATTATGGAATAGATGCCCTTTTCACCTCGTTTTGCAGTTATGGTGCAGTGAACACATGTTTGCCGGCCGCTATTCTCTTTAACAAGGACAAGCTTCTCCTCTTAATGAAAAGATGCAAATAAGCTTTTTGTGCATTCTTTAGAAAAGAACGTTGTAGCAATAAGTTTACCATATGATAAGTAAAATCAATTAGCTGCCTGATCAAAAGACATTGGTAAAGTGATGCAATAAGTAAGGCCTAAAGGCGTTATGCATCAATTTCCCACATACCTTTGTTCTCACACCATGAAGCAAAATGATCAGTACATCAGATCATATCAGTCTCGACCACCGTTCCTACTTGTTAGTATATTGTTCTTCGAACCAGGACCTCACAATTTTATTAAATTGCTGATAATTATGATAAATTGCTACGATGAAACATTTATTCTGGTTGCGATATAGAGGATGGTGGGGACATCCAGGATGCCTTATCTGACATGGTTGGTAGGCGTACCGTGCCTCAAGTTTTTGTCCGTGGAAAGCACTTGGGAGGCTCTGACGGTATGTAGTGTTTTGGTACACTGATCATTTACAGCAATGATTTCAAAGAACTCACTTTCTATCCTGACTCATAATTATTGGTTTTTGTATTGGAAAAAATGCAGATACTGTTGACGCGTATGAAAGTGGGAAGCTGGCTAAACTTCTGAATATTGCTGTCAAGGATGATCTTTGAATGTTAGTTTAGCACCATTCTCTTGTTTTGAGGTTACCAAGGCCTTGCAGTGCAACTCTGGATTAACATTTGCGCAAAACCTGTCACTGGGATATTGTGTAACCGTATAAACTGTTTTAACTGTACTTTGTAGCAATCAGTTTGTTATCTTGCACTGATTGTTCAATCGTGCCATGCTGATTGATTGCGTTTCCAGCACGGACCTCTCCATATGCTTTCTAGAATATGAAACTTGCCAATTTTCAACTTTTCATTGGTTAAATAATGAACACTCAGGACTGTTGTGACTTGGTAGAAATTACTTTCAGGAAATAGACAACCTGAGTACTACTTTGAGATTGTAACAAACTCTTGTTGAAGACAAGAAGCTTTCAGGGTAGAGGTGAATGGACCATGAACGTCTGATGGTGCTCTGCCAAATTAACTCTTTGCTCCCTATAGGTTGAAAGATCCAAAGAAGCCATGAAATTTGGATATTCAGAGTTCAAAAGCCGTAGAGACACAAGCAGGTTTGAGGAGATGAACGATTTCTTATATGATGAAGCAAACCGACACATAAAAGGTACACCACTTTTTGCTGTTACACTCACATATGTGAGTCTCCTCTTCCCATAATATAAGATGCTATTACCACTCTTCATTTGTGAATTGTTCTTTACAATCATAACTTGTCTGCTTGTTTCTAAACAAAACGTAATTGTTTGTTTGGTCGTCAAAAGGATACTTCATAAAGACATTAAGACGATTCATCTAGCTAGGACTGGCTACAAAATCTAGGATCCAAGTTCGAATTGCAAAGGCCGATTTTGCCCATAAGGTTGGTTGAGGTCTTCACGTTTGTGCATTTCTCCGAACGAGGATCGTATACTTGTAGCACCGGCTTTGATCTGTGGTCATACAAGTAGAATAGCAGCTCCCCACCGAGGCGTAGCACTCTCAAAGGAACCACAAAATCGGTGAAGAGATTGACAGGTAACGAGTAGGCTTTGATCCAGAAGTTGTTATGGTAATCCCTCAAGAGCCATATATCGGCGATGAAAGCGAAAACGCGCTTCTCCAGACCTTATGGCGCCCGGACCATATCTCGCACCGTCTACAGCATGTTGGAGATTCCCGCTGTGGTCCCACAGCAGTGGCAGTTGACCCCTACCCGCCGGGCCTCCTTCCTATACTGGTACACTAGCGATATCGATACCGGAGAATATACAGCAAGTTGACACTGTTCTCGCCGTCCCCTCCGCCTGCACTCGCCGTCCTCTCTCCCTGCCTCCCTGACAGCAAGTTATCACGTGTACATTTAATTCTAACCCTTCTATGAGTATACCAATCTATAGATAGTGTATTGTACTAGTTCTAGCTCAGTGCATAACAGTAGATATTGATTAGTAGTACTAATAAAGTGCTTTGGACAGTTACCTTGCAGACACATAGGACAGGAGCTGTCCTATCGCCCATACCAGCGCGCCAGGAGCTGTCCTATCGCCGTACCAGCGCACCAGGAGCTAGCTATTCATGATTTCGCTGTTCTAAACGGAGATTACTCTAAAACGGATCGTTTCCTGAAAAAATGTTTGAAATAAGATGTCTTTGCTTGACTTTTTCCGATCATTTGCTTGTACTTTTGTCTCAATCGGATTAAAAGTTCTTCAATTTATGTTAAACATAACCAGCCAAGGACGGCGGTGAGGTACCAGCATGCAGTGCGGCGTGCAGTACGGCAGTGGTATCTAAATTGGTTTGCCCACGATGCATTTGTCTGTGTCTTTACTTAGGAAGAGACCACGTAGAATAGATCGGTCAGTTCCGAGATACATCTTATTTTTAATCATTGAGGCTACCCTCATGGCTTTTAGGTTCCATGTTTACCTATTTATGCATTGCATGATTAATGTAAAATGTTTGGAGGATGCATAGATAGACACTATTGTTTATATATTTTATAGTAACAATTTTGAATTTAACCAGATCGAACTTGAGTAGCACTAAACACAGAGAATGTCCTTTCGACATTGGCCATACAGGCTTGCGATATAGGTTAGACCATCTTGTTAAAAACACAGTCAAATGGATAATCCAGCTATATACAGGACATAATTTATCTTCAAGCAGGGACCTTCTTTCTGATATTTTGGTCTGCATAGACAGTATAAGAAACACAGTAGCAGCCAAATACAACTTCTTGGTCCTTGGTAGGTAATCATCCAACGAAACCATGTCTACTCATTACAGCGTGCACATGATCTCTACTAATAATATTGTAATCGGACTGGTCCGTGTCCGTAAAATACGCTTTCGTCCAACCAAAATATGTTTTTCATATTTTAGACCAAATTACCCTCCCACCAAATCACATAATACGCACTTATGCCACAATAGCCACCATACCGGTTCACAAAATAAAAACCAAACCTAACCGTTATGTATTATCTCCGGTCTCCATGTTGACCACCACTATTGGAAACGAGGCCATGTCGACCGTCGCCCGGCTGCTGGAAGAAGAAAAGGTGACCCTCCGGCACGCGAAAGGAAGGCGAGAGGAAGGGAAGAGTACGAGCAGTTACTGGCACGCTGGCGTTGTTCGACCTTCGACGGCCACCCGGATGGATCGGGCCTCTTCGACACCTCCTCGTGAGAGTCGTGAGCGTATTGGGAGACAGCGTTGCTACAGCCGGCGAGCGCACTCGCGAACCAGCGGGCGGCCGGTGTAGGGGCGGGCTCAACATTACTCTGCTCGACGACATGTAGACTCTAGAGCCCACGCGTAGCGAAAACATTTGTCTTCTCTGTCCGGCCGCCCAGATCGAGCTACATGCATGGCTTTCCGGCCGCCCGGGACACCCATGCTCGCACGCACAACACCAGGAGCTGAACCCTTTTGCAGCTCGATGGTAGTGTCGCCGCTGACGTACGTACATATCTCAGACATACAGACGAAGCTGAAATTTCTAATGGATGAGCAGATGGTGGCGATGGGCCCTAGCAATGCAAGAGCAGCGGCCACAGCAGTTCATGCCCCTGGAGTTATTGCAAGCTTGTGTGCATATTTCTATTGGCATGTGGGAGGTGCATATGATGCATGGTTTTGTATAGATTCTCTATTTGGATGAATGTGATCTGGGTGTGGTTTGTCCAGACTGCTTGCTGCACTTTGAAATTTGTTTGGCTAGAGGGTTATGTCGATGAAGGATAAGAGCCTAGAGTTAACTTAGTTAGCACTAATTTATGTCACAAGAATGTTACCAAAGCCAAAGCACCAAAAATCTTAAAACATGGGTTGTAAACTTCCGATGTTTTTATACTACAGTACTGTGCATATAACTTTGCTGAGCTTCACCAACGAATTTCTTGCCAATGATTTGTTAGGATATTATATGGTAGAACTATGGTGTAAATAGTTGCAATATTGGTGATGAATGGTGGATTAGCTCCAAATTTTTCCACGCAAGTAAGGAATTGATTTTGTCTTTTCCTCATGTGCTTTCATTCTTATTTGCCCTTAGAGCATCTGCATATTGATTAGAACATACTCCCTCCGTTTCAAAATATAAGATGTTTTAGATTTGTGAAGCAAATGTATCTAGATATTTTTTAGTGTGTGTATTCGAGTGAACCTACACACTAAAAGAGGTATAGATATATTTGCTTCACAAAACTAAAACATCTTATATTTAAAAACAGAGGAAGTAGTTTGTATCTGATCCATAGTCAGTATAACTGAATGAAGGCCTGGATCATTTCATTGAGGCAATAGCTGGATATAATAGAAGGATCACATTAGCATTTTGCAGTTGAACAAATTGCATGCACCATAAAGGCTTGCAACAGCCACTCCCTAGCACATGTAATTGCTTATGATCGTGATAACGAGACTAATATATCAACCGACTATGTGTTGGTGGAGTGGAGTAGAGAAATGAGGAAATACTCAAAGAGGAATACTGAAGGATATCCCAATTTATACTAGCATAGTCATGCTATTTGACTCGTAGCAACGCACGGGTATATATAGAGAGACCGCAACAACGCACGAGAATTTTATTAATATATAACCAAATATAGATCAAAAACTTATTCTCAATTAAAAGATTTTTCTGTGTATTTTAAAACTATTATGAATGATTATTGTGTGAATGTGGATAATTATGTTGTATCACTTAAGTAAGGGTAAAATTACACCATATAATCAATTTTGGGGAAAAATTTGGGATATGCCAAATAAAAAACAAGGGGTAAAAAAGAAATGAGGTGTGCGTACAGTATTATCATTATTCTTCTATGCATGTTTGATAAAATCACATATAATTTAATATCCCACATATGGTTTTCTTTTATAGATCATACACGAAACAAAATAGATATTCTGGATACTTCGAAAACATAGACACAAAACACTTGCTGTTGGAACTTATTAAATAAAAACTTATTGACAAAACTATTAAAGGCACACGACCAACGGTGTGGTCAGAAAAACTTAATAGCCCGTAGCAACGCACGGGCATTCAACTAGTAGTAGGTAATATTCCAACGAATCCATGTCTACTGATTACGGTGTGCACTCCAAAATAGGCAAGCTATCCAAGAGACTGAGTAGTACTTACAAAAGGATCCGGCAAGTTTCCAGACAATAAAGACACTTAACACTAGTGGAAAATACGACATTAGCACCGGTTGCTAACTGCCTTTTGCACCAGTTTTACAACCGGTGCAACGCTTCCGGGACTAAAGCCCTAACCCTTTAGCACCGGTTGCATTACGAATCGGTGCTAAAGGGTATCCACGTGGGCGTGCAGACGAACTCCTGCCGATGGACCTTTAGCATCGGTTCGTAATACGAACCGATGCTAAAGGTTGGCGATGTGGCAGCCTCTAAACGCTGCTGCGGCTAAAACCCTAAACCCTAGCCATTTGAAATACGGTTTTTTTTGGGTATTTGAAACACGTTGATGCACATATAAAAGAAATCATTATATTACACAATATCGTTATGTATATAGAGATAGTGTTTTGATCTTTTCTATTTAGCATAAAGAACCTTTTGACTTGTTTCGTATTCAAGCTCAAAATTTAGACCGCTAACGTTACCCTCTTGTCAACGTCGTGATATTTTTGAAGCTCCATACGGAACCCTTCCCTACAACAAGTCCTAGATTCGTATGGTTTGTGGGCTTCGATATGGCAACGAGTAGATAGTTTTAGGATAGAAATCCAAACTTCTTGACCAAACATGAAGAACATTTCGACTTGTTACAAACCAGTTGCCCAAGCTTTTAAATTATTAATGTTACTCGTTTAATAATAACTACTTGATGAGTGTCACGTGCACGAGAACTAGTACCCTATGGCTCTAATTTAATATGGTTATGTAAGAATCAAAGTAGTTCATTTCTTATAGACGGGTGTATGTGCGAACCCTAAGGCTTATTACTTCCGCATGGGCTACGCATATGATAGTGATGCGAACTGTTTGGTCTAAGCGTGAAGAACTTTTGGAGTAGAAAATAACATATCGAGCTCAATCCTATTTGGTCTAAACATGGAGAACTTTTTGAATAGAAAATACCCCCCACAAACTCTTTTGGGTAGCTTTACGAACTTTTTGGGTAAACGTGAATAACTTTTCTACTTACCATGTCGATCTTAGTATGTATCTTTTTGGTGTTACGCATATGATAGAAAAACACTATGAAATTCTCGACGTAGTATACATGGTCCCCATTCACTATGTCGTATATACCAAATCTAGAAGCATACACTGGCAGAGTTCCGCGGATACCATACGCATTATTTTTTAATGGAGTGGATAGTTATACGTAAACACTACGAACTTTATCTCCAAACACAAAGAGCTTCTCGACAAAATCCACGTATTATCCTGTTGGTGGTATACATATACTATGGTTAGTACACCCCGTATAGAAGCATACCAATGGAAGAGTTGTGTGGGAACGCTAAGGCTCGTTTCTCACGAAGGGGATAGTTTTATGATAGCATTTTGATCTTTTCTATTTAGCATAAAGAATATTTTGACTTGTTTCGTATTCAAGCTCGAAATTTGGACCGTTAACATTACCCTCTTGTCAACGTCGTGATCTTTATGAAGCTGCATACGGAACCCTTCGCTACAACAAGTGGTAGATTCGTATGGTTTGTGGGCTTCGATATGGCAACGAGTGGATAATTTTAGGATAGAAATTCGAACCTCTTGACCAAACATGAAGAACCTTTTGACTTGTTACAAACTAGTTGCCCAAGATTTTAAATTGTCCATGTTACTCATATAATAATAACTACTTGATGAGTGTCAAGTGCACAAAAACTAGTTCCCTAAGGCTCTACTTTAATATGGTTATGTAAGAATCAAAGTGGTTCATTTCTTATAGAAAGCTGTATGTGGGAAACCTAAGGCTTATTACTCCCCAATGGGCTACGCATACGATAGCGATGCGAACTGTTTGGACAAAGCGTGAAGAACTTTTGGAGTAGAAAATAACATATCGAGCTCGATCCTATTTGGTCTAAACGTGGAGAACTTTTTGACTAGAAAATAGCTCCACGAACTCTTTTGGGTAGCTCTACAAACTTTATCTCCAAATGCAAAGAATTTCTCGACAAAATCCGCGTATTATCTTGGTGGTGTATACGTATACTATGGTTAGTACACCGCGTATAGAAGCACACCAATGGAAGAGTTGCTTGGGAACCCTAAGTCTCATTTCTCATGAAGGGGATAGATTGATGATAGCATTTCGATCTTAGCGAGGTGACGGCTGGAAAGGCATCTTAGCGAGGTGAAGGCTTATATTGAGTGTGTCTGCTTTGAAATAAATGAGAATTCTTTCGAAATGTCACCTTAATTGATAAACACTTTCATATATCTCCAGCAACAAGACGATGGTGTTAACCAATCAAAGATGGTAATGCTGATGGACGTTCTTGGACTGGAAGGAAACATCAGACATGTTCCCACTAGGTATAGATGCTGCATGGCTCAAGGTTTAGCTTGATCATCGCCGTGGGTGAAGAATTCCGGCCACAGAACAACATAATGTGTTTCTCGTGCCGTTAAGGGGTCTTTTAGCAAACTGAGAATGAGGCATTTTTAACTTTATGTATGTTTATTGTATGGACTTGCTGGTACCTTTTGTAAATGATACTCGGTCTATCAGACAACTTAACTATTTTGAAGTTCATGCCGTAATCAGTAGAACAGGATTCGGTGCATGTTTACCTACTAAAGACAAATAAGTTGTATTGGCTAGAAGGCGGATTCGCGTCCGTGTCGCTCCCAGGAGGGCCACACGGGCGACTTGGGCGGCGCCCCTTCCACCGCTCCCCTCCCTCACTCCCCTCGCCGCCACCTGGCGCGCCGGTGGCGGCGGGTCCTCCTCCCTCGCGCGTGAGGGCCTTCGGCTAGAGCGTTGCGTCGCCCTAGACGTCGTGCGGCTCGCGGCTGATTGTGCATCAGGGCGGCGGCCCCTAGCTTCTTCGACAGAGCGGGCAGCGTGGCGGCTCTAGACCATGGTGTCTTCGGCCGGCCGTGGCAGCTCCAGTTGCCGTGGTGGGTGTGAGGGCAGCGCGGCGGCTGGAGTTTAGGGCAGCGCGGCGGCGAGGTTGGAGGCAAGCTGCGGGTCGTGCAATCAGATCTGGGCCCGAGCGGGCAAGATCTGGGCCTGGTGGACCCGAGTAGGCGTCTGCGGGCATGGGTGCTGGTCATCGGCTGGGCGCTAGAGCGGCGGCTCCAGACCATGGTGTCTTCGGCCGGCGGTTTTGGGTGGCTTCCCCGCACAGGCGGCGGCGGATTCGGAGCCCTTGGCGACGGATTTGGCGCGTGGGGCTGCGGCCATGCCGTCAGTCGGACGATTAGGGATTAGCCCAGATCTCGGCTCGTCGTCATCGTCTTCAGTGGCCCTGGTCCCAGGCGACGACATCTTCGGCCAGGCAGTTCCGCTTGAGTGAGGTGTGCGTGTGTGCCCGTGCCAGAGAGGAAGCCGGGGAGGCGGCCCCGGATTGAGGGCTTGGTGGTCGGTGGTAGAGCCACACCGCTTGCTAGCTTCCCCCTTAGCTCAGTACCCCAGTGGCTTGATGGCAGATGTCGGGCGTCAGGCGAAATCCTTGCACTTTGGTGCCAGCGACAGTGGCGTCCATGGGCGTCGTTCTCCTTCTTGAAGGCGTCGTTTGGGAGCTCCGATCCTCTGCCGATGCGACTGCTTAAGTTCCTCCGAGTGAAAATACAAGCTTCTTCGGAGCGGGCGGCGGCGACGCCCTCATCGTTACCTTCTTGGAGGCGCCGCCTTGGAGGCCGTAACCCTCGTGGTACGATGGGTTTGTAGTTGCCATGTGTTGCGGCTTTGTGGCCACCGACGAGGGTAGAGGAAGCCGGGGCGGCGGCCCCGGGCGGTGGAGGAAGCCGAGGCAGCGGCATCGAAAAGCGCTGCGGTGATCTAGCACCACGAGGGTGGTCGCGGCATTTTTTTTCTCTTTTCTTTATTTTTTCTGTTCGTTTCTGAACGTAATTTCGTTCAGGCGGCATATCACTTGTACAAGCTTTGTACGGGTTTCCCTTTGCTAATACATGGAAAGCCGATATTTGCTGGATCTTTCAAAAAAAAAGTTGTATTGGCTAATATTGTGTTATATGGACATGTCTACTCTATGTCGTTTATATAGATGGATTAGCCATACGAGTGATAGGCCTCCGTGCTTAATAGCGGCAAGTTAAATAATACATAGTTTTTTTAGTGGTGGAGCCATTCTCCGAACATCCTGCCAGTTCGAGGCGAATTAAACTGCTCACACTCATTTTAAATAACAAATAGAAATGTTATAAGACAGTTTGAATCGGAAAACATCAAAGGTAGCCCGGGCTACATGTAGACCGGTTTTGTTTTTCTTTTGTCAAACTTTTAAAATGTTGATTTTAAAGTTTCAAAAAATACATAGACATAGACAATCTTGTATTCTACCAGTGTGTAAAATTTCAGATTGAAATTCGTTGTAATTTGCTCACAATAAAAATGACAAAATTTCACAAAATGACAAAATCTGGATTGTAGTGTACTGTTTATTACTGTTCACGGAGGATAAAATGAAGATTTGTTATTTTTGCTGGGCCCAAAATACAACACATTTCATTCTAAAAATTTACACACTTGTAGATCATAACATTGTCTACATCCTAATTTTCGTTTCGAATTTTTCTAAAATTTCTAACTCGAAATTTTTTGAGGTTTAAATAACGGTCTACATATAGGCCGAGCTACAAAAATCCATACTCAGTTTGAATCCCATTCACAACACACAAAGGTATCGGTGTGCAAACTGTATAAGGGTACACAGCGGGACTTTATGTAGCTTTTACGTAGAACTTTGTAATTCCTGCTTGGAGACCTGGCTGGATTGTTAAGTGCCAGCCGTGTTGGAACCTCACCGGTGACAATGGCTGGTTATATTAAACTTACATTAAAGAACCTTTTATCGGATCAAGGCGAAAGTAAGTTCAAATGTTCACAAAAATTCAAACAATAAATTTTTATTACAGACATTTTTCCAGATAGCTAGCTCCCTGGCGCGCTGGTACGGCGGGAGGACAGCTCCTGTCCTGTGTGTCTGCAGGTACCGGTCCAAAGCACTTTATTAGTACTACAAACTAAGATCTACTGCTATGCACTGAGCTAGAACTAGTACAATACACTAGCTATGGATCAGTATACTCATAGAAGGTGGGCCCCGGTCAACATGCAGCATCTATGCCTACAGAGATCTAACGACAGAGATAGGGTCTGGGCGCCATAGCGTCCGGAGAAAATCCGTGTTGCGATGAAAGGCTGCACTCTCCGAGCCATGCATAGGGCGCCATTGAGCTCGGCTATGCTTATGCTCTTCTTGCTGCCGACAAGTCCCGCTGGTGGTCCAGTGATCACCTTCCATGTCTCGTCGTCGATGTCGAATGAGAGCACGTCGTAATGGTCCTCGGACAGGATGTGCAAGGCGCCGTTGACTGAGACAGCGGAGCTAGTGCCATACTTGTACCACTGCGAGACCGTTGCTGGGGGCGACTGTGCCTGCCTCCATATGGCGCTGTCTCCTAGGGTGAGGACCTCGCAGACAAGCCGGGTGGTAAGGCGGAAGAGCTTGAGCGATCCGGACTGCGCGGCGCGTCCGCATGAAGAGTACATCAGGTGGGCACCGTCAACAACGCCCTCGGCCGGTTTCAAGGAAGAGAGCAGCGTCTTCCCCGTGGATAGATCTACCACCAGTGTACCGGAGTGGTCGCTGCGGGAGGATAGATAGGATAGATCTACCACCAGTCTACCAGAGCGGTCGCTGCCGGAGGTTATGTAGGCAAGGTTGCCGAGGCTGGCCTCGAGCGCCCAGTGCCCTCCCCTCGGAGGGAACCTTCCGAACCACGTTGCCATCCGTGTCCATCAGCTGCATGGTCGTCGTACCGTACACTGACCTGGACATGCCGATGAGGAGCGGCTCGGCGCGAGACCTGTGGGCAGCGGCGAACGTCGGGTCGGAGGTGAGGGCGCGCCAGTCCCTTGACACGCACCGGCATCGGCACAGCGGCTTCGCCGGCAGCCACGAGAGGATCTCGAAGATGACGTCCCGCGAGGCGGCGGCGGCGGCGGAGCCAGGATCACGGCGGAGCCGTATCCGTGGCGACGCCATGCACGGCAGCGTGCGGACAGGACGTGGAGTTGATCTCCGGAGATGTTGCCCTTCTCGCCCGGCGATTGTTGATGGCTTTTATGGACACCGGCGGTATATAAGGAGAGCCTGGCAAACAGGCGGAACCCAGATATATATGCAGATTGATTCGGCCGGGTTCCTTTCTGACTCATGTTTCTCGATTATTCATGGAAACAGAATTGTAGATATTATTGACTCGCATAAAAAAGTAAGAAGCCGGCCAAACTTCTGAATGTTGGTGTCAAGGACGATTAGTTGAGTACTTCACATCGTATGTGCCGTATGCAACACTTATTTTGCCTCAGGATATATCTTGTCGAGCCCAAGATAAGTACTTGTCATCCTTTAACCAAGGTCATTATTTGCTAAAGAGAAATGGCCACTATTGTTGAGTTTAGGCTAGTACACTTCGGTGATACTAATGTCTATGCATCCGATGAATCAAGATGTGAGAGAGAAACAGAGAGATGGGAGAGGGGAACACCTGCACCATGGCTTGACGAACTTGAGCCGGAGGCCATGTCGATGGGCGACGGCGTGAGCGTGGTGAGTGAGGGTGGCGGCTGGAGGAGCTTCCCGTGGCTAAGCGCTAACCCTAGATCGGGTAGGGTGTGTCGGTGGGGCGATTGGCTATCGCGGTGAACCTCGTACAGTGTGCCCCGGCCCCCACCTCTTTATATAGCGCTGCCACGGGGGCCCACCAACCATGTTTCGGTTGGACGCCCCCCGATCAGGGCGCGAATCAAGGTTTGGATCGAGTCGTTGGACTCGGTCCTGTGGAGATCAACCTAACATTCTCCCCCTTGATCCCAACTTTACTTTTAACTTTATACTTTATTCTTTACTCGTTTCATCACGGATCAGTACATAGAGCATGTTTCATCGTCTCAGCTCGATTGCCGATAGAATCAGACAGCCACTATACACTTTTCTGTTTCGAAACAAATTCTGTTACTTTTGGGCCTCTTATGATCCAGGAATCATAGGCTTGCCATTAAACCCATGCCGGCTAAGTGTTCCTTGAACACACTGGGTGGTAAGCCTTTCGTTAGCGGATCCGCAAGCATATCCTTTGTCCTTATATGCTCGAGTCTTATAGTTTGATCCTGGATTTTGTCTTTCACAACATAATACTTTACTTCTATTGGTCTGGTAGCTTTACTCGACTTGTTGTTGTGTGCATAAAATACTGCAGGCTGGTTGTCACAGTACATCTTTATTGGTTTGTCAATACAATCCACTACTTTCAAGTCGGGTATAAATTTCTTTAGCCATAACACCTGATTCGTGGCCTCAAAACATGCTATAAATTCGGCATACATCGTGGATGATGCAACTATTGTCTGTTTGCAGCTTCTCCACGAAATAGCCCCTCCTGCGAGAGTGAACACATATCCAGTTGTGGACTTTCTTTCATCTTTGTCTCTCGCATAGTCTGCATCTGAATACCCTTTTATCTCTAGGGAATCAGATCTTCTGTAAGTTAGCATGAGGTCTTTTGTGCCTTGCACATAACACAATACTTTCTTTACCATCTTCCAGTGCTCTATGCCTGGATTTGACTGATATCTACCGAGTACCCCGGTGATAAAAGCTAAGTCAGGGCGAGTGCACACTTGTGCATACTGTAAGCTTCCAACAGCCGAAGCATATGGTACTGCTTTCATTTGATCGATCTCATATTGATTCTTGGGGCATTGATATTCCCCAAAACTGTCGCCCTTGACTATCGGAGCAGGTGTGGCATTACTCTTATGCATATTATACTTTATTAGAATTTTTTCTAAATATGCCTTCTGTGATAGTCCTAACACTCCATTCTTTCTATCTCGGTGAATTTCTATGCCCAAAACATATGAAGCTTCACCAAGATCTTTCATATCGAAGTTTGAGGACAAAAACTTCTTTGTTTCTCACAGAAGATTAACATCACTGCTAGCAAGCAGGATATCATCCACATACAAGATTAGGAAAATATATTTCCCACTTTTAAACTTTGCATAAACGCAGTTGTCCTCGATGTTTTCTTTAAATCAAAATCTTTTAATGGTATCATTAAACTTTAGATACCACTGTCTAGAGGCTTGCTTTAATCCATAAATGGATTTCTTTAGACGGCATCTCATGTGTTCCTTCCCCTGCATGAAAAAACCCTTGGGTTGTTTCATGTACACTTTTTCTTCTAAATCTCCATTTAGAAATGTCGTCTTTACATCCATTTGATGCAACTCTAAATCAAAATGTGCAACTAGTGCCATTATGATTCTGAAGGAATCCTTACATGAGACCGGAGAAAATGTCTCATTGTAATCTACTCCTTCTCTTTGTGTAAATCCTTTTGCCACTAGACGCGCTTTATACTTTTCTATGTTCCCGTTAGAGTCATACTTTATTTTGTAGACCCATTTGCAGCCTACTGTTTTGGCTCCTTTGGGAATTTCCTCTAAGTCCCAAACATTATTGGAACTCATCGACCTCATTTCATCTTCCATGGCCTCTAGCCACTTCGATGAGTTGGGGCCTCCCATAGCTTCTTCATATGAAGTGGGGTCACCTTCCATATGAACTGTTTCTGTATTATAAACTTTATAATCAGTAGAAATAGCTGATTTCTTGACTCTTTTGAACCTTCTAAGGGCCTCATTCTCTGGCTCATTTTGTACCTCAACTTCTGGTACATCTATTAAAGGTGGCTGCTGCACCTCCCTTTCATGCTCAACGAAGGGTTCAGTCGGTTCCTGACGGACAGGTTCCGGAACTTCACTCCTTGTTATCATGGGTGGAGTTACAATAGGTGCTTGCACCGCAACCTCAGGGATTGTTGGTGTAGGCACAACAGGTAGCGAGAAAAATGGCTCCTGAATCATCGGATTAGGTGCATGCACCCTCTTCTCCTCAAGATCAATTTTCCGAGCTACCATGCTCCCCCTCATCAGTTCGTCCTCCAAGAAGACTGCATGTCTCGTTTCTACAAACTTTGTGTATTTGTCTGAACATTAGAAACGATAACCTTTTGATCTGTCAGGATAGCCAATGAAGTGGCAAGTTACTGTTTTGGGGTCTAACTTTACAATTTTTGGATTAAATACTTTTGCCTCAGCTGGGCTCCCCCAGACCCTTAAGTGGCGCAGGGAGGGAACTCTCCCTGTCCACAACTCATACGGTGTTTTGGGCACCGACTTGCTTGGTACTCTGTTGAGAATGTGAATGGCGGTTTTAAGCGCCTCCATCCATAATCCCAATGGAAGGGTGGAATAACTCATCATACTGCGCACCATATCCATAAGGGTACGGTTGCGCCTTTCAGCTACTCCATTTTGCTGAGGTTCGCCCGACATAGAATACTGGGCGACTATTCCATTTTCCTGTAAGAACCTTGCAAAAGGTCCAGGTACTTGACCATATGGAGTGTGCCGACCGTAGTACTCCCCACCACGATCGGACCGGACTATCTTAATTCTTTTATCATGTTGATTTTCAACTTCTGCTTTGAATATTTTAAATTTATCCAATGCTTCAGACCTTTCTTTAATTGGATAAATATAACCATATCGGGAGTAATCATCTGTGAATGTTATGAACGAGTCATAGCCATCCACACTTTTCACAGAAAACGGTCCACAAATATCAGTGTCGATGATTTCTAGTGTCGCTGTACTTCGGTTTGCACCCTTTTTAATTTGCTTTACATACTTTCCTTTTATGCAATCTATGCATTGTTCTATATCGGAGAACTCTAACGGAGGAAGAATATCATTTTTAACGAGGTTTTCTATTCTTCCCCTCGAAATATGGCCTAATCGACAATGCCATAACTTCGATGAGTCATGAGTTATCTTTCTTTTCTTTTGTTCTTTGTTCGACAAGGAAGTTTGTTCATTCACATTACACACAGAATGCACTTTTTCACGTAAGGATAACAAATAAAGCTCGTTGTGAAGTGAAGCAACACCCACACAAGCATCTTTAAACCATATGGCACACTCGCCGTGTGCAAAATAACACTCATAACTGTCTTTATCCAAACGTGATACACTTATTAAGTTTCTATGAAGTGAAGGAACAAATAAAACATCTCTAAGCAGAATCAAAAAACCATCAGCTAACTCCAAGGAGATGTCGCCAACAGCTTCCACGTCTGCTTGAACTCCATTCGCAACTTCAATGCATCTTTCGTTTCTTTTCATAGTCCTTGTCGAATGGAATCCCTGTAAAGAATTTGCAACATGAACAGTTGCACCTGAGTCAATCCACCAAGTAGATTTCGAAAACTGTGAATACAGGGATTCATTAACAAAAGAAACTGTATCTATACCTTTCCTTGCCATTATGGACTTGAGCCATTCTGGACAGTCTTTCTTGAAGTGCCCAGTCTTCTTGCAGTGGAGACACTGGTCTTTATCCACTGGGAGAGTGGGCTGATGATACTGTTGGGGACCTTTGCCATATGGCTTGGAGGGAGAACCTTGATTGCTATTCTGGAAGTTCTGGTAGTTCCTTTTCTTGTTGTCCTTGACATAGTTGATTGAACCACCATTTGAGGCTTTAAGCCTATCTTCCTCTTGTACACACATGGCAATCATCTTTTCTATGTCCCATTTATCAGGGGACATGTTGTAGTTGATAACAAAGTTATCAAACTCTTTGGGCAATGATGCCATGACAAGGTGAACTAGCAGAGCAGGCTTTAACTCCAGATCAGCATCCATGGGCTTCAGTTTAGAAGCCATGTTGCTCATCCTCAAGATGTGCTCCCTGATGCCATGTGCACCTCCTGTGTACTTTTCTGTGACCAGCTGTTTGAGCAGCTGGGTAGCATAGACCTTTGAAGAGCCAGTGAACTGGCTCTTTATCTTTTCTAGAAACTCCCCAACGGAAGTGCACTCTGCGATTGAGCCCGCAATGGCGTTCTCAATCATATTCTTTATAAAGGCCATGCACTTTTTGTTTGCATTGACCCTCTTTTGGTTCTCTAGCACATATGCCAGCTCTACTGGAGCAAAGTCCTTTTTCTTTTTCTCCCATGCAGCATCATCATCATTTGCATCTCTGACTGGCTCTGTTGGCTTGACTGGCTGTGGAGTGTCCACAACCCAGTCAACCTCAGTGCAGACAAAAGCCAGATCAACTTTCTTCCTCCACTCAGTGTAGTTGTCACCCCTGAGCGTCGGAACGTCTTTTAGGCAACTCATCAGACTGTAGCCTCCTGAAATTCACAAAGATGTGAGATAACAGAACAATTGCATGCATTAATCCAACGTTGGTATAAATCAACACATACAACTGTTCGTGCAATTAAAACTATATCACCGTTGGGCAAAAATAGAGATAAATGCACCATTTAACATATAATAAACAAATCATGATCATGCTATTAACAACGTTGGTCATATAATAACAGAATCACAATTAACTTTAAAGTCACTTTATCACATCTTTTTAAAAAACTTAATCATCACTTTATTGCTTTTAAAGCAATTACTTTAACTATATGCAGCAGAAACATGAATTAAGAAATTCATTAACTTTAATCTTTTCAGAAAAAATCTGTAACTTTTGAATTCTCTAAACAAATTTTTCGTTGGAATAATTTGAATAGAGAAAACTATTTGAAATTTGCTCAAAATCTGAACAAAACCAATTAAAAACTGTAATCTGAAAAATAAAACAGAGAAAAACACTTTTGGCCCGTGGCCATTGGCGGCCCACGGCCCATTCTGGCCGCGTGGCGCCCTGTGCGGCGGTTAGCTGACGCCGCCTGGCACGCGGCCCAGCTCTGCAGCGGCCCACGGTCCGCTGGCCGCTATGCCACTCTGCAGCCAGGTATCCCTGGCCGTCGGATCCGCATCGGACGGCGATGCGCGGCGATCGGCTGGGTCAAAATGACCCCCCGGTCGGCTCAGGACGAAACCCTAGCGCCTCACTTTCTCCACTCTCTGGCGGCTGAGGAGACCGGCGGCTGGAGGAGCTGCTCGCCGTCGGCGCGCCGCCGGCGACGCCCGACGCGCAGCGCCGCCGCCGCAGCCCTCCTCCCCCTTTTCCCCACTCACTCTCTCTTCCGTTCCCCGCTGTCTCGCTGCCCGACGGCGGCTGAGCCCGTCGCCATGGCCGTGGCCGTGCCCGGCTCGCTGGCCGACGACGGTGCGACGGCGAGGAGCAGCCCGAGCTCTCCCGCACCTCTTTTCTCTGTACCGCGCGGTGGCGGCTGGGGAGAAGACGGAGTGCCCCGACGCCGGCGGCTGGCCGGTGACGTCGCGTCCTCTCAGCGGCACAAGCCCCTCTTCCCCTCTTTCTTATCTTTCTCTTTCTATTTTCTCTGCAAACGACGCAAGCCGGAGCACCCGCGCCCGGCGTCTGCAAGCTCGTGGAGGAGTCGCTGTGTCTTTGCCCCCGAAAGGAAGCCTTTTCTTTCGGCCGTGGCGGAGGCACGGTGCCCTCTCCACTGCCCTGTTCTTCTTCTAGTGTCTCGGCTTGCCGATGCACACTAGATCGAGAGGAACGGCGCGGCCTTGCGGCGGCGCACTTTTCCGGCGAGCAACGAGGCCCTCTCCGGTGAGTTTGCTTTATCTCTTTTCTTTGATTTGCTTTTGGGGAATAGGGTTACTGTGAGGGTGGGATTTACTTTCTTGATCCAAAACCGAAGAGATCTAGAGCCTAAACATGGAAGCTCTGATACCATTGTTGAGTTTAGGCTAGTACACTTCGGTGATACTAATGTCTATGCATCTGATGAATCAAGATGTGAGAGAGAAACAGAGAGATGGGAGAGGGGAACACCTGCACCATGGCTTGACGAACTTGAGCCGGAGGCCATGTTGATGGGCGACGGCGTGAGCGTGGTGAGTGAGGGTGGCGGCTGGATGAGCTTCCCGTGGCTAAGCGCTAACCCTAGATCGGGTAGGGTGTGTCGGTGGGGCGATTGGCTATCGCGGTGAACCTCGTACAGTGTGCCCCGGCCCCCACCTCTTTATATAGCGCTGCCACGGGGGCCCACCAACCATGTTTCGGTTGGACGCCCCCGATCAGGGCGCGAATCAAGGTTTGGATCGAGTCGTTGGACTCGGTCCTGTGGAGATCAACCTAACAAGTCAGATTCAATAGAATTGGATCCATTGGTATTTCTATTTTTTTCTAATTCATGATATATATTTCAATTTGTTTTACTCTTATAACTGCACATAGCAATGTTTTCCGTATCCGATAATTCGATAGGGCCCAAAAATATCTCTCCAAAACAGAGGTGCAAATACAATCTTGATCAACCATGACTTGCATCATGTTTCACGAAAAGCTGGAAAGCCACATTTACAAATACCCAATTACGGAGTAGCTTTTGGAGGATATGTGTTCGCATAACCGACAAGGACAATTATAATAATCATCCTAAAATGAATAGTCTCACAAACAAGTCATACACTCGTTTATACAAATTAGTGATGATGTTCAAGAAAAGTACTCTCTCCGAATATGGGACAGAGGGAGTACAAAAAATTATGAATAACATGAGGAAATATCATCATCACATGATCCTCTCTAGCGAATATTTTCTTTTCACGTCCCAACAAAATAGTTAGTCTCACACTTCGGTTTTGAGTATTTCTTAGTTTCTTGAGGAGACACCATTTTTCATTGAAGATTTGACATTTACAATCATATTTTGCCGACAACCTTCTAAACGATACATCTGAAAACATATAAAGGCGATTCTAAATTTTTTCGAAAAGGAAAAATGCCCCAGCCTCTGCATGATGCATATAGCTTTTATTATGAAAGGTGATTCAACTAGGGCTGGCTACAAAGTCTAGGATCAAAGTGTGAGCTGCAAAGGCCGATTTCTCCGAAGACGTTGGCTGGTATGTTCACGTCTTTGCATCTGCCCAAACGAGGATCGTATACTTTTAACACTGGCTTTGACGCGCGGTCACGTAAGTAGTAGAAGAGCAGCTTCCCGCCGGGACGTAGCACTCTCAAAGGCACCACCAAACCGATGACGGCGATATCCATCGTGTAAGCTTTGACCCAAATACTCCTATTGGGATCAACCAAGCGCCATATAGTTGTCACACACGTCATTGTTTGAACCAAGCATAGGGCGCCGTTGAGCTCGCCTATGCTGATGATCACCCTCTGACCGGCGTCTCTCAGCGGTCCTCTGATCACCTTCCACTCCTCGCTCTGGAGGTCGAAGCGGAGCACTTCCTCTTCGTTCCGGGACAGGAAGTGCAAGGCTCCACCGACCGTGACGCTGGAGGTATAACCATGGCAAGAATGGACCATGGCCGGAGGTGATTGTGTTTGCCTCCAGTCGGCCCCGTCTCCATCTCCTACAGTGAGGACCTGCCAAGACAATCGGTGAGAGTCGCTTGCGTAGCCATGGCGGAAGACCTTGTACACGCCGGACTGGCCGGTACGTCCGAAGGAGAATCTCCACGCACCTTGCTTTGCCGATTTCGAGCAATTCTTAAGGAACGTTTCACCTCCAGTGGCTAGGTCAAACACGTGGGTGCCGGAGGTGATGCGGATGAGGTCGCCGAGGCAAGCCCAGAACGTCCCCTCCCACCATTGGTCCACCATCGCTAAGACAGTGCCCTCCGTGTCCATCAGCTGCAGACCCCTAACGCCCTCGGAGAAGGTCTTGGCGACAAGGAGCGGCTCAGCGCGGGACCTGTACATGTCGACGAAGGCTGGGTTGGAGATAAGGGCGCACCACGCCTTTGACACGCACCGGCATTGGCACAAGGTCTTCACAGGCAGCCAGGAGAGGATCTCGAAGATTGCGTCGGCTGATAGCGAGACGGAGGTGGAAGGCGTGCTGGTTGCGGCGGTGGCGGCGGCGGCGGAGGAACCAAGATCACGGCGGCGACGTTTAGGCACCGGTGGCATAAACCATAGTGGCGGCAGCGACGCCATGGCAGTGCACGGGTTTGACCAAGAATCAATCCACGGGAGGGATGTTCTTAAATTTCCAGCTACCTTGCGTATCGTAATTGTTTATGTAGGTACACAAATTGATTGGGGGTGGCACTTTCCATAGTCGTATACTCATATCACATATTGTATATTGTAAGTTTGGAACATGGAATCCCCCACGGACGGACGGCTGCCACATCGGATCTGAGGGACCATCGAATTGATTTGTATTTGATCTCCTACTTCTCGATTTTTACATGGAATCCCCCACGGACAGATCGGTCACTAGAACCTTACTGCTAGAAATTTTACTCCATATTCATCTCTCTTATACTTACTACATAAAATTTATGCGTGCTGAAAAAGATCTTCTCTAGATAAGTCTAGTAGAATCTTGGATTCTACGACTCGATTCTATCCGAGGCAAATTGATCCGGATCAGAATCCTGACTACCTTGCATGTCGGACCAGGATCTTGTATTGCTTTATATATGAGCACTTTTACAGTACCCTGAGGTTAATATTAGCCATCCATTAATCAGGATCCAACAGCCGAACTTATCTGGTACTCCAGTTGGAATCTCACGGAGTACTATCTCGAGAAGTTTGGGAGTACCACGTTGCCAAGGGTAAAATGGTAATCGCACCCAGGCAGTTTACATATTTTCCGTAATTGACAAACCCTAATTAATAATTCCCCAGGCCCAGGGCGTTGGAGAGGCCGGAGCAGATGCAAGGAGCCAACAATTTCCACCTTGCACGCCCCCCATAACAGCTCGCTAACTCGCCGACGTTCCCTGGCAGCGGCAGCGGCGGCCATGCCCTCACTATGAGCATGACACTCGTCGAATTTTAATTTCAATATAGAGATTTGTTCGCATGAGTTTGAACAAAAGAAACGAACAATCGACAGACTGCGCATGACAGGTTGTTCCCGACGGTGCCACCTGCGAACTCCGACGAGGTGCTAAGGCGGTTGTACTCCCTTGAAATATTGAGATGTCAGGTGAGCGGCAAGGACATGTAGCTTTCTGGATGGAAATTCAGTTCATCCCTAAAGTGTCCAATATACACCAGCCGCTAAAATACACGAACAGAATGGTTCTATGCCTATTCGTCCGGGGAAGCGATGGGAGGTAGGGATGGCAATGGGTACCCATCACCCGTATACCCGCCGGGTAAATACCCATTAGACGTACGGGTATGGGACAAAAAAATATCCATGGGTATACAAATGGGAAAAATCTATACCCATCGGGTAGAGTGGGTATGGGTATGGGATCCTAAAACCCATACCCATATACCCAGATACCCATCTAATAGTTTGACATATGGGCCTCTAGAGTATCAGCGTACTAAATTAATACGGTGCTATTATGCGTAAGTGTGGTTATTTATGAGAATGTGTTGTTGTTCACAAGTATGTGTTGTCGCTTATAATATGTTGTTTTTAAATTATGGTTATATGTTGTTTATGACTATTTTTTTGTTCAAATTGAAGTGTTGTAAATGCGGGTATTTTTACCCACGGGTACCCATTTACCCTGACGGGTGACGGGTATGGGAAAAAATTGTACCCGTTGACGGGTATGGGTACGGGTGATGGGTAAGATCAAGGGAGATGGGTACGAGTATGGGGTGGTTCCACCCGCACCCATACCCTGCGGGTGCCATCCCTAATGGGAGGCCAATAGGGCACAGTCCCTTCTACGAGCAATCATAATGAGAGTCTGCGGCTTGCCATGGGGAGGAAAGAGCCAGCGATTGGCCAGGAGATCGTGCGCTCGATCGGGAGAGGAGAGTGCGATTATCAGGGGCTACAATAAAATTCAGGTGGAGTCCTTGCACCACACGACATGCCATCATGCTTAAACCCAACGCCAAAGATGTGAATTTCATGGATTTTGTTTGGGCAGTTCACCAAAACCGTCCCTGTGGCCAGGTCAACAACGTTGGCCCTTTAATACTACCGGTTATGCAGATAACGTCATCGAGGATCGGGTAGTGGGCATAGTTACCAAGGACGTTCTTGATATCTCTGAGTCCAGGAGCCGCAGAACCCTACCTTTCCTTGGGTGTAGTAGGGGGTGACTAGGATGGACACCGGCTCAGCGTGAGACTTGTACACGGCGAGGAAGGCCGAGTCGGAGATGATGGCTCGCCACTCCCTGCACACGCGCTAGAGCCGGCATAGGGACTTCACCGGCAACCTGAGACATCGTAGACAACATCGCGTGGCTACGATGGACTGACGGACTAGTAACGACAGTTCTGGTGCAGGCAGCAGCATCACAATTTGCAACCAGGAAGGTGGCAGTTACTATGGTCACGTCATGACGACGGCGGTCTCATGTCTGGCAGCAAGGCAGCACGGCTACAGTGGCGCGTGCCATGGAAACAAGGTAACGATGATGGTTAGACTGGTTTACCTGTGGAGACCTCCGAGAGTTGATTTATATGTGTGTTGCCCGTGCCTCAGACGGCCGGATACAAAAAAAAATCTCTCCCACTCCAATAATATAATTATTTCACAACTTTTTATGAACTATTAAAATTTTATGTGTGCTATTTATAAGAAACTATAAAAATGGGTTTAGGAGACACCATTTATCATCTAAGATTTTTCATTTACAATCATATCTTTCCCACCTCCTTCAAGCAAAATGTGATTACTCGTCTGGTCCGTCAAAATGATACCACTCCGCTCCAAAACAATCCAAAACGTCTTATACTATAAAGAGGTGGTACTTAATCTATACCTAATAATAAAAGCAAAAGGGTTTCTCCCAGATTTTGGGGATTCCACCTTTCATACAAATTACAAAGATTGCCACCCCTTAAGTTAAAAACGGTCCAATCTATCTGCACGGTCTTCCTCAACTCGAGACCTAGGAAGATAGTTTCGTTTGTCGATGCTCTGGGCCTGGCCCAACAGCATCTCTGGTAACCCGTATCTATCATAAACTCCATCTGATCCCTAGATTACGTCAATAAAAGCGGCACGGACGCACGGCTGAAACCTCCGCGTTTTCTCGATACCTCGCCGCCGGAGCCGAGTTTTCCATCGATATATAGATCATTCTCCCTTCAGCGATACCACTCCGGCGAGCAGCCGCTCCTCTTCCCGCAACCTCTCCGGCGTCCCTCCTCAACGCGACCACCATGCCGCCGCCAGTGGGGCCGCCAAGTCCCACCGCTTCTAATAGCTCGGATGAGAGAACACGCAAGCGACCAAGCAGGCGAAGCGGCACTTTGCAGGTGTGCGTGCGTCCTAGCTTTGCTGACTGCTTATGCAGGGCGCAATCAGCAAGACAAGATGCTGGCGTGGGCTGATGAGAAGAGACGAGGGCCAGAATATATTAGTGGAGGAAGATAGTTCTCAGATCTATTGATCGGGCCCGGATCGGATGATGTTCTGGCCACGGCGCGCAAGCATGGCAAAATAGTCGGACGCCTCGGGCAGAATCACAGGAGCACATGGAAAAACAAGCTTTCGGCACCCGGGCGCCGGCCGCCCCTAGCGCATGCGCTTTGCACGCCAGCCGACGAGCGGAGGTTGAGCCTGGAAGTACAATCTTTTTGTGTACAGGCAGGCGGCCCATGAGGGTGCGGACATGGCAGCCGCAGGTCCAAGTCTCTGGAAGCGAGCTGAAACAAGCTGGTATGCCATCATGTTCTATGCAGAGCGTCTTCTCCTGGGCCTCAGCGTAGCATCTATCTTTTACTATAACTCGGCTCGTGATTTATGCATCTGAAGTCAAGCTATGCACGTGGGAGTGCCGGCGGAAACAAGGTTTTGGTTCCCAGCAGGGACACGGCCTGACTAGAGAAGATGCCTCGACGGAAGTGAGTCCCGTCCAGCTGACTATATGTATCTTTTTTTTCAATTTGTTTGCTCGAACTCGTATATGAGGGAAAGAGGGAGCATTGATATTTATGATTCTTTCAGTTTAGGGTACGACGATGAAGGACTTCGATCTGGTTAGAAGCGCCCGTTCCCGATGGCCCGACGCGGTGCTAGGGTTTTGTGCAGGAGAACTGCCACCGGCGGCATAGTGGCTCGGGCGACTGGCGTGGCTGTGGGGAAAGAGGTGCCGGAGCATGATCAACCCGCAGGCACCCGTCGCCCACCTCGGTGTCCTGGCGCGGGCTGCACCCTTTATGTAGCCGACGGAATGGAGCAGCCTGTATGCCCTGTCACTGATCTTCGTATCGCGTTACTTCCCGCCGGGCTGATCTGAAGCTTGGTTTTCTCCTTCTCCCTGTGGTGCAGGCCATGCACTGGTAGGAAAAAGGGCTTTAGTACCGGTTCCAGAGGCCCATTTGTACCGGAAAACAAACCGGTACAAAAGATTCGGGACAAAAGGCCCCCCTCTTTGGTACCGGTTCATTACAAACCGGTATTAAAGGGGCCTCCACGTTGGCTCCCAGGGGAGTGCAGGCTAGGGACCTTTGGTACCGGTTTGTAACACGAACCGGTACCAAAGGAATTCAGGGTTTAGGGTTTTAATTCGGAGGGGTTTAGGGGTATCGGACCATTTCATCGTACGAGGATCGCGTCGATGCACCAGAAACGTGTTTCGATTTAGGAGTACATAAAGATCAAGGTAATGCATATCAACTTGGTGCATATAATATAACACATGTAATTGCATAAGATCGCAAATTAAGTAGTACATGCATGAAGATCGATCTTCATGCATAGTGGTACTCTCCGAGGCATACTATCTATTACATGTAGCATAGTGGTACTCTCCGAGTCAAACTATATATTACATGTAGATCTTCATTCATAGTGGTACTCTCCGAAGTTAGGTATGACGTCCCGAAGGAAAAATCCCGCCAATTCCTCGCCAATTGCTTTGAAGCGGTGCTCGATTGGGAGGCTGTCACGCTTTCTTGCCAACTGTAAAAGAATGAGATTCAAATGAATACATGAGCTATGTATATATATATATATCAAATCACAATCAAACAATTATGACTGAAACTTAGCACAAGTTATGGTAACAAAATAAATTTGTCAATATTGTTTTCGTACCTCTCTATTCCTTTGATTATTCGTTCTCTCGCTGACAATCTTATGGATGTTCTCGCAAACATAGTATCCACATAGATTAGTCCCTTTAGTACCGGTTCTTGGTTGAGCTCTGGCCCACTAAAATCCTTTAGTACCGGTTCCTAGTATGAACCGGTACAAAAGTCCCTTATCGAACCGGTACTGATCTTGCTCGGCGGGCTGGGCAGATGAACCGGTACTAATGTACCCTTTAGTATCGGTTCAGACGGGAACCGGTACTAAAGGCTTAGACCGTTGCCCATTTTTCTACTAGTGATGGCGGTCGGAACGGAAATCCCGAGATCGGCTGTGTCCGTGTGGAGCAATCCTACCGAGCGGGTGGCCACCCTGGTGGCGCTGTGGAGTCCTCGCGCGACTCCAGCCAAGCCTGCATCCTGCGCGAGGAGCATGCTCTGTGGCGGCGGCGGGAGTTACGGTTTATCGCAACTGGACGACCACCTTCTGCAAGGCACGATGAAGAACATTGTAGCAGTCGCCTATGCACAGGCACGCCTTTGTGAAGTTCCTGGTCATGTTTATGAACATAATGGCCAACTGCAGCTTTTGGTCCAGCTCGAGAAGGATACTCATCTGTCGTTATTTGCCATGCTGCTCACGCAATATGAATCCAGTCAATCAATTGATTGATGATAACAAGCTAGGTGTTGCTGCTACTAACCAAGAATTGCAGTACTCCAGTATTCGCCATTCGGTGAGGTATGGTTGTTTTTGTATGCTTGCTATGTCAGTAAATTTTTTTTAAAAAATACATACATATGGTTAAAATCCTTGGCCTGTGAGATTTGGTTCCCACCTAAGCATATTACATATTTATTATTGTGCATACTGCAGCATTTCTGTTCAAATCCCTCAAGAAACAATCTAATTTGATGTGAATAGAATAGGATTTTAGAGAGAGAGAGGCTCACAGTACAGGATGAACTTCTGGACAGAGAAGTCGAGCATCTTCTCGACTCTGTCTCCACTTCCCCTTATCTTATCTTCCTTTTACAGTTTTGTCCTCCTAACATTTACAATTTACACATCAGTACATGATTATACCAAATACAGTTTAGAGGCTATAAACTCAACACTCCCCCTCAAGATGGGGCAAACACATCGTATAGCCCCATCTTGCTACATAAGCTAGAAAACACCTTTTCAACTAGACCTTTGGTCAAAATATCTGCTAGTTGGTTCGAAGAACTCACATAAGGCATACATATTATTCCTTGGTCTAGTTTCTCTTTGATAAAGTGTCGGTCAATTTCGATGTGCTTTGTTCTACCATGTTGTACTGGGTTATGTGCTATATCTAGTGCAGCCTTATTATCACAATACATCATCAGTGGTCCCGCCTGAAATAGCCCCAACTCCATTAGTATGATTTTCAGCCACAAGACTTCACATACTCCATGAGCCATAGCTCTGTATTCTGCTTTGGCGGTAGACCTTGCAACAACATTTTGTTTCTTACTACGCCAAGTAACTAAATTTCCTCCAAGAAATGTACAATATCCTGATGTAGACCTCCTGTCATCTAATGAACCAGCCCAATCTGCATCGGTATAACATTCTATTTTTAGGTTGCCACATGACTTATACAATAAACCTTGACCTGGACACCCTTTTAAATATCGAATGATTCGATTTACTGCATCCATATGGTGAGTTTTAGGATTATGCATAAACTGACTCACCACGCTTACGGCAAAAGCTATATCAGGACGAGTATGTGATAAATAAATTAAGCGACCAACAAGTCTCTGATATTGCTCCCGGTCAACAGGTTCCCCTGACTCACTAGTCAATCTATGGTTTTTTTCAATTGGTGTTAATGCTGGACGACACCCAGACATACCAGTTTCTGACAAAAGATCTAGCACATATTTTCTTTGAGATAAATAGATACCTCTTGAGCTTCGTGAGACTTCAATTCCAAGAAAGTATCGCATTTGTCCTAGATCCTTTACTTCAAACTCATTGGTCAAATGTTGCTTCACTTTTTCAATACCTTGATCATCATCTCCTGTAATAATAATATCATCAACATAGACAATTAATACTGTCAATTTTCCTCCACATCTTCTATAAAATAAAGTATGGTCAGCATTGCTCTGCATGAAACCCAATTTTAGCACAGCTTTTCTAAATCGATCAAACCACGCACGAGGTGATTGTTTTAAGCCATATAGTGAACGATGGAGTTTCAGGACCTTGCCTTCGGTTTGTCTTGTGTTGAAACCAGGTGGTATATGCATATAAATTTCCTCCTGAAGTTCTCCATGCAAGAATGCATTTTTTACATCCATCTGAAATAAATTCCAGCCAAGATTAGCTGCACAAGATATCAAGGTTCTTACTGTATTCATTTTTGCTACAGGGGCAAATGTCTCCTCATAATCTACACCATAAGTCTGTGTGTAACCTTTGGCCACCAACCGAGCTTTATACCTTTCTATTTTACCTTCCGGATTATACTTGATAGTATAAACCCATTTGCATCCAACCGGTTCTTTGCCCTTCGGCCACTCTACCAGTTCCCATGTCTTATTCTTTTCGAGAGCATTCATTTCCTCCAACATTGCTGCCTTCCATTTAGGATCATTCACTGCATCCTTCCATTCTTTAGGTACTGATGTAGCATCCAAGGATGCAATAAAGCTCCTAAAAAGAGAACTACATCTGTCATATGAAACAACTTTTGCAAGATCATGTTTATATCCTACACAATCTTTTAGACGTGCAGGTACATCTACTATTCTTTTCCTCTTTCTTAAGGCAATTGGTTCATCAATTACTTCAGTACTAGAAGATGGTAAATGAGTTTCAATACCTTCATCACCACCCTCATCATGGGCCATGTCTTCACTTATTGGTGCCTCCTCTAGTACTTGTGGCTGACTAGTAGCTCCTTCACCAATGTCCAGAGGTATACCTTCGCCATCATTTGTCTCCACCCCGTGCTGACCTGAAATATTTTCATACACTTCAGGTATAAATGTATTTTCACCTTCTTCGCTTGTATTTGCAGTGTTCTCCCCCTCTGTTTCATTTTCTGAGCGAATAATGTCCACAATAGGTATCATTGCAGATCCCTTATTATTGCTCTCTTTTATGAGATTCTCCCCCTTGCTACATGTATTACTGCCATTTTGTTTAAAGGAGTAGAACGGTTCTTTTTCATGAAACGTAACATCCATACTCACAAAAAATTTCCTTTCAGCGGGAGACCAGCAGCGATACCCCTTTTTTGTGGGAGAATATCCCACAAAAATACATTTGACGGATCTTGGATCAAGTTTTCCCGCTGAACTCCTGTAATCATGAACAAAACAAGTACATCCAAATATTTTTGGTGGCACAATAAATGAGTTAGACCCATGCAACAATTCAGTTGGAGTCTTTTGTCCCAAAATCCTAGAAGGCATACGGTTTATTAGATATGCAGCAGTTTTGACTGCCTCTCCCCAAAGGAATTTTGGCACATTCATCATGAACATGATAGCCCGTGCAACCTCGAGCAAATGTCTATTCTTTCTCTCAGCCACTCCATTTTGTTCTGCAGTATTTACACATGTGGTTTGATGTATAATACCATAAGAAGACAAGAAGTTATTAAATTCACCATTGACATATTCAGTACCATTATCAGAGCGTAATATTTTGACATTCACGCCAAATTGGTTACGCAACATGTTAAAAAAATCTTTAAATGCATGCAGAACTTCAGACTTATGCTTTAACAGGTACAGCCATGTGCATCTACTAAAACCATCGATGAAGGTCACATAATATCTATCCCCTGTTAGGGCAGTTACAACTGATGGACCCCATACATCTGAATGCACCACATCAAAAGGAAGCTTACTCCTCTCATTACTACTCGGATAATTGGATCTAGTGTGTTTAGCCAATTCACACACGTCACACAAAAGCTTCTCCTTACACTGATTTTTGACTTGAGATGGAAACATACGACTAAGGGCTTGGAACGACATGTGCCCTAGTCTATAATGCATTAAAAGTAATTCATCGGTTGACAAAATACCCTTCACACTAAGTGCATATGGAGCTTGAGTATTGTTGAGGTAGTAGAGGCCCTCATGCTCAACTCTAGTCCCAAGAATTCTTCTTGTCTTCAGGTCCTGAAATATACATGACTTAGGATCAAAAGATACCCTGCAGTTAAGCGACTTTGAAATTGAGCTAACAGATAGGAGGTCCACTGGAAAATTTGGGACATGTAAGACCGGGCTCAAAGAAAGAGAAGGAGTACAAGTGATGTTCCCAGAACCCATAATCGGAGCTAAGGACCCATCAGCTATTCGTACTCTATCTCTACCGGAACGTGGGATATATGTCGAAAAAAACTTAGATGAGCCCGTCATATGATTTGTAGCCCCTGAATCAATTATCCAAGATGTTAAAGGCTGATTCGCACCTTTTCTGGTATGAGAATCAGGGGTAGTCTCAGAAGGTCCAGCTGCAGGAGTCGCCATAAGCTTTGTCTTAAACTCTTCCAGTGCCTGGGCTGTAACTGCAGATTGTTCATCTCTAGTTGAGGTGAAGTGAGCGCGATCCGTCCTCCTCATACTACCATCACCACGAGTAAACCTGTTAGACGGTTTACGTTGCCATCCAGGAGGGTAACCAATCAAGTCAAAACAATTTGTCTTCACATGCCCAGGTTTCTTGCAATTATCACACACAATCCTACTCCTCTTTGCATAGTCAAATCTATGAGCACCCGCCGGAGAATTTCTTGATTGAATTTGATTAGCTGCAGATAGTGCATCCCGATTGTCAATGATTGCTTGTGGAGTTGTGATCTGATTCGCCAATCTTGTTTCCTCCTCAAGTATACTAGCAATGGTCTGGTCCAGTGTAGGCCAGTCTGGTGTGGCTTGTATGAGCTGGGAACGGAGATTGAACTCGGGGTTGAGGCCATCAAGAAAAGTCTGAATCAACAATGGTTCAAACCACTCACGAAGGAGTGGAACATCTCTGGGATCATGTGCTTTAAATGGTCTAAAATACTCCAGGTCTCTATAGAGTTTCTTGATTTCTCCTGCATATTCAGTCACTGTCTTCTCCTCTTGCTTGATATGTCGCAGTTCATGGAAAATTCTACTTACTTGCATTTTGTTTGATTTCCCCGAGAATTGTTTCTCAATGCTTGTCCACACCTCAGCTGCAGACTGAAATCCTTCGACTTGTTCCCTCACAGTTTTCTCCATTAAACCGAGTAACCACACCATGACTCGCTTCTGGTTTTGGTCCCACTGATCTTGTGGAAGTTCTGCTGGCTTTTTCACATCTTCTCTTAAAAATTTCTCCAAACCATGTGATTCTAGAATCAGCAATGCATTACGAGACCAACTAAAGAAATCACCTGGACCGGTCAGCCTTACTGGATTAGCCTCCAGATTTTTCAGAACATCAGAACTACTGCTTGTACGTGACTGTGCTTGCTCCAACAATTGGGCCATCATACGATGCATACTCTCCACTAACTTTTCCATCCCAGAATCCTTGCTTGGATCTCCCATGACCACTGAACTGTTACAGAGTGCTCTTCAAAAAACTCAGATAACTCCACCTTCGTGCAGCACAATAACTATTTCAGACCGGGACTGCAGGACCAAGACAGCGGCGCGGCACTGCGGGACGACGGCAGCGATGCGGCACAGCACTGCGGGACAACGGCGGTGGCGCGACACTGCAGGACAACGGCGCACAGCCTATGGAGAGGAGGCGACGGCGCACGGCCTGTGACGAAGACAGCGACGACACACAACGGCGGCCACAACCACTGCGACTACCAACTCCGACAAATTGCAGCACGAATCAGACCAAATCCGGATCAGGAACACGCCTCTGGATCGATTGCTCTGATACCATGTTCAAATCCCTCAAGAAACAATCTAATTTGATGTGAATAGAATAGGATTTTAGAGAGAGAGAGGCTCACAGTACAGGATGAACTTCTGGACAGAGAAGTCGAGCATCTTCTCGACTCTGTCTCCACTTCCCCTTATCTTATCTTCCTTTTACAGTTTTGTCCTCCTAACATTTACAATTTACACATCAGTACATGATTATACCAAATACAGTTTAGAGGCTATAAACTCAACAATTTCCTACCGTGCTTAATTTCCAAGTGAATGTGCACAATTACTTTTTTTAACTTCTTGGTAGTATAATAGGTGCTAATGGAGTCTTGCGCCAAATTAAACCGACTTTCTCTTCACCCAGGAACGCGCATACTTCCTTGTGTTGCTATGCATGTATGCATACATGTGTGGATTTTAGGGGGGAGTGGATTATCTAGCTAAGCATGCTGCTTGGATAATATACTAGCTACATGATATGAGTTTGAAACAGTTTAATTCTCAGAGGCACATGTCCAATTATTTAGTGTATTTGACAGCAAATCAATTAAAAATAGTACACACTAAATATTAAGATGATAGGTCAAAGTGAGGTTACACGGGTCAATCATTTTTAGGGCAAAATTTGGGTTGTGGTCACGTTTCTATCTAAAATGTTATTCTTTCACTCCCGTTGCAAGGCACGGGCATGTTTCCTAGTTTAGAAAAAATATATGAAGATGATTACTAGGGCTGGCCACAAAGTCTTGGATCAAAGTGCGAGCTACAAAGGCCTATTTCTCCCGTGACGTTGGCCGGTGTCTTCACGTCTGTGCATATTCCCACAAAAGGATCGTATACCTGCAGCATTGGTTTTGTTGGAGAGTTGTTGTGACAGTAGAAGAGCAGCTTGCCACCGAGACGTAACACTCTCAAAGGCACCACCCATTTGACAGCCATATCCATCCTTATCGTGTATGCGTTGACCCAAATATTCTTGCCGGAGTCGACCAAGAGCCATATAATTGCCTCACGTGGCATTGTCTGAACCAAGCACAAGGCGTCATTGAGCTCCGCTATGGTGATGGTCTCATCCTGGCAGGCCATTCTCGGGGGTCCTAGGATCAGCTTCCACTCCTCGCTCTCGAGGTCAAAGCAGAGCACATCCTCTTCGTTGCGGGACAGGAAGTGAATGGCGCCACTGACCGTGACGCCGGAGCTATAAAAATAGTGACTACTAACCATTGCCGGAGGTGATTGTCTACGCCTCCAGGCGGCGCTGCCTCCGTCTCCTACATTGGCGACGTCGCAAGCCATCCCGGGGGAGTTTCTTATGAAGCCAAGGCGGACGACCTTGTACACGCCGGACTGGGTGGTACGTCCGAAGCTGAATCTCCATATGCCTTCCTCCGGTGTCGAGCAATCCAGGAGAGTGGCTAGCTCAAGCACGAGGCTGCTGAAGGGGTAGCAGCCGGCGGTGATGCAGACAAGGTCGTTAAAGGAACCCCAGAACCCCTCATGCTTTCCCCATAGGGGGTCCACCCTTACGACATTGCCCTCTGTGTCCATCGTCTGTAGAAGCCTACCACGCTTGAAGCAGTAGATTATGGTGGCGAGGAGCGGCTCGGCGCGAGACCTGTGCGTAGCGACGAAGGCTGGGTTGGAGATAAGGTCACGCCACATCTTGGAAACGCATCGGCATCGGCACAAGGACTTCACCGGCAGCCAGGAGAGGATCTCGAAGATGGCGTCCGTTGGTGGCGAGGCAGAGGTGGCAGGCGTCTTGGTCGCGTCTGCGGCTATGGTGGCGGAACCAAGATCATGGCGGCGCCGTCTAGGCACCGGTGGCGGAAACGGTGGCGGCGGCAGCGACGCCATGGCAGCGCACTGGGGCGCTCAACCAGGAATCGATCCGCGGGGAAGGACCTTCTCGATTTTCCGCCTTGATCGATCTGAACTGGTGAAGGCTTTTGCTATGTATGTACGTAGACAGATTGATTTCCGGTGGCACTTGCCATGGTCATATCACCTATTGTATTGGAACTTGGAATCGCACACGGACAGATGGCTGCCAAATCGGACCCGAGGAACCATTGAATCGATTTGTATTGGATCTCCTACTTCTCGATTTCTACATGGAAAAGGATTGCAGTACCGGGGATTGCAACGAACTACTACCTCTTTACCAGTTTATTATAGCCATACCACACCTCAAGAAAAAATTTACCATGAAATTGATTAACAAAATATAATTGATATTTCACAAAAATTATACAATTGGATGTTCACAATGCTGTAATTTTTATAAATCATACCCTCTACTTGCTAAAATCTTGTGCGTATAAGTTTTGACACACATACTAAGGAAGAGTTTTTTTAGATAAAGAGGGCCTCGCCCCGGTTTCATTAAAGAAACCACCGCAACACAAGTTTACAGATCACGGAGAGCATGCCAAAAGTGCAGCCTCAGTCACAGGTTCTAAGCACCACTTATTACAAATTTCATCCAACTTAAACGCCTCCAGGCACAGAACACAGCCTACATGCTGCCCATCGATCTTGATCACCTTGAAGCTCTCCCCATCGCCAATCAGCATCAAACCATTGGCCACTAGGGTCCTCGCCAAGTCTCCAGCTGTGATCTTCAACTCAGCACCTTCCATCTGATTGTGGAGGATCACCTCCTGTTATGTCCTTGCTTTCTTCTCCGGAATTAGCCAGGATCCGGCCACAACAGCGGCGGAGGCGCACACACCACCCCATCCAGATATTTCACCCAGCGATCCAGCTTCTCTTTTTCTGCCCCTGTGAGCAAAATGCCCCACAGAGCAAGGGTGCAGGCTAATCTCCTCCAGATTACGTGCATTCCAGACCAGTTATCTCGTTTGAAATACATGTCATTTCTGGTTAGCCAGATCACCCAAAGCAGACCAGCATGTAGCATATTAAGAGCACTAAGGTCACTCTTCATATTCCAAAACTTAGCAAGAGAGTTGATATCAACTACTGTTGATACATTCTCAGTACAGAGCTTAAGCTCAGACCAAGCAGCCTTAGCAACAACACAATCGAAAAACAGATGATTACATGTTTTCAGTTCATTACAAAAAGCACAAGTCAAATCATCTACTGTTTGTCTTTTAACTAAATTGTCTCTAGTGAGATTCTTGTTATGAACCAGTAACCAAAGAAAGAAATGGATCTTTGGAGGAAGTTTAAGCTTCCAAACAGAGTGCACATGTATTGGGATAATCCCTCTAAAGTTGATTATAGCATACATAGATTTGACAGTAAACACTCCATTAGGCTCAAATTTCCAAACCAAAGTATCACTTTCAGAGGAAAGCTGTAGAGTTTGAGCAATTTGTAGAATTTCCAACCATTGCAACATCAATTTATGATCAAAACATCTTCTGAACGTAATTTTCAGGTTAGTACCATCCCAAAGTTCAGAAATGGAGCAGTTTTGTTCATTGGCAAGACAGTACACTTCCCAATATTGAATGGCTAAACTGGAAGTTCCAAACCATTGGTCCTTCCAGAATTTAACCCTTTTACCATCACCCACTTTCCACTGATACCCAATCTTTGCAGCTTTAGCAGCCCAAAGAACTCCTTTCCAAAAAGGAGAAACACCAGCAGGAGGGCAGGAGAAGATATTTGGTTCATTAACATTATATTTGTGGTCAATAATTTGTTTCCACAGTTTATTGTCATTCAAATGATATCTCTTAATCCAAGAAGCAAGTAAACACATATTCATATCCGCCAGATTAGGTATCCCTAATCCCCCAAAATCTTTCTTTTGTGAAACCAACCCCCAATTAGCTAAGTGATATCTATGATGTCCCTCATAATCATCCCATAGACAATGAGCCATCTGGAAATTAATCAAGGTAATAGCCCATTCGGGAAATTTAATAACACTCAGCAAATAAAGAGGAATGCTAGCTAACACACTTCTAACCAGCTCTAGTCTGGCAGCATGATTTAATAATCTGCCTCTTCAGCCAGCAGCTTTTTTCAACAACTTATCTACAATAGGTTGCACATCCTCCTTTCTCGGCTTTGTATAGTGCAAAGGAACCCCAAGATACTTCAAGGGGAGCTGCCCTAGTTTACAACAAAGAGACTAAGAGACCAGTTGAGCATCCTGCTCTTCAGCATTAATGGCAATGAGATCACACTTATGAAAGTTGATTCTCATACCAGACATTTGTTCAAAACAGGACAACAACCACTTTAAATTTGTAGCAGAAGACAAATCATTTTTAAGGAAAAGCAAAGTATCATCTGCATACTGCAGACTAATCACACCAGTACTTGTCATGTTCTGCATGAGACCACTAATGTGCCCATGGTTAGCAACTTTAATAAGCATTCTGGTAAAGACATCAGCCATAAAATTAAAAAAAATTAAAAAATTAAGGAAGAGTTTTTTAGGTGATTTTATCCCTAAAAATTAACACCGCTTCGACGAGGATGCCCCTTGTGTTTACCCCGGTTGCGAACTTTAATTCACTTCTAATCTCAGCCAATGAAGCACTAGCCCACCTCCTCGTTTCCCGAACTCGCTGCTCGCACTCTTCTCCCTCTCTCTTATTTTGTTTCGCGCGGCTGAGGCTGCATCATGCACGTGAGGGCGAGGTGCGCCCAAGAGTGGCTAATGCTTTTTTCATGACCCATGCATGCGAGTGGTTTGCTCTGCGGACAGCCACGGCGATGAACAAGCGCGAGTCAGTAAAAAATTGAATAGGAAGGAGAGCCCGGAGTGAACCATTGGATCTGCGAGAGCCGAGAGGGTACTCTGGGTAGATCAGCGATACATTTCTATATTGCGGTAAAAATGCAAAAGGAAAATATGCCCAAGATTGTGGCAAGGAGGGAGTACTTTGTTGACCAAATTTATCGTCATATTTTTTAACACTTTAATACACCGCTATGGATGGAGTAGTATGATTTTGACAAAGATGTAGATTAGTAAAAGATATTAGTATCTGAACTAACCAATTAATGCAACCATCATCAAACAATTAAAACATTTATCTTTGTATGACAAAATCTTAGACATCAAGTAAATAACACATACCAGTGTCATTGACCGATGCAGGGAGTCTGGGGGTATAGATGTACATCTGCCTAGAATCTATCACAGAGATTAATGTTACACTTCAGACCGTGTTAACTAGGCATGTAAACGGATAGGATAATTTCCGTACCAAATCCGTCGCCGAATCTGTTTTTAAGAATCCATATCCGGTTTATAGGAATCCGACGGATAGAATATCTGATTCCGAAGTGAGCACCCGGATATGGTATGCAAAATAGCGTCAAATATGGATTATCCGATGGTTTTTCTACCAAATAATCTGATTTTTTCAAAAAGGTTAAGATAAAATATCACAACTAGTAGTTAGTAAGTTTTTGAGTAGTTCGATAATCATTCAACTCACTTATATAGTCATTGTACCTTACAAATTACAAGTTTATTTGACTACAATGTTATTCAAACACGTATGGATGATGACATAGGTCATGTGTGTACATTATTATTCATGTCTGTAAATTATATTTCTTCCTTTTATTTCAACACTAAGTATTTTTATTCAACACTATTTGATCATATGTCAAGTCCATGGAAAATAAGTACACAATAAGTTAGGGATACTTAAATTTTTTTGGTCCAACCAGAATTTCAACATTGGCGTAAAAATATAGGCAATAGATTGGTCACATTACCATAAGAGTTAGTTTCAAATAACATTACCTGAATAATGTTAAATTCTCAATTAAATTAATACTCCATGGCAGAGTAGTAACATATTAGTATAGTTGGTGTCAACTGAAAAGAGAGATAAAGCATATGATGTATATAGAGGTGGAGGTTCATTGACCCACGATTACAGAAAAAAATTGTATTTATGTAGAAGTACCGATACCAATATGTGGGGATGTAATGAGAATAAACCTCTAACAATTTTTATGACACTAAATTTGAAAGGATAACTTTTTCTGGGACTAAAATGTGGATAATTATCTTCGCTCATGAGTTCGTATGTTGTTTCCATACATTTCATCAAAAACAATTTTTTGCCTGTCTTTCTTTTAATACTTAAATATTTTAGTTCATCTTTCCTAGAAGTCATACACAGTTAACTTTTATTACTATGTGCTTATAATGTAAATAAAAAGCTAATCTGAAGTATTGGGTAATATGATGACGGTGATACCGAGGAATGTTAATAACCAGTTGGAAAAATCTGGTGGCACAATAGGATTATAATGATTATTGGTGAGAGGACATGCTTCAAGTTGATGATTGACTAAAATTTTGAAGTGACATCCACGTCTTTTTGAACTTTAGTAACTCAGATAAAACTACCGGCCATCCAAATGGGTATAGTCTTTGTTACATGACAGAAAATTATGTGTCATGAGAGAGTAGAACGCCTAGACTGAAGTGCACGGTTAACAAGAAAAGACTAAAAAGCCATCAAATTACATTACATGTGTTTCAAAATAAACAATATTTTATAATTTTAAATTTCATAACACACCACAAATTAAAATGATGCAAAATATACTTCATGTTTCACACATTATATTTACGGTAAAATATAGAATACAAAAGTTAGAATTCCATGTTTGCAGAATAATTGAAATCCTAAACTTTTTTCATAGACATATTCAACATGATAAAGGAGAGTCCTTGCACTTGCGAGGGCCATCTTGCTAGTTTAATAAAACAATACTTATTGGACGTCCGTGGTTAATCGAGGTATTCGTCCGATTGGTTCTGCGCTGCTTGTAGCTTGAAGGCGTGGTCGTCGCCTACATGTGAGTTTAACAAAGCGACTTGGCCCTTTATCTCAAGACTACTGCCTCCTCGATCAAACTGATGGCATGTACGTGGCGATGTTCTGCACAGGCATAGTCGTCGGACGGCCAGGACCTTCTCGGCGAGATCCTCCATGACGTGCTCCCTGCCGGCCTCACGGAGACCGTGGTTACCCAGTGGTCGCCATTACATGCCTCACCATCGTCACCTTCGCCTAGGTGCGTCTCCCAGAGCAAGCATCCATGAATATCATCTACGGCTTGTCGGCGAGGCGCTGGCCTTGTGTGTCGAGCGCACGAGTGACTTGGGCGTCCTCGGCTCCGCTGAGGCGAATGAACTCCTTGAGCAAGGCAAGCATGACGCTACGGCTCTTCGGGAATCACTTCCCTGCCTGTAGGAGCACCGACAACAGCGCGTAAGCTAGCCTTGCATCGCCAGGTCCCAGTGAAAGGATAGAGATGGTAACCTAGAGGGGGGGATGAATAGGTTTCTATAAATTTTACTTATTCTTTTCACAAGTTTTAGGCTATGCGGATAACAAAGAGGAGCCTAACAACTAAGTAAAACCACTCTAGCAAGATACAAGGAAATACATCAAGCACGAAGGCTATCACAAAGGTAAAGCACAAGTAAGAGAACTCGATTAGGAATAACCGAGGCACGCGGAGACAAAGATGTATCCCGATGTTCACTTCCTTGGGGGAAGCTAATCACCGTTGGAGAGGTGCGGGTTACCACCGAGGACCCCCGAACGCCACGGAGGCTCACCTTCTTCTCCTTGAGCCTCCTCCACAAAGAAGGAGCTCAATCACTCGTGGTAGACCTTGAGGTGGCCTCCAAACCTTCACAAACTTTCCCGAAGCAAATCCACAACCCGGAAGCTTCTGGGCGACATAGCACGCCTAGGGTTTCCCAACAAACCCAAGAGTAACAAGCAACTTGATGAACTTGAGGAGGAATCACTTTTGGCTTGGTGGAAATGTAGATCAAGACCTCATGTCTCGATTCCCCAAAGGAATTAGGGTTTGGTTGGGGGGAATGAGAGATCTCAAGGAAATGTGGAGCTCAACAATGGAGGAGAGAGAAAGTGAGGAACAAGAGCTCTTTTTCGTGCATAGGTACTCCTTGGAGAAGAAGGGGGCTTATAAAGGCCCCCCGAAATGTGACCATTGTGACAGAAAAATGTCACTCCGGAGGGGCCCGGAGCGGTTCCGGCCACTGCTCCGGCCTTGCCCGGAGCAGCTCTGGCTAGTGCTCCGGAGCGGGGTGGAAGCACGCCAGCTTCACTGCTCTGCCCGGAGTACGGTCCGGAGCTGCTCTGGCCACTGCTCCGGCCTGTCCTGGAACAACTCTGGGGGGTACTCCGGAGCAAGGCTGGAAGCCTGGCAGCTTCACTGCCCCGCCCGGAGTACAGCCCGGAGCTGCTCCGACCCCTGCTCCAGCTGCGGCTGAAAGGCTCAGGGACAAAGCACACCGGATTTTTTGACTCGACAAGAGGTGGGAAACTATAGGAAAAAGATTATCCTCAACAAGTTCATCATGAGCCCCTCTTAATAGTGCGGCATACCTATGACTCAAATACAAACCGAAAAAAGGAGTATGCCGACTCTTTTCTTCTTTTTGAATTGGGGGGGTCTCCTTCCTTTCACCATTATCAACATAAGGGACTAAATCTGAGAAAGAAACTTAGAGATTATATTAGTACCATAAATAAGTGTCATCATCACCAAAATAAATATAAGGGCAAAATGCCCTTACAATCTCCCCCTTTTTGGTGTACGATGACAACTAGGATTAGAGTTCTCAAGATAGAGATAGAAATTAGAGCAAACTCCCCCTAGCTCACAAAAAAACTTATGCCAAGATATAATAACAACAATAGTAAAGGCATGGCATAATGACAAGTTAAAGGATAGCATGAAGATAGAATAATAATACATCACCATGCATAGATAAGGGCTTGTCCACACATAACACCGAAGAACCACACGGAGGTCCAACATAAAACCAAATCCAACAATCGAGTACACAAGTCAATAAGCACGAATAAACACAAAATATGTGACTTGTGACTCACACAAAATCCAACTAAAAAGATAAATCTACTTCCTTCTCCCCCTTTGGCACAGAAGCACCAAAAAGGAGAAAAAGAGAGTAGACAAGGCAGTAAAATCATCACTCATCATGAGTCGAACCACTTGCTTCACCACCATGAGGACCACCTTGAGGATCATCATTAGAGCCACCATCTCCGCCGGGAGCATAAGCTGAAGCACCACCAAAACCAACATCAGAACCACCTCCATAGCCACCACCAAAGTAGGAGGACCAATCAGCATCGGTGACATCGGGTATCGGAATATCAACAAAGGCAGAGGGAGCCAACTCAGGAGGATCCGCCGCAGAAGTGAGACCCTGAGCTCTGCGATCAGCATTCTGAAGGCGACGCCCTTCCTTGGCAAACTCTCTAGCATCATGACTATAGGCACATGCATCATGGCAAGTGGAAAACAAACTCCAAAAGAAGGCACCTACTCCCCCTCTCTGTGGGGGAGCTAAAACACGCGGTCCAGTGGAGGGACTGGCTTGAGACTGAGGATCATGGCGCCTCTTGCTGCCATGCTCAAGGGGCCGAGAAGCACCAAACGGACGAGGGCGGGGCTGAACAGAAGCAGCATACTCAGGAGGAATGGGCCCCGTCACAACAGTGGGGGTGTGCAGCTCATGGGAGACTAACCGGCGTCCAGACATAATATCAGCCCAATGCTCGCAAGCAGCAGACATGAAGAACCGGTGAAGATAAGGAGCATAAGCAGGCGACCATCTCTCAATAACTCCATTGTGAATCTCCTGCCAAATAAAATCAATACCACCAACGGGGCGAATGTTGTCAGGATGAGCAAGACGCATGATGTTGACCATGTGGCCTGGAATAGCAGAGTAGTCTCCCGCCTTCTGACAGATAGTATCCTTAAGCACATAAGCAAGCTGGCGATAAGCGGGATACATAGTGCTTATCACACCCGGCTTGCTCCTCTTGTCAGCGGGGTAGCAAAACAGGAGATCTTCCTTAGGAGCATTAAGCTGAGCATGCATATTCTCATGCTCAAACCAGCTAGAACCGCCAAGAGCAGTAGCAAAGGCTAACTTGGTGCTTGAGATCTTATGGTTGCCACACATCCAAGTAAGGTCAACGGGCCCACTCTTGTGGTAGTAGACAGTGCAATAGAATTGTTGCACAAGCTCATGACAATAGTCTTGGTTGAAACAAGCAAGGCTCCAAAGACCCAAACCTTCCAACAGGCGACGAAGGAGAGGAGCGTCGGAATCCCCATGAAGATGCATCCAGTTGGTGTTGATGGACTTGGCACGAGCAATGGTAGACCGCTTGGACATAGAGAGATAAACATCTTGCATAATCTTTGATTGAACTTTGGTCCAAAACTGATGGTCTTCATGATTCTGACGAGAGCTAAAGCGGTACAGATTCAACCTCCTCAAAGCACGCCACTTGCGAATGTGCATTTGGCGAATGTTCTTCGTGGGAACACGGTCAACCTCCCAACCATCCTCACCAATTTCAGTTTCTTCTTCAGCAGCAGCCTCAGCCTCAATCTCAGCACCATCAAACTCAACACTGTCAGAACTAGCATCCTCATCTTTGTCATCACTGGTTGCACTGGCAATCTCACTCGCAGTGCACGGACGACTGCCACTAACACAGCCTCGTCCTCTCCCCAAGGGAGTCTGCGCCTTCACACGGCCACGGGCACAAGCTGCAGGGGGAATGGGCTTCTTAGAATTCCTAGGAGGCATCACTCTGGACTCGGGCTGCTTGAGAATAGGTCTCCTCTTCCGGCGGGCTTCACAAGTCTCAAGGCGGTCATCACTGTCACCTGTGGAGAAACGAAGACCAAACAAACACCCAAAAGATAAATGTGCGTGTCAAAGAAAAGGACCAAGAGACAATACACAAGGAAGATGCACAGAAGGAGGTGAGTCAGGCAATACTGCGCAGGCCGGAGCTGCTCTGGGTCCTGCTCCGGGCGGGCCGGAGCAGAGGCCGGAGCTGTTCCGGGTGGTACTCCGGGCTGCACAGGGAGCCCAAAAACACCACAAACTGGCTCACAACATCAACAAGGTGTAGAGAGGGCAAGGAGAGACCATGGAGAGAAACAAAGATGGGTGGACTCCGTGGGCAAGAAAGCAAACCCTAGAACCCTCGATTTCGCAAAAAAATGAAGCAAAGGAAGAAATCGAGAGGGGGAAGGAGAGGAGGAGTACCCGAGTGCAACGACATGGTCCTCCAGGCCCGAACCTAGCGGAGGAGGGGGGAGTGGAGGTGGGCGGAGGCGATGAGATAGGTGGGCTGAGGCGGGGGCGGCTGGCGGCAGCAGAGGCGGTGGCGGAACCCTAGCGCGGGGTGGGTGGGAGGGCAAGTGAGGAGGAGATGGAGGAGGCTGGACCACCCCCGACCCTTAAGGGACTGGTCATGCCGGAGTGGGCTAGAGTCGCTCCAGGCTGTGCTCCGGGCTGATCCGGAGCAGAGTCTGAAGCTGCTCCGAGCTGCTCCGACGTGGCCAGTGGACTTAAGAGAGGTTCGAAACAAATGGTATGCACAAATATCAGTAAAATCATGTCCTATCATGCCCAAATAGAGAGAAGAAAATGCAAAAATAACAACAAGGAGCAAGGGGCATGATGTGAACCTTAAGAGAAAAACAAGCCTCAAATAAATGGACCAATAAAAACGGAGGCAAATGAAGGGCGGGGGATGACTCCCCCTATGTTAAGCACAAATGTCATGGCACCGCGAAGATAAATCCTAGGGCCCATATCATGACATTGGGTCTATTGATGTCGCACACATAGGTATGCATTATGCCAATACATGGCAAAATGGATCGCCCTACATGTGCGGTGCAACTAAACACAATAAACAAGGAGTAAGGTGTGGTCAAGAAATCAAGCCAAGTTTTTAGGATCCAAGATACCGAGCTCAAGCCTTAGCCTACAAAAGTTTGCTTCATCCAAAGGCTTCGTGAAAATATCCGCCAATTGCTCTTCGGTCTTGACATGCATAAGAGAGATATTTCCAAGATTCACATGATCACGGAGGAAATGATGATGAATATCAATATGCTTGGTCCTCTCATGTTGCACGGGATTATGTGCAATCTTGATGGCACTTTCATTATCACACAATAGTGGCATAACTCCACAAGTAACTCCAAAGTCCATCAAGGTTTGCTTCATCCAAAGTAATTGGGCACAATAACTTGCCGTGTCAACATACTCGGCTTCGGCGGTGGACATAGATGTGCAATTTTGCTTCTTTGACTTCCAACTCACCAAAGACCTTCCAAGAAATTGACAAGTGCCTGAAGTAGACTTTCGGTCAACCTTGTCTCCGGCCCAATCGGAATCCGAGTAACCAACAAGAGAAAAAGTGGCACCTTTAGGATACCAAAGTCCAAGGCATGGGGTGTGAGCAAGGTATCGAAGGATCCGTTTGACCGCCATCAAATGGCTCTCCTTTGGAGCGGCTTGATATCGAGCACATAAACCTACACTCAATGAAATATCGGGTCTAGATGCACAAAGATAAAGCAAGGATCCAATCATAGAACGATATACCTTTTGATCCACATCCTTTTCATCTTCACAAAGTCCAAGTTGCACATTGGTTGGCATTGGAGTCTTGGCAGCCTTGACTTTAGATTTGTCCATATTGAATTTCTTGAGCATATCAAGAGTATATTTTTCTTGGGAGATGAAGGTTCCTTCACGAAGTTGCTTCACTTGAAAACGTAAGAAAAACTTCAACTCCGTCATCATGGACATCTCAAATTTCCTAGTCATCAACTCAAAAAATTGCTTGTTATGCATTTGACTAGTACCACCAAACATAATGTCATCAACATAAATTTGACATAAAAAAATGCCACCCCCTTTAACCCGCTTGGTGAAAAGGGTGGAACCGACTTTGCCCATACTAAACCCATCCTTGAGTAAGAAATCCCTAAGGTACTCATACCAAGCACGTGGAGCTTGCTTGAGACCATAGAGTGCCTTATAGAGTAAATACACATGGTTGGGATAGTGTGGATCTTCGAAACCCGGGGGTTGAGCAACATATGCCACTTCTTTCAAAGGACCATTTAGAAAAGCACTTTTCACGTCCATTTGATAAAGTTTGAAATCATGAAATGATGCATAAGCAAGTAAAAGATGAATAGCTTCAAGATGGGCAACCGGCGCAAAGGTGTCCTCATAGTCCATACCTTCGACTTGTGAGTAACCTTGCGCAACTAACCTTGCCTTGTTGCGAACAACGACCCCATTTTCATCTTGCTTGTTCTTGAAGATCCACTTGGTCCCAATGACATTAATCTTGTGGTCTTTGGGTCTCTCCACAAGAAACCAAACCTTGTTTCACTCAAAGCTATAGAGTTCATCATTCATTGCTTCAATCCAATCGGGATCTCCAAGAGCTTCAACTACCTTGAGGGGTTCAAGGAATGAGACAAAGGCATGGATAGTGACGAAGTTGTGAAGTTGTCTTCTAGTTATTGATGGGTTCGTAGCATAGAAAACAAAAATTTTCCTACGCAAGAACGCATAAACTGGCCAAGATACTCTACGAGATGGTAGCAACGGAAACTAACCCTCGACGACCGTAAGCGGGGATTACGTTCCCGCACAAACATTGACGATGGAGAGTTGGTGAAGACACACGTAGTCGATGTAGTTGTTCACTTGACGTAGTCGACGTCGTGGTTCACTTGACGATCACAAGATCGTGTACCCGGCGCCACAAGCGGCAACGCCCCCGTGCTCGGTCACACGTGCAGCTCGACGTCGACTCCTCCACGCCCTCGGTCCAGCGGGGCAGCAGAAGAAGGGATCCACCGGACACTCCTCCACACACTTCACCAAGTGTATGAACTATGAACTACAATTCCGGCAGAGCTTCGCTAAGCCAAGACGGAAAGTGGGCAGCAACTATGCAAGGGAGGGGAGGATCAAGAAGTGTGTGTCAAGGGAGAGAGGGAGGGGTTTATATAGAGGAGGAGGGGCAGCCAAGGGGTGGCCGGCCAAGGGGTCTCCTCCTCTTCATTGTCCCCTCTTCATTCCCATTATGGTGATAACTCCCTCATCAACATGAGGTAACCCCCATTTTAATGCATGACATTCATGCTAATTAAAATTCACACTTATTGATTTAATAAAACATTTTTATTTCTTTAATATTTGTTAATTCATTCAATTAACAAACATTAACAAATACACCCTCGAGTTATTTCGATATCTGAAACAGTTTCGGTGCTTTTCAGAAATAACCCTCATGCTGTCCTGTAATTCAATCGGAGTATCGTATCCACTAAAAAACGACGGCGAACCTTAAGTGTGTCACCCTACGGTTCGTGAATAATGTGGACATGATCGAGACTCCTCTCCGATCAATAATCAACAGCGGGATCTGGAAATCCATGATGACTCCCACTTACTCAACGATGAACTAGTGATCGTGTGAACCAGTAACGAACATAGTTAATTCCTTTTGTCTCGCGATATTATTACTTGTCCGAGATCCGATCATTTGGTATCAACCATACCTAGTTCGATCTCGTTCCCGACAAGTCTCTTTACTCGTTTCGTGATAATGCATTCCCGTGACCTAGTCACATGCTTGCAAGCTATTCCAATGCAATATCACCGAGAAGGGCCCAGAGAATATCTTTCCGTCATCCGGATGGACAAATCCCACTCTTGATCCATGAGCCTCAACTAATACTTTCAGAGTACCCAAATCAACCTTTATAATCACCCTATTACGGTGTGACGTTTGATATCATCAAAGTACCCTTCCGATATCAGTGATTAACATGATCTCATGGTCTAAGGATTAGAACTACTTCGCATGAGTTTGATATAGCAATGAACTTGATGACTTGATCGTATTGCTATTCGTACTATGGGTGTGAGTGTTCATCACATCATTCTTCTAATGATATGACCCCGTTATTAACAACATCCAATGTTCATGATCAGGAAACCTTGATCATCAGTTAATCAACGAGCTAGTATAAAAGAGAGGCTTTACTAGGAACCCTTTTAGTTTATTAATCACACAAGTATTAATGTTTCCGATTAATACAATTCTAGCATGAAAAATAAACATCTATTATGAACACAGAATAATATAATAACAACTTTATTATTGCCTCTCGGGCATATTCCTTTCAGTCTCCCACTTGCACTAGAGTCAATAATCTAGATTACATAGTGATGAATCTAACACCCATTGAGTTCTGGTGCTGATCATGTTTTGCCTTGGGGAGAGCTTTAGTCAACGGGTCTGCCACATTCAGATCCGTGTGCACTTTGCAAATCTTTACATCACCATCCGCGACATGTTCACGGATGGAGTGAAATCGGCGCTTTACATGCTTGAATTTCTTGTGAGACCTTGGCTCCTGAGTATTGGCTATGGCACCATTGTTGTCACAATAGATAACCATTGGATCCAATGCACTCGGAACCACACCCAGTTCGGATATGAACTCCTTCATCCAAACTGCTTCTTCTGCCGCTTCTGAAGCAGCAATGTATTCCGCCTCTATAGTCGATCTCGCCACCACGCTTTGCTTGGAACTCCTCCAGCTTACCGCTCCTCCATTCATAACAAATACGTACCCGGATTGAGACTTAGAGTCATCCGGATCAGTGTCGAAGCTAGCATCGACGTAACAACTTGCGACGAGCTCTTCTTCACCGCCATATACGAGAAACATATCCTTAGTCCTTCGTAAGTACTTAAAGATATTCTTGACCGATGTCTAGTGTTCCAAACCTGGATCAGATTGGTACCTACTAGTCAAACTAATAGCATGTGCCACATCCGGTCTTGTACATAACATGGCATACATGATAGAGCCTATGGCAGAGGCATAGGGAATCTTATTCATTTCTTCTCTATCTTTAGCTGTAGCCGGACCTTGAGTCTTACTCAATATCTTTCCTTGCAACATAGGTAAGAACCCTTTCTTACTATCTTCCATTCTAAACTTCTTTAGAATCTTGTCAAGGTATGTACTTTGCGATAGCCCAATTAAGCGTCTCGATCTATCTCTATAGATTTTGATGCCTAAAATATACGCCGCTTCACCAAGGTCTTTCATTGAAAACTTACTGTTTAAGTAATCTTTTACGCTCTTCAAAAGTTCCGTATCATTTCCAATCAGCAATATGTCATCCACATATAATATTAGAAATGCTACAGAGCTCCCACTCACTTTCTTGTAAATACAAGTTTCTCCATAAGTTTTGACAAATCCAAACCCTTTGATAACTTCGTCAAAAACGGAGATTCCAACTCCGGGATGCTTGCTTCAGTCCATAAATGGATCGCTGAAGCTTGCATACCTTGTCAGCATCCTTAGGATCAACAAAACCCTTGGGCTGTACCATGTACAACTCTTCCTCAATGTTACCATTAAGGAACGCGGTTTTCACATCCATCTGCCAAATTTCGTAATCGAAAAATGCAGCAATTGCTAACATAATCCTAACAGACTTTAGCATCGCTACGGGTGAGAAAGTCTCATCGTAGTCAATTCCTTGAATTTGTCGGAAACCTTTTGCGACAAGTCGTGCTTTATAGACGGTCACATTACCATCAGCGTCTGTTTTCTTCTTGAAAATCCATTTATTCTCAATGGCCTTTCGGGCATTGGGAAGTTCCACCAAAGTCCATACTTGGTTTTCATACATGGATTCCATTTCGGATTTCATGGCTTCATGCCATTTGTTGGAATCTGGGCTCATCATTGCTTCATCATACATCGCAGGGTCATCGTTCTCAACAATGGCATTTACGATAAGATCACCGTACCATTCAGGAGTGGTGCGTGTTCTTGTCGACCTGCGAGGTTCGGTAGTATCCTCTTTTGGAGTTTCATGATCTTCATCATTAGCTCCCACTTCATTTGGTGAAGTCACCACCGGAACGGTTTCCGGCGCTGCACCACTCGCCAATTCATGAAGAGGAGGTTCAATAACCTCATCGAGTTCTACCTTCCTACTATTCACACCTTTCGAGAGAAACTCCTTCTCCAAAAAGGATCCGTTCTTAGCAACAAACACTTTGCCTTCGGATCTGTGATAGAAGGTGTACCCAATTGTTTCTTTAGGGTATCCTATGAAGACACATTTTTCCGCTTTGGGTTCGAGTTTATCAGGCTGAAGTTTCTTCACATAAACATCGCATCCCCAAACTTTTAGAAATGACAGCTTAGGTTTGTTTCCAAACCACAATTCATACGGTGTCGTTTCAACGGATTTAGATGGAGCCCTATTTAAAGTGAAAGCGGCTGTTTCTAGCGCATAACCCCAAAAAGATAGTGGCAGATCGGTAAGAGACATCATAGACCGAACCATATCCAATAAGGTACGGTTACGACGTTCAGATACACCATTTCGTTGTGGCGTTCCAGCGGGAGTGAGTTGTGAAACTATTCCACATTCTCTCATATGTGCGCCAAACTCGTAACTAAGATATTCTCCTCCACGATCAGATCGTAGAAATTTAATCTTTCTGTTACGATGATTTTCTACTTCACTCTGAAATTCTTTGAACTTTTCAAACGTTTCAGACTTGTGTTTCATTAAGTAAATATACCCATATCTACTTAAGTCATCAGTGAAAGTAACAAAATAACGATATCCACCACGCGCCGGCACACTCATAGGTCCACATACATCGGTATGTATGATTTCTAATAAGTCTGTCGCCCGTTCCATTGAACCAGAAAACGGCGTTCTAGTCATCTTGCCCATAAGGCATGGCTCACATGTTTCAAATGATTCATAATCAAGTGATTCCAGAAGTCCATCCGAATGAAGTTTCTTCATGCGTTTAACACCAATATGACCTAAACGGCAGTGCCACATGTATGCGGCTATATCATCATTTGACTTAATTCTTTTGGCATTCACGTTATGAATATGTGTTTCATTACTATCAAGATTCAAAAGAAATAAACCTTTCTTCTCAGGTGCATGTCCATAAAAGATATTATTCATATAAATCGAACAACCATTGTTCTCAGACTGGAATGAATAATTGTCTCGCATTAAACAAGATCCAGAAATAATGTTCATGCTCAACGCAGGCACCAAATAACATTTATTCAGGTTTAAAACTAATCCAGATGGTAAATGTAGAGGCAGTGTCCCGACGGCGATCACATCAACTTTTGATCCATTGCCGACGCACATCGTGACCTCATCCTTCGCAAGTTGCCGCTTATTCTTTAGCCCCTGTTTCGAGTTACATATGTGAGCAACCGAACCAGTATCAAATACCCAGGTGCTATTGCGACTACTAGTAAGGTACACATCAATAACATGTATATCATATATACCTTTGTTAATCTTCCCGTTCTTCTTATCCGCCAGATACTTTGGGCAGTTGCGCTTCCAGTGCCCCGTTTCCTTGCAGTAGAAACACTCAGTTTCAGGTTTAGGACCAGCCTTGGGTTTCTTCTCAGAACCGGCAACAGATTTGCCGTCCTTCTTGTTTCTACCCTTGGACTTATTATCCTTTCTACCTCTCTTGTAACTAGTGGTCTTATTGACCATCAACACTTGATGTTCCTTTTTGATCTACACTTCTGCAGTCTTAAGCATTGAGAGAAGCTCGGGGAGAGACTTCCTCATGCCCTGCATGTTGTAGTTCATCACAAAGCTTTTGAAGCTAGGTGGGAGAGATTGGAGAACCCGATGTATTCCTAACTCATTGGGAATCGTTATTCCCAAAGAGATGAGCTTATCGGCGTACCCAGACATTTTGAGTACGTGCTCGCTAACGGAGCTGTTCTCTTCCATCATGCAGCTAAAGAACTTTTCTGAAGCATCATAACTCTCCACGGCAGTATGGGAGTCGAAGATCAGTTTCAACTCTCCCATTGTATCATAAGCGTTGCTGTTCTCGAAACGTTTTCGCAGCTCCGGCTCAAGTCCATACAGTATGCCGCAATGAACTAAACTGTGGTCCTCCTTACGAGTCAGAAAAACATTTTTCTCTTCATCGGGAGCATCTTCTGCAGGCGGGTTACCTAGCGGTGCCTCAAGCACATAGCCCTTTTGAGAGGCATTGAGGAGGATCCTCAAGTTAAGTGCCCAATTGGTGAAGTTGCTACCGTTGGTGGCTAATTTTTCTTTCTCCATGAACGCATTGAAATTCAGAGCAGGTGGTGCCATGATCTACAAATTATTTGCAAAGTTAACTTAGACTAAGTTCATAATAGAATGAGTTCAGGTTAAATCAAATTCTACGTGAACTCCCACTTAAAAACAACAACCCTCCTAGTTTTCTTAAGTGATTACACGAACCAAATCCACTATACCGCAACCGATCATCACGTGCAACGGTATAGTTTCAAAGGCGAACATCACCATGTTCATCATATCAACCATATGACTCATGCTTAACCTTTTGGTTCGTGTTCCGAGGCCATGTCTGTACATGCTAGGCTCGCCAAGTAGAACCATAACATTTGCGTGTGTAAAACTGTCTTACACCCGTCATATATGAACGTATAGTCTATCACACCCGATCATCACGAGGTGTCTCAAAACGACGAACTTTCGTGACGGTGCATGTTATGGGAGAACACATTTTATCTTGATATTTATGTGAGAGGGAACATCTTATAATGCTACCGCGCGATCAAATCTAAGCAGAATAAGATGCATAAAAGGATAAACATCACATGCATATATAATGTGATATGATATGGTCCTTCATGCACTCGATCTCCATCTTGTGCATCATGGCATGATCTCCATCATTCCACCGGCGTAGCACCAAGGTCCATGGCGCGCCACCTTGGTTGTCTTCCTCCATTACAATATATCACTTGGATATATATATACGGCACGCAGGCCATTTAAATGTAAAGACAACCATATGGCTCCTGCCGGTTGTTTATAACTTACAAAAAGGATCATCGCATACAATTTGTAATATAAACAATTTGACCATATCACATCACATGCCCTGCAAAAACAAGTTAGACGTTTCTAATTTGTCTTGCATATTTTACGTGGTTTGGGGCTTTCTAGGAAGAACCGTTCTTACCTACGAACAAGAACCACAACGGTGATAAAAATATTATTAACAACTCTTTGTAAAATAGATCATAACTATAGTGGGAGAAACGTGCACCCGCAAAGCCACATATGCCGAAGCATGTCAAGTGTGGGACAAGTCTCGTGAACGCGGTCACGTAAGGTTAGTCTCGCGCAGCTTCAATCCCACTATGCCACTATGATCCAAGATACCAAAAAAATTGCAATAACATGATCATCAACGCCCACATCCACATGTGTTCTAACCGTGCAAACCAACTACGCATAGAGATGGCTCTGATACCACTGATGGGTTCGTAGCATAGAAAACTAAAATTTTCCTATGCAAGAACGCATAAACTGGCCAAGATACTCTACGAGATGGTAGCAACGGAAACTAACCCTCGACGACCGTAAGCGGGGATTACATTCCCGCATAAACGTTGACGATGGAGAGTTGGTGAAGACACACGTAGTCGACGTAGTTGTTCACTTGACGTAGTCGACGTCGTGGTTCACTTGACGATCACAAGATCGTGTACCCGGCGCCACAAGCGACAGCGCCCCCGTGCTCGGTCACACGTGCAGCTCGACGTCGACTCCTCCACGCCCTCGGTCCAGTGGGGCAGCGGAAGAAGGGATCCACCGGACACTCCTCCACACACTTCACCAAGTGTATGAACTATGAACTACAATTCCGGCAGAGCTTCGCTAAGCCAAGACGAAAAGTGGGCAGCAACTATGCAAGGGAGGGGAGGATCAAGAAGTGTGTGTCAAGGGAGAGAGGGAGGGGTTTATATAGAGGAGGAGGGGCAGCCAAGGGGTAGCCGGCCAAGGGGTCTCCTCCTCTTCATTGTCCCCTCTTCATTCCCATTATGGTGATAACTCCCTCATCAACATGAGGTAACCCCCATTTTAATGCATGACATTCATGCTAATTAAAATTCACACTTATTGATTTAATAAAACATTTTTATTTCTTTAATATTTGTTAATTCATTCAATTAACAAACATTAACAAATACACCCTCGAGTTATTTCGATATCCGAAACAGTTTCGGTGCTTTTCAGAAATAACCCCCATGCTGTCCTGTAATTCAATCGGAGTATCGTATCCACTAAAAAACGACGGCGAACCTTAAGTGTGTCACCCTACGGTTCGTGAATAACGTGGACATGATCGAGACTCCTCTCCGATCAATAATCAATAGCGGGATCTGGAAATCCATGATGACTCCCACTTACTCAACGATGAACTAGTGATCGTGTGAACCAGTAAGGAACATAGTTAATTCCTTTTGTCTCGCGATATTATTACTTGTCCGAGATCCGATCATTTGGTATCAACCATACCTAGTTCGATCTCATTCCCGACAAGTCTCTTTACTCGTTCCGTGATAATGCATTCCCGTGACCTAGTCACATGCTTGCAAGCTATTCCAATGCAATATCACCGAGAAGGGCCCAGAGAATATCTTTCCGTCATCCGGATGGACAAATCCCACTCTTGATCCATGAGCCTCAACTAATACTTTCAGAGTACCCAAATCAACCTTTATAATCACCCTATTACGGTGTGACGTTTGATATCATCAAAGTACCCTTCCGATATCAGTGATTAACATGATCTCATGGTCTAAGGATTAGAACTACTTCGCATGAGTTTGATATAGCAATGAACTTGATGACTTGATCGTATTGCTATTCGTACTATGGGTGTGAGTGTTCATCACATCATTCTTCTAATGATATGACCCCGTTATTAACAACATCCAATGTTCATGATCAGGAAACCTTGATCATCAGTTAATCAACGAGCTAGTATAAAAGAGAGGCTTTACTAGGAACCCTTTTAGTTTATTAATCACACAAGTATTAATGTTTCCGATTAATACAATTCTAGCATGAAAAATAAACATCTATTATGAACACGGAATAATATAATAACAACTTTATTATTGCCTCTCGGGCATATTCCTTTCAGTTATAACCCCTCTTGATAGACCTCCTAGCACATTATCAACAACCAAGGATGATTGTCTTGTGGAGGCACGAACTTGGCGAGGTTGACCATCATAGCCAATAAACTCGGTTTGAGCTTCGCCAATAGCACTTGAATCAACTTGAGCTTGATCATTTGAATAAGTACTTGCTCTTCTCCTTGATCTTGCTCATTGGATTGAGGGTTAGATACTTGATCTTGGTTAGAAGCCTCATCTTGAGAGGAGTGTTCATCATGAGTTGAGGAAGGGGGTTCAACATGAGTTGAGCTCGAGTCTTCATTTGGAATGGCTTGATCTTGACAAGATTCCATGGGCAAGATATTCCCAATACCCATAGACCTTATCACTTGTGAAGAATCAACATCACCTACAACATTTTGAACAACTTGCTCCACTTGGGAGCCATTATTCTCATCAAAGTCCACATCACAAGATATTTCAACCCTCCCATTGGTTGGGTTGTAGTATCTATAGGCATGAGAATTCGATGGATAACCAACAAAGTAACCCTCTATAGTCCTAGACTCAAATTTAGAAAGCCTTTCTTTCTTATTTTTAACGAAACACTTACAACCGAATACTCGAAAGTATGAGATGTTAGGCTTGTTCTCGGTGAGGAGCTCATACGGAGTCTTGTAGTATATCTTGCGGAGAAAGAGACGGTTAGATGCATGACAAGCGGTTGAGACGGCTTCGGCCCAAAAATTATGGGGAGACTTGAATTCATTCAACATGGTTCTAGCCATCTCAATGAGAGTCCGGTTCTTCCTCTCCACTACCCCATTTTGCTGAGGGGTATAAGGTGCGGAGAATTGATGCTTTATCCCTTCATTTTCAATAAAATCTCTCATGGAGTAGTTCTTAAATTCGGACCCATTATCGGTCCTAATGGCCTTGATTTCACATCCAAGATCCCTTTCTGCTTGCTTGGCAAAGATGATGAATTCCTTGTGAGTGTCTTCTTTAGACTTGAGGAAACATACCCACGTGTATCTTGAATAATCATCAACAATAACAAGGCCATACTTCTTCCCACCAAGACTATCATAATAGCTTGGACCAAATAAATCCATATGAAGAAGTTCCAAGGGTCTTGAAGTTGATATTGTAGTCACGGAGGGGTGAAGTTTCTCCTTTTGCTTCCCAGCAATGCAAGCACTACAAGGACGATCCTTCTCAAAAGATATATCGGTTAGACCAATAACATGCTCACCCTTTAGGAGTTGTTTGAGATTTCTCATACCGACGTGGGCAAGTCTACGATGCCACAACCAACCCACATCGGCCTTGGCCATTAGACATGTCGAAGAATGAGTCCTCTCTTTCGAGAAATCAACCATGTAAAGGTTGTTTTCAACATGCCCAACAAAGGCCACTTCAAGATTATCACTCCTAAAGACTTTCACATAATGTAAGGAGAAGGTGGTAACGGAAATTAAATTGTAACCAAGGGTTTCAACAAGGAGGACCGTCTCAAGGGTGATATCCTTGGCAATCACAACCTTGCCGGAGCCCAATACCTTTCCCCGTTCATTGTTTCCATAGAGAATGCTTGTGGTAGAATTTGGATCATCTTTGTAGTAATCAAACACAACTTTTCCTCTGGTCATATGATTTGTGCATCCACTATCAAAAATCCATTTGGATCCACCGGAGGCATATCCCTACAAAAGATCAAGGCTATAATTTAGGTACCCATTTCACAATGGGTCCTTTAACATTAGTAACAAGGGCCTTAGGGACCCAAATAGCATATTCCCTAAAGGCATATTCATTGCGGGGACCCACATATCTAGCATACACATAACCATCATCATATTTGCAAAGCACATAAGATGGATTATATTTTCCCACAAAATTGTTATGCGTAGGAATGCCTTTTGAAGCAATGACATTTGTAACATTCGCATTTTTGCTCGCATTTCCTTTGTGTCCCTCTTGCACAAAGTTAATCTTTTGAGGTGGAGGAGCAATCTTATTATTATTTGAGTTGAACCCAAGTCCTCCACGTAAGGAGTTCACGTTTTGATTACTAAGAACCTCATTGAGATTCTTCTCACCTTGAATGCATGAAATGAGCCCTTTCTTAAGTTGGGCTTTTAGCTTTTTATTCTCTTCAAGGAGAGAGGCTTGATCACATAAGATGTTAGAAGCACAAGCATTAAGATCAACAATTATAGGAGAACTAGGAGTACCAAGAGTCTTCATGTGAGAAGCATGAAGTTGATCATAGGTCGTTCTAAGGGTAGTGAGCTCCCCCTTAAGAAGAGAGTGGTTCTTCTCAAGGTGCTCAAAATCCTTAGAGAGATTAGCATGCACAACTTCAAGCTCTTTCTTTCAGGCATCAAGCTCTTGTGAAAGTTTAAGAGCTTCATCAAGATTATAAAGAGTTTTGGCTTTGTCAAGTTCATACATATCAACGGATTGTGAAAGTGTAGAGACGCTCTCTTTCTCAATTTCAAGTTCTTGCTCAAGGAGATTTGACTTCCTATCCTCTTCTTCAAGAAGGGTGCTTAATTCCCTAATGGCATCTTCCTTTTCATAGACAAGGTCCATTAGGTACTTAAACATTGAGCGAGAGACTCCACGAGTTGAGGCACAAAATTTTATAAGCTTATCATGAGCGGTAACATCATCATCATCATCATTAATTATTTCATCATTTGTCAAAGTAAGTTGTGATGGAGTAGATGTGGTTACCTTTGCATCCCTTGCCATGAGGCAAGTAGATGAGGAGGAAGAGCTACCATAGTCCTTGGAGTAATCTTGATTAAATAGTGAGTCCGAGGAAGCCAATGCCAAAGAGGCCATACCAAACACTTTGTCTTCATCTTCATCTTCCTCATCATCGGAGGTGTAAGTAACCCCAAGAAAGGCTCTTCCATCTTGTGGCTTGTCCCTTCTCAAGTTAAGAGGATTTGGCCTCAACTTGGCTCTTCCATCTTGTGGCTTATCTCTTCTCATGTTAAGGGGATTAGGCTTCAACCTATCTTCTCTCTTCTCATAAGGACACAATCCGGCAAGGTGTCCCGCTTCATTGCAATTATAGCACAATCTTGAATCCCCCTTGACTCTAGACTTGTTTGAAGAGAACCTTCCTCTCCTTATTGAACCAAGGCCATTCTTCTTGGCAAAGAGAATAAGATCTTGGACCAAATCACCTATGTTCGCCACTTCTCCTTGATCGCCATCTTCTTTTTCTTCTTCATAACGGGGCACTTCTCTTGCCTTTAATGCAAGGTCGGTACCCTTCATTGCACAAGCCATCTCTTGCATCTTCTTGCCTTGAATTGCCATGTTCTCATTAGCAACAAAATATGAGATGAGATCATCCGGAGTCATATCCTTGTTACGATCAAGAAATTGCACACTAGTGGAAAAAGGCTTATAGATAGATGTTTTATTAGTGGAGCATATTATTTAATATGCGCCACTAGTATTTACTAGTGGCGCATTTGCAAATATGCTCCACTAATAATTTTCTTACTAATGGCGCATATTGTTTAAAATGCGCCACGCATAACTGGCGGGACCCACCAAAAAGGTCGTCGACAAAATATCCTGTCTTATGCGTGACGCATTTGCCATATGCGCCACGCATAACTGGGGGAATTTTTTTCACCCACCACCCACCCCCCCTGTGGGTCGCCTTTTTAGTCTTTTAAAAAATAAAGGAAAATGTTAAAAGGTTTGAAAAAAATTCAAAAAATCAGATTTAGTTATGTTATGTGATCTAGTAAGTAATAAAAATAATAAAAATAAATTTTGATATTTTTTACAAAAAAACTTTATGTCTCGGTAAAACGGCCATAACTTTTGCATACGAAGTCGGATTAAAAAGTTTTTTATATGAAAAAGTATCAGAACGAAAAGTTACATCCGAATTCAACGACCTATGGTCGTTTCGACAAATTTTAGAATCTCAAAATTCAAAAGGGAAAATAGACTTTTTCGCACTTTTATATTTTCAATTTTTTTTATTTTTTTTATATCATAATTTCTATTGGATTAAACTTTTGGATTAGTTATATACACACATATAGCACACATGCAGATATACACACACATATATATGCACACATACACACATATACGCACATATACACGTACGTACATACATATATACACACATATACTCACATATACACGAACGTACAAACACATATACACACATATACACGAACGTACAAACACATATACACATATATACACGGACGTACATACACATATACACGAACATATGCACATATACGCACATATACGCACACATATACCCATATATATGCACATATACACGGATGTACATACACATATACGCACATGTACGCACACATATACACGAACATACATACACATATATACGCACATATACACACATATACGCACATATACACGGACGTACATACACATATACACATATATACACACATATACGCATATATACGCATATATACGCACTTATATGCACTTATACGCACACATATACGCATATATACGCACACATATACGCATATATACGCACTTATATGCACTTATACGCACACATATACGCATATATACACACACATATACGCATATATACGCACTTATATGCACTTATACGCACACATATACGCATATATACGCACATATACGCGGACATACATACACATATACACACACATATACATAATACATATACACATATACAAACATATACACAAATACACACACATATATGCACATACACATATATATACACAAGCCACATAGGCCTTAAGAGGATTGATATGATAGTAATATCAATAAGAATTTGGATAGGTTAGGTATAGCTCATGCAAATAGAACGGAGAAGTTAAGCGTGCTCACCCCGGAGTAGTCTAAGGATGGGTGACCTGCCGGGAAGTCAAAAAATTCGGTGTGATTTGAAAATGTTCCTCATGTGATAAAATCCTCAAAAAATTCAAATACAATAGTTTTTTCACATTATTTCGATTTTTATGATTTTCAAAAAAAAAATTGGTTTTTTCGATTTTTAAATTATTTTTTGAAATTTTTGAATTTTCATAGGCTACTAGTGGCGCATATAGCAATATGCGCCACGCATAAGCAAATTATGCGTGGCGCATATGGCAAATGCGCCACCAATAAACTGTTACTAGTGGCGTGCCATTGGTGGCGCATTCCATATGCGCCACGCATAAGAAAAAAAATGCGCCACCTATAGCCCTTTTTCCACTAGTGGCATGTGGAGGGCCAATTGTTGATTGTCCGGAGCAATTAATGTGACAATCTTATCTTTCATGAACTCATCATTCATGACAAACCCATCATTGTACTTGTCACAACCAAGTCCTTCAATCTTCACTTTGAGAGCTTCAAGCCTTGCATAGGCTTGACTAAGTGTTTCTCCATCTTGGATGACAAATTAGTCCATGTCTCTTTTTGCATCTTTGTAATTTGACTTTTGTATAAGAGAAGTTCCTTCTTGGAGAATGATAATCCTCTCCCAAAGATCCTTGGTGGACTCAATGTTCTTGACTTGATCATGGAGTTCGCGATGAAGTCCTTTGCGAATCTTGTCCCGAGCCGAGGCATTGAGTTGGCGGTTATACTTGTCTCGGGGGGATTAGTCATTTGGGTCCACGGGCTTATATCCTTGAACAACAACTTCCCAAAGCTCCTCGCTACAACTGCAAGATGAGATTCCATAGAAGACTTCCAAAAAGAAAAGTGAGTTCCATCATACATGGGAGAATTTCCCGAATTGTTATAATGTGGCATTTGAGTAGGAGTAAAATAGCCATGACCAACATTATTATAGAACTCACCATCCTTCCCGGAAGTCCCGGGAGGGATGGCGGAAGATTTGCTAGTACCATTATCAACACTTGGGCTAGTAGAAGGTTTAAGCGAGATAGTCTCAAGATGCTTTGCAATGGAGGCGGCTATTATCTCATCAAAGTTAGGAGACATGGAAGCAAGAGTTTGTTTTTCACGCTCCTTCAACAATTCTTGAACTTGCGCTTTGGTATACCTAGGGGTGTCATCTTGGTTGTCAACCATCTCACTCTTAAGGCGGTAAAGCCCTTAAAAAGAGTCCTTGGCTCTGATACCAATTGAAAGGATAGAGATGGTGACCTAGAGGGGGGGTGAATAGGTTTCTACAAATTTTACTTATTCTTTTCACAAGTTTTAGGCTATGCGGATAACAAAGAGGAGCCTAACAACTAAGTGAAACCACTCTAGCAAGATACAAGGAAATACATCAAGCACGAAGGCTATCACAAAGGTAAAGCACAAGTAAGAGAACTCGATTAGGAATAACCGAGGCACGCGGAGACGAAGATGTATCCCGATGTTCACTTCCTTGGGGGAAGCTAATCACCGTTGGAGAGGTGCAAGTTACCACCGAGGACCCCCAAACGCCACGGAGGCCCACCTTCTTCTCCTTGAGCCTCCTCCACAAAGAAGGAGCTCAATCACTCGTGGTAGACCTTGAGGTGGCCTCCAAACCTTCACAAACTTTTCCGAAGCAAATCCACAACCCGGAAGCTTCCGGGCGACCTAGCACGCCTAGGGTTTCCCAACAAACCCAAGAGTAACAAGAAACTTGATGAACTTGAGGAGTAATCACTTTTGGCTTGGTGGAAATGTAGATCAAGACCTCCTCTCTCGATTCCCCAAAGTAATTAGGGTTTGGTTGGGGGGAATAAGAGATCTCAAGGAAATGTGGAGCTCAACAATGGAGGAGAGAGAAAGTGAGGAACAAGAGCTCTTTTTCGTGCATAGGTACTCCTTGGAGAAGAAGGGGGCTTATAAAGGCCCCCCAAAATGTGACCGTTGTGACAGAAAAATGTCACTCTGGAGTGGCCCGGAGCGGTTCCGGCCACTGCTCCGGCCTTGCCCGGAGCAGCTCTGGCTAGTGCTCCGGAGCGGAGTGGAAGCACGCCAGCTTCACTGCTCCGCCCGGAGTACGGTCCGGAGCTGCTCCGGCCTGGCCCAGAACAGCTCTGGGGGGTACTCCGGAGCAAGGTTGGAAGCCTGGCAGCTTCACTGCCCCGCCCAGAGTACAGCCCAGAGCTGCTCCGGCCCCTGCTCCGGCTGCGGCTGAAAGGCTCAGGGACAAAGCACACAGGATTTTTCGACTCGACAAGAGGTGGGAAACTATAGGAAAAAGATTATCCTCAACAAGTTCATCATGAGCCCCTCTTAATAGTGCGGCATACCTATGACTCAAATACAAACCGGAAAAAGGAGTATGCCGACTCTTTTCTTCTTTTTGAATTGGGGGGGGGATCTCCTTCCTTTCACCATTATCAACATAAGGGACTAAATCTGAGAAAGAAACTTAAAAATTATATTAGTACCATAAATAAGTGTCATCATCACCAAAATAAATATAAGGACAAAATGCCCTTACACCCAGCCACACGCGTGCTCACAAACATGGCCGAGCCAAGCTGCGTGCGCGCCAGCCCCGTGCGATTGCTCTGCTTCCGCTAGCGCGTGTGTGCCTCACCAGATCGGCCCTGCCTTTTCCATGCGTGCCGCACTGGCCCGCACACCGCATGTCTTGCCACGCAGATAGCGGCATGAACACGCGCTCGCTCTTTTCCCGTACTATTTCTTTGGCCGCGCGTGCATCGATCATGCAGCGATCGATCCCTTCCCCAACTACCTTGCTTAACTCCACAAGCTCCGTTCAGTTTCAGTCTTTAGTCAGTTAATCTTCAGTTTTAGTTTCTGGTCTGCCCGTGCCCCTGTAGATGAAGCAGAGGAGCCAGCGATCTCGTTTCCGAGGCAGCGTTCGATCTGGCCACGGAGGCGTTCAACGCAGAGCTTGGGCGCGCGAGTGGATTGGAGTGGATGCGGATGGGCTCCTAGTGTATTTTGGATCCCGATCGGTAGGGTGTTGTTTAGTCGACGGCTTCGTACCGATTTGATCAAATTTATCAGGGGATTTGATCCAATCGTCATAAAAATTTAGACTTAACGGAATTGGACGGAGCATATGTTCCGTGCCAATCACCGTAAAAGAGCTCATTTTAGAAACGCTGAGTGTGTGTTGAATAGAATGAACACTGCTCCCGATGGCTTGTGACAGAACAAATAGTTGAGTTGGGTTATACCCAAAGCCGGCTCGTGAAGGCTTTGTATATGTTGGGTACAGGGGTGGGCGTAGGATTTCTCCAATGGGTATTCAAATTTGATAATTTTGTCACCCAAAACAATGAATTTTTTTTCCAAAATTACAGAATTTTCTGATTATTTTTTGTTTGGGAGCCTTTTTTATTTTACTACTGACCTAGATGATTTTTTACTTAAAAAAGGATTAGATACTTATTTTTTCCACGGAATCATAGAGGCGATCAGGAGAGAGATTTTTTTTAGTGAAATCAGGCGTGAGTTAGGTACTGGGTGCGTTGCTGGCTATGCTTTGATTATTTGTTGAAAAATCTGCTATGCTTTGATGCCTCTTTTGAGTATTTCCATGGTCAATTTAGCTCATGTGTAGTTGGGCCAAGTTCCGCAGGTGCTGAGTTACACTGGGCCGCCATTCGGTGTCCGCCGGAGGTGGTTTATCGTAGGAGTCCCCTACGCATGAGGAGCAGAGACATTGTACGCTTAAAAGTTAGCCAAATACCCAGAGTAATCCATACACACGTTATAGATAAAATGTTTTGCTAAAAATAATGGGTATTCATCTGAATACCCTTGAATTGAGCTGGGCCCGCCCCTATTGGGTATCACAAGCCCCCTTGGATATAACTATACCTGGGCATTAATTCGGGCCGGGCCGGGTCGGGCCGGGCCAAGGAAAAGCCCGACTCAGTATTCTGTGGCCCAGGCCCGGCCCGGCCCGACTGTCGGGCCGCAAATTTCTGCCCAAGCCCGGCCCGTCAGGCTAAAAAACCATCGGGCCGGGCCTTCAGCAAATCATCATTTTTTCCTACCCAAGCCCGGCCCGTTACTCTTGTCGGGCCAAAATATCCTGCCCAGGCCCGGCCTGACAGCATGCTTTGGCCCGACGGGCCGGGCCATTTTCGGGCCGGGCCGGTCGGGCCGGGCTTCCCATGCCCAGCTATAGATATAACCTGGCTCATCCAGATGATTTGTATTTGACAAACTGAAAGAACAATAGTCTCATGTTAAATACGATGGTATTGTTAGGAACTCCCTAGGGGATGCCAAATTCGTACTGTTCTAAAAAAAATTCAACTTGGATCCCCAAGGGAACACCAATATGGTACCTATGTATTTTTGAGAAACACCGAGTGGCTATAACAAACCATACAGTTGAATCCTGTTACATCCAACGGTAGCTCATGATATCACATGCCTTCATGGATGTTATTGGTCTCATCCTGGTGATTTCTTTGGACGAAAAACATAACATACACAGCGAGACGAGCATGCGGGGGGGGGGGGGGGGGGGGGTGAGAGAACACAATAGGCGAGGGGATAGAACACACTATCATGTGTGATTGGTATTGGATACATCTATGTAAGATGGCAGAGAAAAAACCATGAGAAAAGAGCAGGAAGAAAGAGCGGGAATAAAGTAATGGAAAAAGCGGGAAAAATGGGATGTTTGCAGAGTGTCTCTAGAAAATATACTCGTCAAACAACCTTGTTGGTGGGTGGGCAAGTTTCCCGCATGGCGAGTGAAAATGACGCGGACTAATATCTGTACATGTAATAAAAAATAGAAAATATATGTACTCTTTGCCAAGTGTCCGTGAGGGGACACTCGTCAAAAGCCCTTTCCATCATAGAGTTGTTATCTGCGGCTGCGGTAGCTACGTGTCCGTAGAGTTTGTCGAGTATCAATTTTTTTTCCATGTGTCATATTTTAGTTTACCGAGTGGATTTTGTTCGCTGAGTATTTTCTGTGGCTTTGCTAAGTGTATAGGCCTTTTGCCGAGTGTATTAGGTTTGAAACTTATAACTTTGTTGACACGCTTCTCTAATCTGCAGCTAGATAATTAACTTTGTCGACAAATTACAAGGATACAAACCGGCCTGGAGCGGAGAAAATGCTCCAAGTCAAATTTGCATATATAGCCTGACTCCGTTGATGATGTGGTGTGGTGTATGCATCACGTGGCATGCCTTGGTACGGGGATCATAAACTTGCAACATGGCTGTTGATTCATGTTCCATGAAGCAGTACGAGAGCAGTTTACCATAGGCAGGTGCCATCATCAACGGCATGGCATAGTTGGCAGTTGGGGGTATTGGGATCCTGTATGCTTTGTCCCAGATGTGATTATCGTAGTCAGTCATGATCCATGTGTCCATACGCGCAGAGCTAGTCTTAATTCCGTGCGCATGAACCATCAACAGTTTCTCACTGAGCTTGGCTAGTCTAAGAATCCTCTCACTGCCTTGTAGCATCTGGTCTTTTTGAGCGGACCTCTGATCACATTCTTCCACTCCTCACTCTCGAGGTCAAAACAGAACACACTGTCATCGGAATGGAACGGCGATAAGGGGAGCAAGTACACAACACCATTGATCGTGACGGGGGAGTCTCTACAAAAGGAGAGAGGAACCGGAGCTTGGGGTGGCGGCATGTCCCTCCATCCCACGCCATCTCCTAGAGTCAGGATCTCGCAGGAGAGCCGGTACCGGCAGTCGGGAAAACAAAACTGGCGAGCCATGCGGACGCCCCAGAAAGGGCAGCACGCCCGAAGCCAAAGGTGTGAATTTCGTGGAATTTGTTCGGGCAGTTCACAGCACCGTCCCGGTGGCCAGGTCAACGACGTCGGCGCCTGCGATGCTGTCGGTGATGCGGATAACGTCGTCGAGGGTCGGGTAGTATGCATAAATACCAAGGACGTTCTTGATATCTCTAACGATCGACGTTGCCGTCCAGGTCCATGAGCCGCAGAACACGTCCTTCTCCTTTCGGGTAGTAGGGGGTGACCAGGATGGGCACCGGCTCGGCGCGAGACTTGCTCGGCGAGGAAGGCCGGGTCGGAGATGATGGCGCGCCACTCCGTGCACACGCACTGCAGCCGGCATAGGGACTTCACCGGCAACCTGAAGAGGACGTCGTAGACGATGTCCCGTGGCAATGACGGCGGACTAGCAGCAGCAGTTCTGGTGCCGGCCGTAGCATGGCAGCCAGGAGGGTGGTGGTTATTATGGGACTGAACGTGTGACGACGGTGCCGGCGTCATGGCTGGCGGCGCACGGCTACGGCGGCGTGCCGCGGAAACAAGGCAACAACGAGGGTTAAGATTTGATCTGCATGCGGAGATAGTGTATCTCAAAAATGCAAGTTGTCACTTCTTTTCCATCCCATTGTCTATGTCACAAATTTATAGCCGTCAAATATACAACAATTTAGCGTAAACTAAATTTAGCATCTCAGTTATTTTGACCAACCAAATCTTGCATATTCAAATAGACAACTCCATGTTTCACGTATATCATACCTTTTCATTTATAATTTTTTAGAATAATTTTGTTGCAGCGATCAAGGTATTCTTCTAATAGTTTATTTCAGAAAAGTAACTCCATCTGGGACAAACCAAATATGCGCTGCATCTAGTACATATCAGCACCCAAATTTCACTTAAAAAAGAGATGCAAAGCCAATTATGGAACAAATTATTCATCCAAGTAACGCGCACACGCTGAACCGAGCACAGCTCGAGCTCAACAACATGACTCAACACGTGAAACTACGAGGAAGCGGCGATGAAACGCCGCAAGCGTAGGCTGCAAACACTAATTGCGTCGGCGAGGGCAACTGTCTCGCCTGTGCATCTGTCGAGACAGGGATCATATACTTGTAGCATCGGTCGTGATCCTCCTTGGAGATGGAACTTGTGAGCGCATGAGAATTGTAATTTTCTACCATCACGCAGTATCCTCAAAGGCTTCACCAGATGGACGTCTGGGGACGTTTTGATTGTGTACGCCTTGGACCAGGCGATATTTTCTGAATCCATCAGTAGCCATACATCTACGAATGCTTGGGCGGACGTGTGCAGCTTCATTTGAGCAACGCACAGGGCATCGTTTAGCTGAGATATGTTGATGTCCCGAAGTTCAGGGTCTGGGTATATCCATGGGCCTCTGATCTCCCCGTTCCACTCCTCCTTCTCCATGTCCGTCAGACACAGGGATGTGCCGTTGCGGTAGCTGCTGACTAGGAGTGGCTCGGCGCGGGACTCATGCGCGGCTATGAAGGCTGGGTCGAATATGATGGCGCGCCACTGCTTGGACACACACATGAATCGGCACAACGATTTTACGGGCACCCAGGAGAGGATCTCGAAGATGACGTCCATTGGCAGTAAGTCGGCGGCGGCGGCTACAGCTGATCCAAGGTCAAAGTGGCGGCGTTTACACGCGTGTTTCCCCGTAACGGCAGTCGTGGCGGCGGCACCTAAGGCCAGCGGTGCGCGGCGGCGTCGCGCTCGTGGGAGACGGCGCAGCAACCGTACATGCGCGGAGATCTCGGTTGTTGATTTATATGCGCGCACCTTTGCCAGGTAACGCAGGAACGGCGGACCGATGGAGTTTGATACATATGGACGATGGTTTCGAACAGGCGATCTTAGATCAACGCGGCGTCGTTTAGGCTGGTGTTTCCCCGTAGTAGCAGTCATGGCGGCGGCGCGCAGCGGCGTGGCCTGGTGGGTTGTGGAGACGGCGCAGCGACAGGGAATTGATCCCAGCTGCGTGAAGGTCAGAGATCTATTTGTGTACCCGTACCTTCAGCAGGTTACACACAAACGGATCGATGGAACGTGATTTACATGGACGGGCGGGCTAGAAGGAGACTCGGTGATATTCGTTGGCAAGAGTTTTTATTAGGTAACGTTTGACAAAGAGTTGCCAAAAAGATAGGGTGGACGAAACAGTTTTTTTTTTAGAGAACCAACCTTTATTCATCAAATCATAATGTTTGTACAATCACCATCAGGTGGATTTAAAAACCAAACATGTCGCCCAAAAGTTAAGAAAATCGAACATTTAGCTAGACTAGCACAAAGCCCGTGCGTTGCCACGGTCCTACTTTTGCTTTCCCGTACATCTAAATATAATATAAACTTCAAAATCCATATTGATAAAAATAGATAGACATGTGTACTAAATTTTTTTCCCCAGTAGAAACGGGTGTCCGCACAGATCATATATTGTAAAAACCCAAACTATATCTATTGTGGCCGAGAGTGCAATGAGGTGACGAAATGGTGAGGAGTAACCGCCTAGGTCGAGCTCTGACGATGGCAGGAATAGACCAGCAATGCATCAGAGAGGGTGGAGGCCGCACGACGACGGACAAGGCAAAACAAAACGCTAGTCACATGGTGACATCGGTGAGTTCGTCATGGAGGTGAAATTTGTCTCTCACGACGACGATGGGAATCCATTGTACATGGAGAGTATTTAGTATCTTTAGATTTTCTTACCATATTGTAAAATTAGAAGAAGGTACCAAATAATCTGATAGTAGTATAGAAAATGGAAAATAATATGGAAATAGTTACTTTCTCCCCTTTCTTGTCCATATAACCTACTTATCAATTTTAATGAACTTAGCAAACAATGTCCACAATGAAAATTCACACATTTAATCATTTACTAATTTTCATGTTCCACCATGTGTCAACCCTACAACAACAGGCTCCGGTCAGCTAGTATTTGCAAACATGATCTTCCTTGAGGCTATTATTACCACTGATAATTTCTTAGCACATAAAAACAAAATTCTCTTTAATTTATACTTACTATCAATCATTACATCTAACTGTCGGAGAACATTTTATCAAGAAACAAAGCTATCCGGCTAGTCCCTCTACAAAAGTACACTCAATGATCCAGATGTGAATGGCAACGCTCTTAGTATCTGTAATGGTGGCATGTATTATTATGCTGCAATATTGATGAATCTTGTCGCCATGATCCTGCAAGAGTCTAAGTAAATAATCGATGAGCGCGGGTGGCTTCATCAAATGCAATAAAGCTATTTAAAACTTAATGCTACCACATGCTGCAGCATATTAGTCAATCTATCGAGAGGTGGCACAGAGAGTGCTTCATCCTGAATCAATTCAGCCTTATCGAGCTCATCTCTTGTCCCGTCAGTCATGCTGTCAGATTGAAGCAGGAGCATGAATTCACTCCTCTTATGTGCAACCTTGGGATCAAGGTTGAGTTCGTTGTTGCATTTAGGAGTCAAATCAAGATAACTCCAAGGTTAATGGCATCCCCCATCGTCAAAGCATGCCATTGCATGAATATCATTAAGCTCATTACCGACACTTGTTGAAGCACCTGTACACAACCTGACAACCCAAAGCTGTTCTATTTTATCTGATTGTGTCAAGATATACTTACAATGAAATCATGGTGGATAGGGACGGGGCGAGGCTAGGGATGGGGATGGGGGACGCGAGTCAAGAAACGAGCTCCCTCTCCCGAACTGGTCTAGTCCTGCCTCCTACGCCCTGTCGATGCGCCCCCTCCAGAATCGATCTGCTGCTTCGTCCCCTCCACCGCTGGGGTGCTATGTCCCGCCGTCGCACTGCGGCCAGGAGGCCAGGCCGCCGGGGAGATTGAATAGACCTCAGCCAATAGACGCGAATTCCATCGGGAATCCGCCTCCCCCATCGCACTACGGCCAGGAGGCAAGGCCGCCTGGGAGATTGAACAGACTTCTGTCGGTCGACACGAATTTCATCGGGAATCTGCCTCTGCCGCCAGAACGCCCTCTGTGGGAATCCGCCTCCTCCTATGCCGCCGCGGCGCTCTGCTCCACCGGCTCAGCTTCCCGACGTCTTTCGTGGAAGCACACTACCGGGCTGCCCTCGACCGGCATCGTGGAGGAGACTGATAACGCCGGGCATGGATTGCGCCGGCAAGGCTCAATGGCTCAGCGCAGCGGTCATGACTGGCTCGTTTCGACGGTGTCGTATGGCGGGTCGCTCCTGCGGCCGAATTTCGTTAGAGCGAGCTCGTGCTTTTCCGCTTGCAGTTGTTCCCTGCTGATTTTGGTCCGGGCAACTGGTTCGCCGCAGATGAGGTCTAGAGGCGGCAGGGGCGCGAACCACAAATCAAAGGGTTGCTTTTGCAGGGAACGCGACCGGAAGGTCATCGTCGGCGTCTCCCTATGCCAGGGGTAGCTTGTGAGCTTAGGCTCAATGGGTGCCCGATGGAGCTTGTCGTCACAGTGGCGATGCGGTCGTGCTTGCTTGCTCGCTGGGAACGAAAACGGGAATCTGCCTCTCCCGCTGCCAGATCCGAGTGGAGTCACTGGCGGAGCTTGGACCCGGATAGGCGTCGAAGGACATTGGACACGTGCGTACGGCGTACCCGAGGGTGAGCGTAGTGCCGGCGACCTGGCCATGCCCGCTCGCGGTCGAGAGAATCGGATGAGGTAGGCAGTAAAGAAAAAGAAAACGTTTCGGGCGAGTGAATTGAAAACGTATTTTAGGTGGATTGAAAGCGTACTTGCGAGCCACGGACCATACCTCTACCAATATTATTAGTAGAGATTATGAACATCAGCATTTGACCGGCGTCCTTCATGGGCAAACTCGAAAGATACAAAATCACCCCTAACTATCGTCATCTCTTGGATTAGCTGACCTTAGGGGCCAAGCATGTCTCCTCCATTGATTCTGCTGATCACATTAGCGCAATCACTTGCAAGTTTGACTTGTGCAAGGTATAGATCGCTTGCTAACGCCATTCCCTCCATGCAAGCGATAGCTTCAAGGATCTCCGGGTCATCAGCGCCCCTGATGACAACTGCAGACGCTCCCAGGAACGCTCCTATCTCGTCCCTAGCGATGGCCGCCACGGTCGCCAGCCTGTTGTTCTTTGAAAGCGCGGCATCGACATTTATCTTGGAAACACCGGCTGGTGGCGCAATCCAGCGAGGTGCAGCCATCGCCCCTCCTTGTTTGGGCGCCGCCGGCGTTTTCTGAATCACCAAATCATCAATAAACCAGTTGATGAAGCTCAGAGTCGATGTCGGCTCTGGAAATTCACCTCATGCAAAGCTTTCCGACGAGCATGCCATATAGCCCATAGAGCTACCATCATTTTAGTGACTTCAGAATGCGGTAAAGAGCCGATTACCGTCACTAGCAGGTGGATGAAACAGTTGGGCTCTTTAGATTTGGTTCTGTCGGTGACGAGGGTTAAACTCGGCAAATGTCCTAGATGAAGGACTTAGGATCGGGGAGATAGGGCGTCGGATGAACTCGAAGGCAAAGTTAGTCAAAATAGGTGTGTCTCGAAAGTAAACTTGGGTGTTCATCCTGGCTTGCTTTCAATCTGCCCTCACCGTTCCCTCCTGACCCCTATATATAGGTGGCCAGGTCTCAAGGATCGGATAGGGTCCGATACAGATTACAATATCGACATACGGTAAGAACTCGTATTCGACTATCATTACAATCGGGCCTAGCTTAACGGGGCTCAGAGGTACTCAACTAACGGGCTCTATTAACTATACCCTTGTCAGGAGCCCCTGAGATTCTAACAGAATTGTAGATTCAGGTTGAATCTCTAATCTTTATATCTTCGACTTGATCAATTCTTCGACTCGGTCTTTCGACTTATTTTCATGATAATATTTTGCAAGGGGTTTTTGATGAACAAGCCTGACAACTCTGACGGATCAAGAGGTCAGTTAACTGCTGGAACAGATAATTGTCACCTACTTCAAATTCAATCTCCTTGGATTTGAATTCGGGATACCGGTCAAACCCACTCTTTTGCCGCATGGACTTACAAAGAATGAATCCCAGTGATTCTCAGGGTACCCAGTGTGTCCACCAGGATTTTCTTCGCGTCGTAGACACGGATATATACCAGCAGAGCGCATCCATGTGCGTATACCAGGCCACATATGACGGATCCCGGGGTCTTACCTTCGTGATAAATCACAGCATTCGAGTTTCGTTGCGATAACGCAACTCGAGAATCTCATGTCGCAGTCAAATTTCGACTGAAAATATTCGGGTTTAAACAACCATAAAACTCGCTCCCGATGGGAGTAACACTCCTCCACTTCTCATGCTCTATCATTTGCCAAGAAATATCGTCGGGTGCGCGCTCAGCGCTCCTGATGGGAGTAGCCCCCGAGGCTATAGTCGAAAAAATATTTCTTCGAGTATAGGCTCAAATAGAGTGTAGTTCATCATACTTCATCTTGAGATAATAACCTGTTGTCGAATACGTGTCCATCACTTCAGAGAGAAGTTGTATTCACCATTCTTGAAAGTAGTAGCCCCCGAGGCTATAATCGAAACTCCTTCGTATACAGTCTTGTTTATCTATTTTGCACTTGTCGGCGCCATCCTTCTTCTTCCATATATCATCTTCTTTATGACGTCAATGAGTATGTCACTCTGTATGAGTGCGAACCGTTGTGTGGGCAGTACTGTAAATTTCTCAATTTTTTGACCGTTAGTGGGCTTACCGTTTCCGATCTTTGCGCCACGTCTCAGCCCACGATCCTTCTCTCAGAAGGTATATAAGGGGGGTAGTGGGAGATTTTACTGTTTACCAGCTTTTTCTCTCCGCCACCGCCGCCACTGTCGATCTTGCCTCCTTCTCCTTTCGTGCATAGCCCCCAGGCGCGGATTGATAGATGTGTGTGAAGCACCTAGCGACCAAGAACACCATGGCCAAGGGAAAATCGAACGCCGCGACCACCTGGGTGACCTCTGCCATCACGAAGAAGGAGGTGGAGAAGGCCCGGACGGACGGCCTCATCTCCGCCCAAGATTCAATCAAGTTTCCAAGCACTGAGCGGATCCCGGAGCCCCCGAGTGGTTATCGGGTAATGTTCCTCGCTTTCCTCCTCCGCGGTCTTTCTCTTCCTGCCCACGAGTTTCTTCGTGGGCTTCTCTTTGTTTACGGTATGCAGCTTCACCAGCTCACACCTAACTCTCTTCTGCACATTGCTTGTTTTGTGACTTGCTAGCGTGTGGTTGACGTGGAAGCAGACAGTCTTTGTGCTTGGTGAATGACCAGCCCGTTGGGAACCCCAAGAGGAAGGTATGATGTGTATAGCAGCTAGTTTTCCCTCAGTTAAGAAACCAAGGTTTAATATCGGTCAGGAGAGGAGAGACAAACGACTGAAGGTGATGTGGAACCTGTACACACACAAACAAATACTTTGCTCCCAACTTGCGATGAGGTTGTCAATCTCACCGGTTTGCTTGAAACAAAGGTTATGAGTGTATCGAGTGGAAAACAGTAATAATATGCGAGTAAAGTAAACAGTGCGGGAAAAGTAAACAGGTGATAGCAATATGATTAAAATAGGACCGGGGTCCACAGTTCACTAGTGGTGTCTCTCCATAGATAAAATAATATGCTGGGTAAACAAATTACAGTTGGGCAATTAATAGAATAAAGATAAACGTGATATGTCAAGAAGATCACTATGAGATTTACTCTGGGCATTACAACAAAATACATAGACCGCCATCCAACTGCATCTATGACTAATAATCCACTCCCGGGGATATCAATCCGAACACCCCAGTAGTATTAAGTTGCGAACAACAGATAATTGCATTAAGCAAAGTGTGTAATGTAAACAAAGCATATGCCCTTGAGCATATGAATGTTGTTTTCTCCCTAGTAGCAACAGCACATCTACCATCTTAGAGGTTTCTGTCACTCCCCCAGGTGAAATAGAGGCATGAACCCACTATCGAGCATAAATACCCCCTCTTGGAGTCACTAGCAACTACTCGGCCAAGATAGCTACTAACAACGGAGAGCATGCAAGATCATAAACAACATAGAGATAACAAAAGATATAATTCAGTACAGCAACTTAATCATAAACACCAATATTCATCGGATCCCAACAAACCAACATCATACAATTACATAACGGTGATCTCAATCATGTAGGGCAGCTCATGAGATCTAAACATGAAGCACATGGTGGAGAAGACAACCAACTAGCTACTGCTATGGACCCATAGTCCAAGGTAGACTACTCACTCATCGCTCCGGAGGCAAGCATGGCGATGAAGAAGACCTCCGGTGGCGATTCCCCTCTCCGGCAGGGTGCCGGGAAGAGCTTCTGGACCCTCCCGATCTTCGGGTCGACGGCGGCGGCGGATCGCGATGTATTCTGGAAAACTGATCGGGCCCTTAGGTTTTTCTCGTCAGGGGGTATATGTAGGCGAAAGGGGGCTGTCAGAGGGTGGACCACGTGGCCTCACACGGGGCTGGCGCGGCCAGGGGCTAGGCCGCGCCGCCCTTGTGTGTGGGGGCCTCGTGGCCCCCCTCCGTCAGGTCTTCGGATGTTTGGGAGCTCCCCGGTGAAATATGACTTCAGGAACTTGTTTCGTTTAATTCCGAGAATATTTCCTGTGTATCACTTCTGAAACACAAAAACAGCAGAAAACAGGAAACTGGCACTGTGGCACTTCGTTAATAGGTTAGTTCCGGAAAATGTATAAAAATGCCACTAAGTGTAACGAAACAATAGGCAAATGGTGTAAAACAAAGCATGGAGCATCAAAAATTATAGATACGTTTGAGACGTATCACCCAGGCTATATATATGCTGCTCTCGTGGGTTTGCTCTTTTTTGCCAGATATTGACGAGTTCGAGGGAGTCTGAATAAGCTGTCTTCTTTTCATGGTACCTGCATCACCAGTACTAGAGGATTCCGTTACCCTTGTCCTGATGAGGCAATAGCGAATATCCCGAGACATACGGGCGAATAGATCTCTACTTCGAGTGCACATCGCAATTGGTACGTCATCTCAGTTTCGTACCTTTTCTGTTCCTTGGCTACATTATGGTTTTACTATGATTAATATACAGAAATCCATGCCAAGCTCACTACTATCTTATAGAGGACACTGCTTTCTGCGTCTAGAAACCATGAAGTTGTTGATCTTGCATATTCGAAAGTCAAACGTGTGTTCAAATCATAAGGAAAAACATACAATTGGTTTTCAGCTTGTCCTTCAAAGAGAGCAAAACATAAATGCATAGGACACCTTCAAGTTTAAGAGGGTGACTAGATACAAATAATTTAAGAACAGGTGAAACCAATCATCATGAATCAATCAATGAACTTTGGGACAATGCATATCACACTAAGAATGACAACTATGCTCTCTTAATGGTGCATAAAGAAAGAAGGTGGTGACTCAACATAAAAGTAAAAGAAAGGCCCTTCGCAGAGGGAAGCATTGATTGAGCATGTGCTAGAGCTTTTCATTTGTAAAACAGAGAGATAAAAATTGGTTTTGAGAGGTGGTTGTCTTTGTCAACGACTGGCAATGGGGTTCTTACTATCTTCCATACAAAAATGAAGCAAGTTTTTGAGAGAGAGATTGGCACTTTTGTGCTCTTTTTATAAAACTTGGCACTCCTCCCCACCTTTTTGCTTTCACATACCATGGCTAACCGATTCCATCGGGTGCCCACCAACATTCACATTCTTTGGAGGAGTGCCTTTTTTTCTTTCTTTTTTCTCTTTTTTTCTTTTTGGAATAAGCAATATGGAAGATAGCAAATCCGACCACTACGTCCCCATGAGCTGAAAATAGTGTCACAAAACGAGAAGTGTTTTGAAGGTTTTTGAAAGATAGCACATGAGAATTTACTTTGGAATGGCTTACAAATACCATGCATAGGAGTTTATAGTGGACACAATGGAAAACTTTGGCTTTTAGGAGTTAGATGCACGAGTAGAGCTCATACTCAGTACAAGGCGAGGGCTAGCAAAAGACTGGGAGCGACCAACTAAGAGAGCAATAATGGCCATAATCATGCAAAGCGACAAAGCGACATTAAAAGAAGCATAAGATGGCATCAAAAGTCAAAAACTAAATGATCATGAAGGCTATTGGCGACTTTGTAAGAGTCTAACATGTGTGAGCATACGCCAAGTCAACCCAAATAAAGCATCAAGGAGAAAACCAAAATAATGCTTCCATACAATAAAAACAACGCATGATTTTTTCAAAGGCTCATTAAGCAATCTCAGTTATTTGAGATAAGTCATGCTACAGCAAAACCACTAAGCATACTATCAAAAAGACATCAAGCATGACATGAAAAAGCCTAAGACGCAGCCTACACAAGCTCCTTCTTGTACCACTATTTTGCACAAAGCTTTTTCTCTTTTCCAACACCATTTGAAATTTTTTTAAGACACCTCTTTTGATGAAAACCAATAAAGATCAGAGGCAAAAATACACCTTGATGAAAAGATATGACAAGGTCTGAATGCAAATCAAGGCGAAAACGAAAACCAAAAGCAGTAGCAGAAAAAGAAGAACACTCGATTTTTAATAAGAGTGAAAACTAGAGCGTTCTTTGCAAATGAAAACGAGTACATCTCCTCCAAAGGAAATTTTTTGGGGTCCAACCATTTATTGCAGCAAACAAACAAACTAAACCAACTAAGAAAACTAAAACAACTGACGCTCTAAGAAAAACACATAGTGCATGAAGCAATAAAAATATAGTGTCTTGAAAGGTGACTTGATTTTTGCCGATGAAGAAGGGGTGCCTCGGGGGCATCCCCAAGCTTTGACGCTTGTACTTCTTGGATATTTCTTGGGGTGATGCATGGGCATCCCCAAGCTTGAGCTTTTGTCCATTCTTCAACTCATTTCATCATTCTCCAATCCCTACACTTGAAAACTTCCTTCATACAAAACTAAACACAATTCTATTAGCAACATTAGTGTAAGCATAAAATATATTCAACCTCTTTTAGCTTCAGGTTTCAACCCAAAACCACCACATATAAAGTATATACTACTGTAGAAACTTCCACAAAAAGTTCCATGATCAAAAGAACTCAAAAGAAAGCGATAAAGTGGCAAACACAAATATTGGCAGAAATCTGTCAAAACTGAACAGCTGACAAAGGACGAATTTTTGAAAGGTTTTCTGTTGCTCAAATCAAAAAGTGTTCAACTAAGAAAAGTTTGGATATAACCTGGGCATATGCACAAGAAATCGCAGGTCCAAAAGATAAACAGAGAATTTATACGAATTTTTACGGTGCAGCACCGAAAACAGTTTCAGGACAGCAACATACCCAAATCTTTACCTCGCTCAAATTAGAGGCTTCTCTTGGCACAAAAACGAAATAAACAAGATAAGGAGCGGTCATTACAGTAGTAATGACTTCCAAGACTCAAATAAAAGAAAAAGTACTGAAAAGAAAACATTGGGTTATCTCCCAAGAGTGCTTTTCTTTAACGCCTTTGAGCTAGGCGCAGAAAATTGCGAATCAAGTAATATCAATAGATGAAGCATCAAGCTCATAATTTCCTCTAAGAATAGAGTCAAAAAGTAATTTATTTCTTTTCCTAGGGAAGTGTTCCATACCTTTCTTTAGTGGGAATTGATACTTGATAGTGCCTTCCCTCATATCAATAATAGCACCTACAGTTCGAAGAAAGGGTCTTCCCAAAATAATAGGACATGAAGCATGGCATTCAACGTCCATAACAAGAAAATCAACGGGAACAAGGTTAGTGTTAACCACAATAAGAACATCATTAATCCTTCCCAAAGGTTTCTTCTTAGCAACATCAGCAATAGGAACATCAAAATAGCACTTTTCAAGCGGTGGTAAATCAAGCATGTCATAAATCTTTCTAGGCATGATAGAAATACTAGCACCTAGATCACATAAAGCATGGTAATCATAACCATTAACATGCATATCAATGATGGGTTCCCAACCATCTTCTAACTTCTTGGGAACAGAGGCTTTTTGCTTCAACTTTTCATCCCTAATTTTCATGAGAGCATTGGTAATATGCTTGGTAAAAGCAATATTTAAAGAACTAGCATTGGGAGTCAAAGCAAGCTTTTGCAAGAACAAAATAACTTCAGATATATTGCAGCCATCAACATCAAAATCATTAAAACAAGTAGAGCTATCATCTCCCACACTCCGAAAAATTTCAGCACTCTTTTGAGAAAAAGTTTTGATAGTTTTAGGCTTTTTAACACAAGGAGTGGGAGTTTTCTCTACACCAATCAAAGTGAGAGGATTGGTACCAGTAGGAATAACATCATTAGAGGTAGTAATGGTACATACCTTCATCTCTCTAGCCATCTCATCTTTTCTTTCCCACCTGGCATGCAATTCCGCTAACAATCTAATATTTTCATCAATTCCAACTTGAATAGCATTAGCGGTAGCAAAAACATTGTTCTCTTTCACATCATTAGGGAACACTTTTAGTTTCAGAAGTTCAACATCATGAGCAAGGCTATCAACCTTAGAAGCAAGAATATCAATTTTTCCTAACTTTTCCTCAACAGACTTATTAAAAGCAGTTTGCTTACCGATGAAGTCCTTGAGCATTACCTCAAGCTCGGAGGGCGCGGCCCTAGTGTTGTTGTAGGAGTTACCATAAAAATTACCATAACCATTACCATTGGTAGAAGGATACGGCCTATAATTGTTACTAGCAAAATTGTTCCTATAAGCATTCTTATTAAAATTATTGTTTCTAATGAAATTCACATCAACTTGCTCTTCTTGAGCAACCAGAGAGGCCAAAGGAACATTATTAGGATCAACATGAGTCCTATCATTAGCAAGCATAGCCATAATGGTATCAATCTTATCATTCAAGGAAGAGGTTTCCTCAACAGAATTTACCTTCTTACATTGTGGAGCTCTCTCGGTGTGCCATTCGGAATAATTTACCATCATGTTGTCGAGTAGCTTTGATCCGGCGCCCAAGGTAAGGGTCATAAAAGTGCCTCCAGCAGCTGAATCAAGTAGGTTCCTCGAAGAAAAATTCAGTCCTGCATAAAAAGTTTGGATAATCATCCAAGTAGTCAGTCCATGAGTGGGGCAATTCTTTATCATAGATTTCATTCTTTCCCAAGCCTGAGCAACATGTTCATTATCAAACTGAGTAAACTTCATAATATTGCTACGCAGAGATATAATCTTAGCAGGAGGATAGTATCTACCAATAAAAACATCCTTACACTTAGCCCATGAATCAATACTATTCTTAGTCAAAGACAGCAACCAATCTTTAGCTTTCCCTCTCAAAGAAAAAGGAAACAGCTTGAGCTTAATAATATCACTATAAACATCCTTATATTTCTGCATCTCACATAGCTCAACAAAATTGTTGAGATGAGCTGCAGCATCTTCAGTACTAGCACCAGAAAATTGCTCTTTCATAACAAGGTTCAATAAAGCAGGCTTAATCTCATAAAAGGTGGTAGCAGGAACAGGCGGTGCAATAGGAGTGCAGATAAAATCACCATTGTTTGTGCTAGTAAAGTCACACAACTTGGTGTTTTTAGGATTGGCCATTTCAGCAAAACGAAAGTAAACAAGTAAAAACAACTATCAAGGATTCTAATTTTTTTGGGTTTTTGATAAAAAGCAATGCAGGTAAAATAAATAAAGTAAAGCAAAACAATAACAAAGTAAAGAATGTGTGTGCGAAAACTCCCCTCGCAGAAGTCTTCTTTCCTCCCCGGCAACGGCGCCAGAAAAAGAGATGCTAGTGTGTGGTTGACGTGGAAGCAGACAGTCCTTGTGCTTGGTGAATGACCAGCCCGTTGGGAACCCCAAGAGGAAGGTATGATGTGTATAGCAGCTAGTTTTCCCTCAGTTAAGAAACCAAGGTTTAATATCGGTCAGGAGAGGGGAGACAAACGACTGAAGGTGATGCGGAACCTGCACACACACAAACAAATACTTTGCTCCCAACTTGCGATGAGGTTGTCAATCTCACCGGTTTGCTTGAAACAAAGGTTATGAGTGTATCGAGTGGAAAACAGTAATAATATGCGAGTAAAGTAAACAGTGCGGGAAAAGTAAACAGGTGATAGCAATATGATTAAAATAGGACCGGGGTCCACAGTTCACTAGTGGTGTCTCTCCATAGATAAAATAACATGCTGGGTAAACAAATTACAGTTGGGCAATTGATAGAATAAAGATAAACGTGATATGTCAAGAAGATCACTATGAGATTTACTCTGGGCATTACAACAAAATACATAGACCGCCATCCAACTGCATCTATGACTAATAATCCACTCCCGGGGATATCAATCCGAACACCCCAGTAGTATTAAGTTGCGAACAACAGATAATTGCATTAAGCAAAGTGTGTAATGTAAACAAAGCATATGCCCCTGAGCATATGAATGTTGTTTTCTCCCTAGTAGCAACAGCACATCTACCACCTTAGAGGTTTCTGTCACTCCCCCAGGTGAAATAGAGGCATGAACCCACTATCGAGCATAAATACCCCCTCTTGGAGTCACTAGCAACTACTCGGCCAAGATAGCTACTAACAACGGAGAGCATGCAAGATCATAAACAACATAGAGATAACAAAAGATATAATTCAGTACAGCAACTTAATCATAAACACCAATATTCATCGGATCCCAACAAACCAACATCATAGAATTACATAACGGTGATCTCAATCATGTAGGGCAGCTCATGAGATCTAAACATGAAGCACATGGTGGAGAAGACAACCATCTAGCTACTGCTATGGACCCATAGTCCAAGGTAGACTACTCACTCATCGCTCCGGAGGCAAGCATGGCGATGAAGAAGACCTCCGGTGGCGATTCCCCTCTCCGGCAGGGTGCCGGGAAGAGCTTCTGGACCCTCCCGATCTTCGGGTCGACGGCGGCGGCGGATCGCGATGTGTTCTGGAAAACTGATCGGGTACTTAGGTTTTTTCCGTCGGGGGGTCTTTATAGGCGAAGGGGCGATGTCAGAGGTGGAGCCAGGCTCCCTCACACAGGGGTGGCGCGCCAGGGGCCTGGCCGCGCCAGCCCTGTGTGTGGGGCCCTGGTGGCCCCTCTCCGTCTCTCCTTCGGATGTCTGGAAGCTTCCGGGGAAAATAAGACTTTAGGAACTTGTTTCGTCCAATTCCGAGAATATTTCCTGTGTATCACTTTTGAAACACAAAAATAGCAGAAAACAGGAAACTGGCACTGTTGCAACTTGTTAATAGGTTAGTTCCGGAAAATGCATAAAAGTGCCACGAAGTGTAACGAAACAATATGCAAATGGTGTAAAAACAAGCATGGAGCATCAAAAATTATAGATACGTTGGAGACGTATCATGACTCTCTGCGAGTCATTCTTGGGCATTGAGCCCCACTTTCTTCTCTGGAGGTCAATCTTTCGGCTTTGCCCCAACGTTGCTTTGTCCAGAAAACCCGAACTGGGCGGAGCCGTTGTTTCTGTGCGTCCTGAAGCACAATACCTTGAATTTTCCATGGCCGCATCTGTCCAAGGGTGGAGGACAAAGTGGTTCTATATCAAGGACCGCAAATCCTCTCCCGAAGATGAATACGGCCTACCCCCTTTCGATGCTTCCCAGGAGGTGAAGAAATTGGCGTCGTGGGATACGCTTCCCTCAGATATAGAAGTAGAACAAATTCTTCCTCTTCTGTCTCGCATCAAGGCTCTGAAAGGAGGCCAAGGAGGCGCTTTATCGGGTATTCAACTCATGGAGTTTTTTGTTCAACGTCGAGTTCAACCCCTGCAGCACCGCCTTACCAAACTTTGGAGTTACTCCGGCTTGGAAGATCCTACTCGCGTCTCTGAAGATTTGATACAGAAAAAAGATGTCGACAAGCGAGTCTGGAGTCTCACCAAGCTCACCAAGGAACATGCGGTTGCTGACTTGACCGCTGATTACTTCGACTCCGTGCACCCTCTACCTGAGGTATGTATCTGCTTACTTCTTGGCTACTTGTTGTCGAATTTTGTGTTTCTCAAACTATGTTTTCCTTTTCTTTGTTTGCTCTAGTAACTTGTTCGTGTGCAGGGGCACCAATTTCTCCTCTCGCGCCCTTCTCTTCCAGAGGTAGGGCCCCTTCCGGCTGATCTGGCCATGTCTGTATCAGAAGCCCCCGAGGCTGATGATATTCAAGACAGGGATGATGCCGAAGAATTAGAAGAGGACACTAGTTCGTCGACATCGTCTCCTCCTGTGCAGCCTAAAGACACTGGTTTGGACAAGAAGAGGAAATGAGTCGATGAATTTGCTTCTTCGAGTTCTGCAGCGGCTGATAAGGCCTCTGTTCCTGCAGGAGAGATGGAATACTTCGACCTCCTGGCATCGTAAGTGCTTTATTCGAGTTCTTCAATTGCACTTCTCTTGCCTTGTGTCTGTCGTGTTATACATAACTTGCTTTCTTCTTGTAGAGATGACGAGGAGCCGCCAAAAGATGGTACAGCTGCTCCACTCATTTCACCTGTGGCCGCTGATGAGCCTGCTGAGCCATATATTGCGCCAAGGGTTACCAGGGCCTCTGTCAAGAAGGTTCCTCAAGCCCGAAACCTCAAACGCTCAAAGAAGGCCAAAGAAACCGACGTTTCTCTTGAAGCCCATGCATCTACAGTTTCTCCCGATGATGTGAGCAACTTTTCTTTACTTGCTTTCCTTGCATACACTCGTGCTCTTACCCGCTCTTTCTCTCAGGCATTATTGAAGAGATTCGTCGCCTTGGGTACTGAATGTGCTAAGTACCTAAAAGTTGCGAAAGCTTCCGAAGGTACAATTTTGACGTCCAGTCATTACTGTGCTTATCCTTTGCTGTTTATCTGACACCCTTTCATCTTCTTCTGTAGCTGCTCTAGCAACAGCCAATGCTCGAATTGCGTCGCTGGAGGCGGAGCTCAGTGCTTCGTAGAAGGCTTATGATGTTGCGGCCGCTGCTAAGGCAAACGCTGAGAAGTCGCAGAAATCTGCGCTTGGTAAGGCGAAGAAAGCTGAAAAAGCTTTAGCTGATGCCAACAAGGAGCATGTTCAGCGAGAGCAAGCCGTGGCAGAGCATCTTTGCACAATGTCTATTGCTGCTGAAGGTAAGTGCTTCGCCTTGTCTTCTATTTTCGACTTTTGTTGCACTGTTGTACTTGTTAAAACTTTTCTTTCCTTTTCTCTTCTATCTTCTTTTTCTTGTGCAGGATTTACCGGGGTACCTTCATCGTCCCTGCAACCGGACGATGATCCTCTGATGACTGCGGTTAACCTACTCGAGGCAAACTGGATATCTATCCAGGAGATTTTTGAGTTAGTTAGCCGCATTCTATCACGGCTATTTGTCGGGTTATGGCCGAAGAAAAGGGCAGCAGTTCCGGAGGACAACTTGAGGAATCTTGCCAAGTCCTTCGATACAACTAAAGACCCCACTTCCCAGCTGAAGGGGCTCTCTCTGAAGCGTGGCGCCGAGGGTGCTATTGCACTTTCTTTTGCGCACGGTACAGACTTCGACTGGGAGAAGGTGAGCTCTCCCCATGGCCGCCCCCGCGATGAGATGAAGGATTTTTTCGAGAAGGCAAAGAAGTTGGCAGCTGCATTGGTGGCAATTATTTCTCCTTCGGCAGCCTCCGCGGTATCTGCTGCACCACCTCCAGCGGCAGAAGATCTAGTGCCTCCGTCGACTTCTGGCGAGGAATTTGCCATGCCTTCTTCTGCCACGGAGCAAAATGCTGAGGTGGCGTAGACTCGGCTTCTTTGTAGCTTTAGATTTCTCCTTTTGAATGTAAAAAACTTTAGTTGCGTGCAACCCGAGAACCTTAGTTATAGGGTTTTTGCACTTATGTAAATATATTTCCTTCGTATGAAGTCTTGTGCTGTCTCTCTGAAATGTTTCTCCTTTCTTTTTTTTGGCTTGCAGTCGATGCACGTCAATGATCCTTTGACTCACGGGCCTGCTCCTTCCTCTGCCCGTGTGTTCGGTTCTCAGATTTTGTCGACTCCTAGTCGATGCAGTCGATGCAGTCGATGCGCAGAGTACTCTTCAAGGGTTTCCGATCTTGAGGCTCGCCTAACTTTAGCCAAGCGCAAAGCACAGATGGCTATTAATAAAGCTATCAAAGCCAGCGGTTATATGAAGCAGATATCTTCTCTTGATGAAAAGGTCTCCAGTTTGACGGTGAAGATTGTTCATAATGAAGAGTGCGAATCATTTATTCTTGGCATTGTCGAGTCTGCCTGCGAGATGTTGCGATGTAAGTTTTCTTTCGACTCCTCCTTTCCCTGTTTCTTCACTGCTATTTTTGTGACACCTTTTGCCGTTATAGGCACTTGTTTGGATTTCGCTGCTGAGGATCATCGGGTTACTGAGCGAAATGCGGCTTTGGAGAAAATGTTGGCTGGCTTTGAGACTTTGTGGTCTGATCCTCGACGCCGGAGTGCCATTGTACTGCTTCAGGACCGTGCCCAACATATAGGCGAGTCAGTTGATGGTTGCCGATGGGCTCTCACAACTATGCACTCTATTATGCTTCCTCGCAATCCTTTGCCTGCAACTTTCCCACTTCTTCTTGATACTTTCAGATCCAGCCATGGTATTCATAGATTGATAGAGCTGAACTTAGTGGTAGGTGCCAATTTTGCTCTCGGGTGGATACGCAAGTGGCACCCGAGGTTGAATTATAGCTCTATGTCCCTGAGTTTGGCTCCAGGTGGAGCTAGCCTTCGAGTACATATGGAGAACACGCTGCGACCTGCTCGAAGACTCGTAGCTAGGCTGCTGGAAGTGGATGCTGCATTTTTTCGCGAGTACCACTATTTAGATCCTTTAGGCGTAGATGATTCTGATAACCCGTTATTGTAATATTTTTGTATATGTGGAACGCGAGAGTGTCTTATTTTGTGACTTTATGTCGAAAAATTTGTCCTCAAAGCGTTACTGTATGAATCGTGCGTTTACCGCATTTTCCCTTTGAAAGACTCGTAAACTCGAATATGAGGAACGCTTTGTCTTTATTATACTTGTAATGTAAGATACATGGGGTGACCCAATAGATCCGGCCTATAACCTGTGTTCTGGATCTAGAGGGCATTGCCCCTGGTATAACTCGTGGCTTTTGCAGCCTTATTCTTCTACTCTATTTTATTGTTCTTTGATGCTTATGCCGTCATGGCTTTCTCTTCTTCTCCTGTATCTTTATCTTCTCCTGATGCTCCTACTCGTGGTCTCTTCATCTCGGGCTCCGCAACGCGTCCTTCGAGTGGCTTGACACCTTCTGTGGTCATGTTCTTAGCTTTCTCTGCATAGTTGGCTGTTGTGCCAAAGTTTTGCGCCATCTTGTGGAACTCCCTGTCGCAGAGATCTGAGACTTTGAAACTTCCTTTTACTTTGATTACTCCTCTTGGTCCTGTCATTTTGAGTACCAGATATGTATAATGAGGCACTGCCATGAATCGCGAAAACACGGGTCGCCCGAGGATCGCATGATACTGAGATGGCCAGTCCATGACTTCGAAGTCGAGCTTTTCTCTTCTGTAGTTTTGCCGGTTGCCAAAGCAAACGTTGAGTGCTATCCGTCCTAGTGGATAATTGGCACTTCCTGGTACAATTTCGTGGAAGGAACAATTTGTTGGCTTCAAGAACTCTAGTGATATATGCATTGCTTTGAGTGTTTTTGCATATATCAGATTAATTCCACTTCCTGCATCCATGAATATCCTGTCAATATCATATGCGCCGATTTGAGCTTTGAGTACCAGAGGCACGTTTCTTGGTCGAGGTACTGTTATGGGGTGATCCTCTCTGTTGAACTCGATTGGCTGTTCTGACCAGTGCAAATATTCCGTGGTGGCTGGAGGTGAGATGACTGCCAAGTTAACTTGTCGAGTGATGCTTTTTTCTTCTTTGTTCGACTTGGGCACAGGTTGTATCATTGCTGTGATGTGTCCTTTCGATGGAACGTACCCTTCATCGTCATCATGCCCCTGGTTTGGCTGGTCTTGTCCTTGAGGAGCTCCGTTGTTCCCTTGCTGATTTGTGGGAGGTTGTTGCTTCCTTCGTATCCTTGTCGCCTTGCTTCGGTTTGTTTGTTTAATGCTGCCTCTTGTAGCTTCAAGAATGTTGTGCAATCTTTCATTGCGTACCTGGATACACACTTACCATCGACGAACGCTGAGTGTATATGACAAGGTCCATTAAGCATGGCTTCTGGCGATGGATTGTATTCTCTGGATTCTCTTGTGGGAAACTTTTTATAATTCTCCTTTCCATAGCTTTGGTATCCCGAACTTCTGCGCTCGCCTCCTTGATAACTGTTGTCCTTGTATCCCGTGGCTACCTGGCTGTGATAGCCATGGTTGTCGTCGTTTCGGGATCGTCTTCTTTGATTTCCATATCTATTCCTTCTGTCATCCTCTGGAGATCGCGTGCGCTTGTTGTTGCACGCGTCTTCTCCGTCTGTGAATCTGTTTGCTACGTCCATGAGCTCTGATACTGTTTTTGGCTTGATTCTTCCCATCTCTTCGACTAAGTCTCTTCGCCTTAATCCAATGATGAATGCATCAATTGCTATTTCATCTGAAACTTTGACTGCTGAATTTTTGATAAGACTCCATCTTTGGATGTATGCCCGCAGTGTTTTGTCGCGTTGTTGTACATACGCTTTGACTTCTTCTATTGATGCTGGCCGCTTATATGTCGACCTAAAGTTGCTTGTAAATTGCTTTGTGAGGTCTTCCCAGCTTCCAATAGTTTCTTTCTCCAGTTTGCTCAACCATGACCTTGCTGCGCCAGTGAGGTGTAGCTGTAAACTTTGCCTTGCTGTTTCTTTAGTTCCTCCCAATATTTGTACTGCTTGTAGATAATCTGAGAGACATGATTGTGGTTCCTGTGATCCGTCGTACTTTTGCTGATCATGAGGTAACTTGAACCCTTTGGGAACTGGAGTGGTGCGAACCCTGCGAGTAAAGCACGATGCTCCCATCTCTTTTTCATCGTCTTCATAGTCACGCTTTTCGTTTGGAGATCAAGATCTTCGGGTTCTTCCATGCTGCTTTGGTGATGGCGATCGAGATCGCTGATTGCTACTTCTCCGCCAAGGACTGTTGTGACGGCGAGGCGATCTTGGCTTGTGCGTTTCCTTATGGTGGTGCGCTTCCTCTCCTTTTGCTGATAGCTTGTGGCCCACCATATTGAGTCTGTTCAATGCTGCTCTATGCATATGCTCCCTAGGATCCCCTGGGCTTGGTCGAGTTGTAAGCAGATATGCTTGTGCTGCTACTAGCGCTGCTTCAGGGGTTTTTGGTACGATGTTCCCCTGCTCGTCGACCGATAGGAAGGACGAGTCAAGGTTTTTGGAGATACTTTGCCTTTCTGAGTACTCGAGGTTTTCATACCTTGAACCATGTCGACGATTTCTCCTTGCGTTGGTGTGTGATGCGTCGCTTCGTGCTCTGCGAGCGGCGTTGCTAGCTGCGATGGCTGATTCCTTCCTTTGTTGTATCTCTATTTTCTGCTTTGCTAGTTGCTTCGCCTGCTGCCTTAGGGCATAATGATACCCCAAAAGCATGTCTTTGCTGGAGTTTGATGGTATTGGCGTGCCGTGTTCTACGGCTTCTCTTATTATCCTCCATTCGTTGACTGGTAGTCGAATTTTTTCCCTGGTTGTGAGGGATTCTGCTGTTTGCCCTTCTGCTAGGTGATTTGCTCCTCTATCGATATTTGCTGGGTTTAGCACTGGATTGTTGTTTTCGTCGAATTCTTCTGAGTTGTCCCCCACGATGGCAAGCACCTGGCATTGTTTGCCGATGTTACTATTGAAGCTTGAGAAGATCGAGTCACCATCTTCAGAAAGCTCTAACCCTGTCTTCCATGTATCTGTTGACTTGTCTGAGATACCGTCGAGGCAGATCACGAGATCATCGAGTTGGACCCCTGCATCAAAATTTTCCACAGTTTCATTGTCTTCTGTGATTTTTCCTTTTTGCACTTCTTCTAAACTGACCGGCGAGTTTACCTCACTGGAAGAGCCGTCAGAATATTCCATCATTGCTACTGTTTCGTGCTCACTTGCCAACGAATCTTGTTTCGTCGGAATTGAAAGGCGAGATGAACCCGATGGTCCGATGAGGATGCTTAAACTTCCGATTGTCAACTCCATCTCTTGGTTTTCGTCGACTTCTGTACTGCTGTTGGCTAAAAGCGAAAAAGCCGTCGAATTCATGATTCCAACGCCCAAGATCCCCACGGTCGGCGCCAATTGATGAGAGTTAACTCGGCAAATGTCCTAGATGAAGGACTTAGGATCGGGGAGATAGGGCGTCGGATGAACTCGAAGGCAAAGTTAGTCGAAATAGGTGTGTCTCAAAAGTAAACTTGGGTGTTCAACCTGGCTTGCTTTCAATCTGCCCTCACCGTCCCCTCCTGGCCCCTATATATAGGTGGCCAGGTCTCAAGGATCGGGTAGGGTCCGATACAGATTACAATATCGACATAGGGTAAGAACTCATATTCGACTATCATTACAATTGGGCCTAGCTTAACGGGCCTCAGGGGTACTCAACTAACGGGCTCTATTAACTATACCCTTGTCAGTCGGTAATTCATTTGGGCCTTGCTCGTAGTAACGGGATAACATTCATCCTGCAACACACCCTAAAAAAACATCCTGCAACTTTTTTTAACAGAACATTTTCTTTTGTTGTGTCAGAGTATATCATCAAAATATAGAAGACCAAATTTGAGCCCAAGTCCTCACGAGATTTCTCTGGTGGAAATGAAGTGGGCTTTTGGCACTATAATTTGAGAACACCTCCGATTGGAAAAGTTTGTCGGTGAATCATCCGACAACCTTTTCCGATTGGAGGGAGTACCTTTTTTGATAGTAAAAATATATTAATATCAAGAAAATATCAATGACACCTGGTCTCTGCAACATCATAAGGTTAAGATAGACATAGCATGTACACAACCAAAAGATAAGAACAATAATAAGAAACCTGTCGAACTGATCAACGAAGTAGTAGGAACTACCACCTCCAATGGTCACACCCAGATTACAAAAAAGGTTCTCCCATGAACAACGCCAAGAAGGGAATAGTGTAGAAATACCGTCACCGCCTGATCCTTAGATCAAGGGTTTTCACCCTAGAGGAAGTCCAACTAAACTCTAAACAATGCATTCCACAAGGAGACGAATCGAGATCCGCCATTAATAGGTATAACTAGTAAATGTCAGATCTAGGGTTTTCACCTCGAAAATACTGACTCGGTATCCAAAGAACACCAGCAAGAACTAGTCACCCTGTGTTTCACCAACACCCCCCCCGGCTTGCCTAGCCTGCTGCAAAACACCAATCATCCGGCTCACAGTCTTCACCACATCGAAAAGCATGCCATCGAGATACATTGGTCTTCCAAGGCGCAATCATGTTGATATTCCCCATCAATTATCAGCACCACATGCATAATATTCATCTGTGCGAATCACGATACACTTATGAGTTTTGTATATGATCTTTCTACCTTCCAAAACAATTATATACATATATAAGGCCACATGCAAATTATTGAGGTATACTGGCCCTCCCGCTTGCCATTTCAGGTCAAACCCTAATCCGGGGCCCTGCTTCGTCTAACCCTTTGCCCGTAATAAGAAAGGGTAGAGATGAATAAACTTTTCTACTTGTTTATGTTAGAGTAGGTCAAAGGATCATGTAAAATTAGTAACAAAATTGATAAAGATGTAAAAGTAAAATTGGGCCCATGTTTTCAAAAGATTCCCTCCCGTAGACCAGAAGTGGGCATTTCGCACTATAAGTGCAGAACATTCTCACGGGATAGTCACCTTTGCGAAGGTTCACACTTGGGAGTTGTGTATTGGCACTTAACCTTGCAACAGAGTAATATACATATGTTACTTCCACATGAAGGTTCTAGACGGATTCCAACCCTCCGACACGCCATATCAGGCAGAAAGCTAATATGTGGGACACGCGTTGTCTATGACCGGTTTCGAAAGGAGGTAGAACAATAAAATTTTCTGCTTATTTATTTTAGGGTAAGTCATATGATCATGCAATACCAAATTTGGGTCCAAACTAAACAAATTGGCTATAAAAGTGATAGGATATTTGGACCAAAGAGGGCAAGAAAGGAAGAAAATAGAAATTGAAAAGAAAACAAACTTAGCAGTAAAAAATAGTATGAAAACCAATTTATTTGAAAGATAAAAAAACTTGTGTATGCTGAGCGCCACACTCGTAATATGGCATACTTTTTTTTTTTTGCGTATCATATGGCATACATTTACACGGTGCAATATGTCGAGTGCTCCTGATATGTGGCGCTCGGCGTATAAACGCGGGCCATCAAGTTCTGGACAACAACGGCTAGTAATGTCACATGTCAAACAACTTCGCTTTGAACTTCATGTATGAGGGCGTCACACTCGGCATATTACTGTATACTAGCAAAAGTGCCCGTACGTTGTAACGGGCCTAAAATAAATTAAATATTTTAGATTTAAAATATATCGTTTAATTTGGATGTCTCATTATTTTTTAAGCATATTGGTGTTCACTCAAATTTCAATCCTAAATGCTTAACAACGCAGCTGCGACAATTCGACGTTCTTGTCGCACGCTTCACGGCCGCAGGATCCCGCGCGATGGAGCGGATAAGAGCGCAGCTGCGCTATTCGGAGAGTTGAGCGTAGGCACTACACAACGAGAACCAGCGCCCAAAAATCCCCTTGGTTCTCCCTCACTGCAAAAGCTCGTCCGGCCATGAGGTTCCCTCTGCCGCGCCGCTAACCTGCACTCCGCTGACGCTCTGCTCGCCACCGCAGGCGCAGCCCACAACTTCCTCCACCGCGCGGCTCAGCGGTTAGCGCGGTCAGCGCAGTCAGTGCTCCTCCCTTCCCCTGAATCACCTACTTCCTCGCTTGCTGATGAGCCGATACAACGCGCCGACGCCAACGTCGTGGTTCCTCTGTTGCAACTGGATTGTGCATCCGTGCCGCTGCTGGACGGGGCTCCCGCACCTTCGTCCCCCCACCATTAGTTGGATCTTGCCGATGGATGGGGCACTGCCGCGTGCCGTGTCGTTGGCAGGGGATTGACTGGCTCCGCGCTGGTGGTCTTGCTCGCTGGACGAGTTGTGCAGACCTTGTCTCAACCGGAGATTCCAGGGGGTTCCGTTGGAAGCGGCCTAAATAGCAAATACGCCGGAACGGGAGTCCCCATAGGCAGACATTTCGGTGGTGGCCAAGGCCGTAGATGAAGATGGACTGGCGAATGGGGGATGTGCTTGCCTCACCGGTGGAGAGGAAAGGCCTTACATGGAGATCAAGCCTGAAGCAGTCAGAGCAAAAAAAAAGCTACACAGTCCATTGATTTTCTGAGATAATTTTCTTGTGAGAGAGACAAAGACGAGACCGTGTGTGTCCACTTTTTGAATTGGTTATTTCCCCTTCTCTTTCATCATGAACACGAGGTAACATGTGGCCTTTACCTACAGGACGGGGCTTGCCTGTGCCCACGGCCATGCGCCCATCCGTGCGGCCAGGCATCGGACGGCTGCCTTTCTTTCCTTCTCAGTTATGCCTTTTTTTTGGTAAATAATAATTCTACAAAATACCGTCGTAATACATATCAAATCATCCGTATGTGTGATACGGCCATCGCCGGAACTGATCACGCGTGATCGCCACTGTCGCCGGAGCCGATCACGCGTGGCTGCCGTTGCCTTCCTGAGCTGATCACGCGAGGCCGTCGTCTTAGACGGAGCTGACCAACCATGGCCGCCGCTGTCGCCGAAGCCGATCACGCGTGGGGCCACCGCCGCCGGTGAAGCGGATCACTCGCCGGAGCTGATCAATCATGGTCGTCGTGGTAGCCGGAGCTGATTACAGGTAGCGGCCGCCATCGCCGGGGCTGATCCTGTTGGAATTTGGTTGTGGGCCCAAATACAAATTCTGAAATTCTCATGGCCCATTCATGCCTAGCAAGGGATGGCATCAAAGTTTAGTTCCACATTGCTAGTTTGAGGGGAGTTGCACCAATATATATAGTGGGGTGTTCTACTACCTCCTAAAGTGAGAGAAGAGGAGTGGCTTACACGCGCGCTCCTCCTCCGCCGCCCGCCTCGTCACGACGCGCGCGCGCGCCGCGGTTTGCGGAATTGTGCCTCGGTGCCGAGCTTACTTATCTTTTTGCTGTTCGGGAAAATTACTGCGCGAGTTATTTCTCTATCAGCCGTTCCCGGTTTTTCCGGATCGTGGGCTGTTACTAACTCGGACATGGGCTGTGGCCCACGTCTTACCCAATCGGCGCTATATAAGCAGGCTTAGGCGCAAACCCTAAGTATGCTGTATCACATCTCACCTCCAGAGCCTTGCGCCGCCGTCACACCTTCTCCATCCCCTCTTCCGGCGTGCACCGGACGACGGGACAGTAGGCCTTCGGAACCCCGCCTCTTGTGAACCTGTACGGGTGAGGGGCGATCAGGTTTTTGGGGAGCGCTTTTGCGCGACTACTGAAGGCATCACGTCGACCGACGACTCCTTCCCCGACGAGGACTTCTTCCCGGACATCAGCGCCCTCTACATCGACGACATGGCCGACGACGCTGGTGCCAACGCGAACGCCAACGCCAACGCGAACGCAAATCTGAATGCGAACGTGAATCCTCCTGCAGCACCGTATGCAATCTGCTCCTACCTATTTCAGTTTCTGTTACAGTTTCTTGTACTAGCGTTTGGAGTAGATGTGATCTGTTTATCTGTGTTAGATGTGATCTGTTCATCTATTCTGCTAGTATGCATGATTAGGTTAATTCCTGCAATTATCATCATGCTTTATTATTGGTTATTTCGGATTAAATCTTATGGTAAATTGCTTATACATTCAACAATCCAAAAACCTGATTATAGGCAACTGAGTCCAACTGGTTTGGCCGCGGCTACCAGGCCGCCTCCCTTTGATGGTGTCCATTATAAGAGATGGCGCACGAGAGCAGTTCTATGGTTGAAAAACCTAGGCTACTATAGCGCCACTCTTGGCAGACCTGAGGGAGATCTTTCTCCTGCTCAGGAGGAAGCTTTTCAGAAAGTCGACACCATGTTTATGGGGGCTTTGTTCAACATTCTTGGTGACAATATTGTTGACACCTATATGTCATTTGATAATGGCAAGGATGCGTGGGATGCGCTGGAAGCCAAGTTTGGTGTTTCTGACGCTGGCACTGAGCTGTATATCATGGAACAATTCTATGATTATAAGATGACTGATGACCGTCCCATTGTGGAGCAGGCTCATGAGATACAGTCTCTTGCCAAAGAACTCGAGCAGTTCAAGTGTACCTTACCGGACAAGTTCGTGGCCGGTGGCATTATTGCCAAGCTTCCTTCTTCATGGAGGAACTTTGCTACTTCTCTGAAACATAAGAGACAGGAGTTTTCCGTTTCGGATCTCATTGGTTCTCTTCATGTTGAGGAAAAGGCGAGAGCAAAGGATACACGTGTTCGAGGTTTTGATGGAAGCTCTAGTGCACATGTGGTGCAGAAAAATAACTTCCAGTCCCATAAGTCAAAGAATAAGAACAAATTTGAGGGCAAGGGAAAGTTTGACGGCAAGAACAAGGCCTCGCAGACTACCAACTTCAAGAAGAAGACTGAGTATAAGAAGAAAGGATCCTGCCATGTGTGTGGTGATCCGAATCATTGGGCTCCTAGCTGCCCTAAACGCTTTGATAAGCGTCCACATGGAAACGGCGGCAATTCTGCCAATGTTGTTGTTGGTGATACCGATATGAAGGATGCTGGGTACGGTATATTTCCTACCATACTTTCAGTTTGTCATTCGCCTGAATGGTGGATAGACACCGGTGCCAATATACATGTATGTGCTGATATTTCCATGTTTTCTTCTTATCAGGTCGCACGGGCTGGCTCCGTGCTGATGGGAAACGGCTCACGTGCTTTTGTTCAAGGTGTTGGTACGGTAAATCTGAAGTTCACTTCGGGGAAGACCGTACAGCTGAAGAATGTGCAGCACATTCCCTCCATCAATAAAAATCTCGTCAGCGGATCTCTTCTGTGTCGAGATGGTTTTAAGTTGGTTTTTGAGTCCAATAAAGTTGTAATATCTAAGTATGGACAATTTGTTGGGAAAGGCTATGAGTGCGGAGGCTTGTTCCGCCTTTCTTTGTCGGACTTATGCACTAAAGTTATTAATCATGTTTGCAATGATAATGAGTCCAATATTTGGCATTCACGACTTTGTCATATTAACTTTGGTTGCATGACGCGGCTAGCCAACATGAGTTTAATTCCGAAATTTACTAATGTCAAGGGCTCTAAGTGCCAAGTGTGCGTGCAAGCAAAGCAACCTCGCAAGTCTCATAAGACTGCGGAGGCAAGAGATTTGGCACCACTAGAGCTCATACATTCAGATCTTTGTGAGATGAATGGTGAGTTGACAAAAGGTGGAAAGAAATATTTCATGACATTAATTGATGACTCCACCAGATACTGTTATGTGTATCTTCTGAAATCTAAAGATGAAGCTTTGAACTATTTCAAAATCTATAAAGCTGAAGCAGAAAATCAACTTGATCGAAAGATTAAGCGGCTTAGGTCCGATCGTGGTGGAGAGTTCTTTTCCAATGAATTTGATTCTTTTTGTGCGGAACATGGTATAATCCATGAGAGGACGCCTCCCTACTCACCCCAATCTAACGGGGTGGCTGAAAGAAAGAACCGTACTCTAACTGATTTGGTTAACGCCATGTTAGACACTTCGGGTCTCTCCAAGGCATGGTGGGGGGAGGCGATCTTGACTGCGTGTCATGTCCTAAATCGGGTTCCCACAAAGAACAAAGAAATTACACCATTTGAGGAATGGGAAAAGAAAAGGTTAAAACTCTCTTACTTACGGACTTGGGGTTGTTTGGCAAAGGTAAACTTGCCAGTACCCAAGAAGCGAAAGCTTGGACCAAAAACTGTGGACTGTGTTCTTCTGGGATATGCGTTTCACAGCATTGGCTATAGATTTTTGATAGTAAAATCTGAAGTATCTGACATGCGTGTTGGTACTATTATGGAGTCGAATGATGCGACTTTCTTTGAGGACATCTTTCCAATGAAAGGTTCGTCTAGTTCATCAAATCAGGAGATGCCTAGTTCATCTAATCAAGAATTATTTACAATTCCTGAACCCACCATTTCGATAGAACACTCTGATAATCCTGTGGAGGATAACAATAAAGCTCCTACTAGGAGTAAGAGACGGAGGACTGAAAAGACCTTTGGTGATGATTTTATTGTATACCTCGTGGATGACACTCCCACTTCTATTTCAGAAGCCTATGCATCTCAAGATGCTGACTACTGGAAAGAAGCCGTTCGCAGTGAGATGGATTCCATCTTGGCAAATGGTACTTGGGAAATTACTGATCGTCCTTATGGGTGCAAAACTGTAGGATGTAAGTGGGTGTTCAAGAAGAAGCTTAGACCTGACGGTACTATTGAAAAGTACAAGGCACGACTTGTTGCTAAGGGTTATACCCAGAAAGAAGGCGAAGACTTCTTTGATACTTATTCACCTATGGCCAGATTGACCACTATCCGAGTACTACTATCCCTGGCTGCCTCACATGGTCTTCTCGTTCATCAAATGGATGTTAAGACGGCTTTCCTAAATGGAGAGTTAGATGAGGAAATTTATATGGATCAGCCGGATGGGTTTGTAGTAGGTGGTCAAGAAGGAAAGGTGTGTAAGTTGCTGAAGTCTTTGTATGGTCTTAAGCAAGCACCTAAGCAGTGGCATGAGAAGTTTGAAAGAACTTTAACTGCTGTAGGCTTTGTTGTTAACGAAGCTGACAAGTGTGTGTACTATCACCATGGTGGGGGCCAAGGAGTCATCTTATGTCTGTATGTTGATGATATACTGATATTCGGGACCAGTCTTGATGTTATCAAGGAGGTCAAAGACTTTCTATCTCATTGTTTTGAGATGAAAGATCTAGGAGTGGCTGATGTGATCTTGAACATCAAGCTACTGAGAGATGACGATGGTGGGATAACACTGCTTCAATCTCACTATGTGGAAAAGATCTTGAGTCGTTTTGGGTATAGCGACTGCAAGTCTTCTCCTACGCCATATGATCCTAGCATGTTGGTTCGAAAGAATCAGGGAGATCCTAAGGATGCTAAAGATCAGCTGAGATATTCTCAGATTATTGGCTCGCTTATGTATTTGGCCAGCGCTACGAGGCCTGACATCTCCTTTGCTGTTAGCAAGTTGAGTCGATTTGTGTCAAATCCTGGAGATGTTCATTGGCAGGTCCTTGAAAGGGTTTTGCGTGATTTGAGTGGCACTGCGAGCTATGGAGTTCACTACTCTGGGTATCCAAGGGTACTTGAAGGGTATAGTGACTCGAATTGGATTTCTGATGCTGATGAGACTAAGGCCACAAGTGGTTATGTGTTTACACTTGGTGGTGGTGCTGTTTCCTGGAAGTCTTGCAAGCAGACCATCTTAACGAGGTCAACTATGGAAGCAGAACTCACAGCATTAGACACAGCCACTGTTGAAGCAGAGTGGCTTCGAGAACTCTTGATGGACTTGCCTGTGGTTGAAAAACCTATACCCGCAATTCCTATGAACTGTGATAATCAAACTGTGATCATCAAAGTAAACAGTTCTAAGGACAATATGAAGTCATCAAGACATGTGAAGAGGAGAATGAAATCTGTCAGAAAAATGAGAAACTCCGGAGTTATTGCGTTGGATTATATCCAAACATCTAAAAATCTGGCAGATCCCTTCACAAAGGGTCTATCACGCAATGTGATAGATAATGCATCGAGGGAGATGGGTTTGAGACCCACACTTTGAGCTGTCCACAGTGGTAACCCACTCTATGTGATCGGAGATCCCGTGAATTAGAGTTGGGAGACAAGCTGTTGGTCAGCTGAGAGGAGAGTATCCTTACATTATACTACCACTCCATATAGATGCAATACTCTCCTATTCTGCATGGCATGTTGATGTTTATCTTAATGTGTTCTAATTGGCTTGTTTATAGCAAAGATGTTGTCCTGCAGAACATCTTTTGAAGAACACACCTATATGAGTCTGACTGTCAAACGTCGCTGACGAGGTTTATCCCTGGCAATGCCCATGTCGAAGGGCTTTCGATCTAGGAAGCGTATTGGGAACCTGGCGAACTCGACGGCGATCAGACGAAAGCAGAAGGACACGAGGATTTACCCAGGTTCAGCCCCCTCGAAAGGTAAAAGGCCTACGTCCTGCTTGTCTGACTTTTGTATTGAGGTGGTGGCGACGATGATGGTGTTACAATGGCGGCGCAGATTGGATCTGGCCAAAAGCAGAGAGCTCTAAGTTGTCGAGCGCTCCGGCGTGAGGTGGGTGGAAGTGATTCTAGGGTTTCAAAACCTCCCTCCCAGCCTTTTATAAGATAAGGCTAGGTCTCAGGAGTGTTTCTCAAGCCAAGTACAGATCGGATCAACCGAGACCTAATCTAGCTTGGACTCTTCGAAATTTCGCTTGTACACCAAGTAATATTCCTGGGCCGCATCGAAACACTGCCTTGACGGGCCTCGAAAGCCTTTCCTGAGACACCCCACCTGGACCGAAAACCAGGTAGGCGAATGTCGGGGGCCCATCTGTCATTCCTTCGTCAGTAGCCCCCGAGTGCCTGGGATAGCCGAAGACTATGGCAGGGACTCCTCCCGAAAGTCTTCCCAGCCGCACCCGACATGAGCACTTGGTCTGCAAAGCTGCAAATGTACAGGGGTCATTCGAATAATATGCTCGTTTCGATACGTGATTTTCAAGCCGCTCTCGTGTAGAGCCTCGAAAGTGTTAAGTTGGGTTTGCAGAGGGATGCGCATAACCGGCCTGAGACTCACGCCGGGTCTCAGTTAATTGCATTGCTGCAAAGACATACGGTTAGCTTACTCAGATTCGAGTCCCCCGACTCGAACCCGCGTGGGCTGGTGCTACTCCGACCCGAGCCGCGTCGGACTTACCAGGTCGGAGCCCAGTTCATTGTGAGGCATCCGATGCGTCCATCGGTGCAAGCTTCATACCGTAGGTATGGAAAATTTCCGGCAGAGCGCGTTTGATACGAATACCGGGCCATCCGATGTTGCAAATCGTGGACTTACCTTCGTATTTGACATACGGCATCCGAACTGGTATATTGCCACTGAAATTCGGGTATGTTGATTGAGGAGCGTTGATAGCTCGAAAGACGGGTTCGAAGAAAATGATTCAAAGGTTCGAAGCTCAAACCTGAATTCTCTGAAGGTATTATTGGGCCTGAAAGAAGCAACTCGACAGATCGAGGCCCTGCTTCAAATGTCTCGAAGGCGCTGCTAGCCCGAAAGAAATGGCCTGAAGGACCGAAATCCTGTCTTCGATTGTGTCGAAGGCGCTGCTGGCCCGAAAGGGATAATTCGAGGGATCAAAGCCCTGACTCGAATATGTCGAAGGCGCTGCTGGCCCGATAAAGATAATTCGAGGGATCAAAACCCTGACCCGAACATGTCGAAGGCGCTGCTGGCCCGATAAAGATAATTCGAGGGATCAAAACCCTAACCCGAACATGTCGAAGGCGCTGCTGGCCCGATAAAGATAATTCGAGGGACCGGAAAATTCCCTCGAAGGAACGAAAGACAGAGTCGTCGAAAAACTCAATGCTTATTCGAATGGCACAAAAGAGAAGAGCACAGAAGACCTCGAAAGAAACCCGATCAAGAGATCAACTGAGTGCAAGGGGTACATACCTTTGGGACTCGAAAGAGCCTTCGCCAGTTTTTACCCTTTGAATCGAAAAGGAAACCAACTTCCCAAGGAAACGCGTCATTGCTGACGATAAGCTGCATCGAGTCGTCACCTCATCTCCTGCAGGACAGACCTGACCCTGCTAGGACGAGACGTATGGTGGGCCCTCAGGCCGCGCATCGCGGCCATTGACAGAGTTTGACCGCACGTCCCGCGCGTGGGTGAGAAATAACCGGCGCGGTTTCCTTGATTACCGTGCGTAGTGGACGCCGCGGTGCTCGCGTGTTGACACGTGGACGGTAGGATCAGTCCGGCCGTTTCCACTTCATCGTGGACGGTCGAGATCTGACGTAGATCTCCAGAGCCGGAATAAATGACGGTGGCAGGGTAACAGTCTGTCTCACACCGCCGCCATCTTCTCCTTCCTCGCGCAGTGCTCCTGTAGCTCTACCCTTCCGTCTCCATTTCCGCGACCTTTGCTGCGCCCTGACCATGGGCAAAAGGAGCTCCACAGCCGCCGGCGCCGCTGCTGCTGCTAAGAAAGCCAGGACAGCCGACGCCGAAGGCTCCGCCGTCGGTCGCTGGGTCCAATCCAAGGTCGGGAACAAGGAACTGTCCCAGGCCGAGAAGATGGGTCTCCTGAAGAACGCGCCGGCGGAATCGCTCGCCGCCGGCCCGGAGATCGTTCCCCGGCCACCCCTCGGATTCCGGGTAATTTTCATTGCCTTTTTGCTGCGGGGTTTGTCTTTTCCCCCGCATCCTTTTCTCCGTGGCCTTCTCTTTGCCTACGGGATTCAGCTCCACGACCTGAATCCCAACTCTGTTCTTCACATTGCGTGCTTTATCACGCTTTGTGAATGCTTCCTGGGGATCGAACCCCACTGGGCACTGTGGCGCCGAATCTTCGTGATTCGGCACCCTCTGCCTTACCAAACCGGCGGTTTTGGCGTCCAAGTGCGCCCAGACGTCGAGTATTTCAACCTCCAGACACCCGAAAATAATCCTGGGTGGAGGACGAAGTGGTACTACGCCAAGGACAAACCCTCCGGCGGCGAAAACTTCGGACTTGAAGAGTTCCATTCCACCGGCGTTCTTCGACCTCGTGTATCCTGGAGGCACGATCTTTCGGATGAGGAGCTGAAGATTACGGAACCGCTGATGGAGAGGATCCAGCAGCTCCGAGCTACTCCGAAGAAGGAGCTTTCGGGGATCCAGCTGATTCGCACTTTTATCGAGCGTCGAATCCAGCCGCTCGCTGCCCGAGCCCACTGCATGTGGGATTACAGCGATCGCCGGGATTCGACCCTAAATCTCCCA